>CP092865.1:31143360-31743360 GCA_030710605.1 Cordylochernes scorpioides | reverse complement strand
ATATACATGTTGTTTATTGTAGTGAGTTAGCTCCGAAATTTCGCGAATTTCCAGTCTCTTTTCATGTAGGAATGGGCAATGGAATAGATAGTGGACCAAATTGTCTTGGATGCCAACATTGCAGAAGTAGCAATTTAAAGGGTCGCTGTTCCAAAATTCCGTGATATCCTCGCGGAAAAGTAGCCATAGAATCCTTTGACGGGCTATAAATCGTTTAATTTTCAAAGGGAGGTTTGATGTAAGTAAATGGATCAAATGCTTTAAATTGGTAGAAAAAGGTGATAACATTTAAAGAGAGAATACATCTCGGTGCTAAGTACGAAGTTATTTTTGTCGATGGTAGAGAAGAATTTAGGTCGTCGATTCTGTCAGACTCCAAATTATAAGTTGGCACCAATGATAGAGTCTTCCTTCCCTGTTTTGATGAGAGGATCTATATAGGGTTGATTATATCCACATCCTCTCGTTCATAACATAACCGTTCTAATATTACCATTATATATTATTCAATAATCCCTTGTATCAATATTGAGTAAAAATATACCAAGGAAAAGTATATTTTCAAAACATTTTTATTCTCTAGCTTTCGAACGCCCTTCTACAGGAGAAAACTTGGTATAATAATGATTAATATTTATTACTAGCCGAATGACCCGGGCAACGCCCATTGGATCATTAACCCCCGTGTTTTACCCGATTGAATGTTTTTATTCAAATACTATTTGTTACAATTATAAATTGGCGCCTTAAATAAATGCATATATTAGTTAATAACTATAGCCTATGTGCTTTATCTGTCTATGTACTGTTGGCTTCCGTAGGCGTCTCTTACTGGGAAAAAGAAAGAGAGGATTCCATTTAGTTATTAACTAATATATGCATTTATTTAAGGAGCGACCCGCTCCAACACAATAGTTACAAAAACCAAAAAGCGAGTGGGGGCAAAGTCAAAAACAAAGTGTCTCGCGCATTGGCGGCGCCATCGTAGCGAACCAATAGGAGAGCGCCATTCCAAAAAAAAAAAAGCAAACGGTGACAGAGATGATGACGCTCGTAACTGTATATAGAATAATTCCATGTTTTCTCCTTTTGAAGAACGTTAATGCCTGAAAGCTAGAGAATAAAAATGTTTTTGAAAATATAATTTTCCCTGGAAGCCTGAAATATTTTACTCATATATATTGTTTAGCAATTTCTACAACGTCCCCCTCTTTGGTAATCAAATATAAATCAGGTCCAAAAAGAAGTCCCATATTTACAAGCAATATTTGCAAAGTCTTTACTACAAGTTCACATAATACAGGCCATATAAGTGAACTAAATGGATGAATTACAAGGCGCTTCTTTTTAAATTGACTTTTGAAATATTAAGTATTGATTAAGAATCACAGGATTAAATGTTTAGACTGTCATATTTAAAGCTGTTTATAGTGCTTATTTTTCTCTCACTACATTAGGAAATATTTTTCAGAATCTGAACCATAAGTGGTGATCTCTCCAAGCGGATCGCGAGTTTAATCCAGCAGTTGTTTTTACTGTTGTCGGAGTTGCTAGTATCGCTGACAATTTAGAAGAGATCTTTGTAGAAGTGTTGGCATGTATTTATTTCATCTCAATAAAATACCTACTATAATATCACACACACACACACAAAGCCTTTATTAAGACATTAGTCTTATACAGATTCTCCGTACAATGTGCAATATCAGGAAAAGAGCAGCACAGGAAACCAGTAGTTCCGCAACTATATACAATTATTAGTAAAAAGGAAAAGTAATATTTAATATGAAAGGTCGACGCCATCGCCCCAAGTTACTATAATATAGGAATACCTGTTCTGTGAGCAAATATCCAGCCATAAAATATATAAATATATTTACTTTATTATTGTAATTAAATATTATATTACTATTATTATTACAAAAAAGGAAGTATGAGACAAGAGAAATGGACAGATTGGAGAGAATGACAATACGGGTAATTCCTATTGTTCTCACATGAGACAGGTTGGTGACAAATTCCAGCAAAGGCTACAGAAAATAACTAGTCATTCGGAAGAAAGCTTCACTTATATCTAATCCATAGTTCTCAAAAGGCTGGAAATACTATCCATTGATAAAATAAAAGCGGAGGCCAGTTCTGAAAGAATGAAGAAGAACGAGGCTTTCGATAGGATGCTGGAGAGATGCTGAGACCTGGAGACCAAGGCCATCATAGACAGTCAATTATTTGAGGACTACAGACCATGGTGGAACTCGGAGATCAGCAGGAGAACGAACGACCCTGAACTGGGGACCGGGAAAACTGCCGAATGATAATGGAGATAGAAGTTCGCCCACTACCATTGTATATAGATAGATAATATGTAAATATGGCGACTCAGAAAAACAGAAATGTATGAAATATCGTAGAAATTAAACTTAATATTATTATATTTGAAATGAAGGCGATAAAAACGTGGTGATTTTCTTTTAATAGTAAAAAGCAAGCTTTCAGGCAAGAATGCCCTTCTTCAGGTTACAACTTGGCAATATTTTAAAACTATGGACATGAAAGATAGCCTAATACAGTAGGTAAATAGTTCAGATGGGGGGATTGGCGAGGTAAAACACGGAGTATTGGGGTGGGAGGTCGATTTTTCGGTTGAAACTGGGCGTGCAGTGCGAGACCAAAGATTCAAGGACTAGGCGCTGATACTTGTTTCCGACGCCCTTGTAAACGCATACAGCGCTGTCCAAATTGAACGAGTGGCGAAATTCTGTGATGTATTGGCATAAGAGAGACTTGCGGTCGTTGGTGCGTATGTGGCGGCTGTGTTCAGATAATCTGGTGCGGATAGATCGACCGGTTTCTCCGTTGTAACACTGTTCGAAATCGAGACATTATTATATTTACCTATAAATTCTTCTCTTCAAAAGATAAAGTTTTAGATTCTGAACAGTTAGTCCTTCCTATAAATATATGCTACGTTATAGCCAAAACCGGATAAGGATAGTATATTGAGTTATTTGCTACTATCATGTACGGACGCCTGCCTGCACCTACATCTCACCTCAATACTAACAAAATGTTGGGTTTGAAGTACATTCCTTCTTGCCATTTTTCTTATTATCCCTAGTACACATGTAGTACAGGCCATGCTAATCATGGTGAGTAGAAGTTGGCGACTGCTTTTTACTGTAAGTGCACCACATGTCCACACACGTGAAAAGCAGTTCGACTTTGCACTTAAAAATGTGACAGAGCCCCGTTTGGTTACTTGAACTTGCTGGTGGGGTGAACCTTTTTCAAAATCGGGGGCCATTGGAGCATTTATTTTTATCCTTGCCATGAAAATTTCCTGCACTTTATTTGTTAAGCACTAATACAACTTCAATCTCTTCTAAGAGGGTGCTAGTCGCTTGTGTTTTAGATCCTCCCACTCGTCATGGGAAATACTTGCCTTTTGTATAAATGAAGGAACAAAAGGATAAATGGAAGGGAGCATTAATGCTGTGTGTGTACAGGACTTTGGCGTGAAGCTGTGGGAGCGGCTGGGAGCGCCTAAGGACAAGATCGTGGTCGGCATGGCGACCTATGGGCGGTCCTTCACACTGGCCAACAAGGAGGCTCCGGGGTACAACGTGGCGTCCCGGGGCGGGGGCAAGGCTGGCGAGTACACCAGGGAGGAAGGCTTCCTGGCCTACTACGAGGTAACAATTACACCACACTCTGATAAACACCCGCGTTCAATCACTCCACGCTAATTGGCTGATTGTGGTCAGGTGATAGTTAAGAACCAATCAGCGAATGAATAAAATAAAATATTAATAATGTAATAATAATATTAATAATATATAATTTATTTTTCAAAAAGGTTACAAGTTTTTCTCTAAAAAGTGTAGCGAATGGTCAGTCTATTTACATATTTTTATTTACAACTTCAATAAATGACTACAGTAAAAGTAAACAAAGATATTTACATTTGCTATCTTGACTCCTGGTCAGTGCTGTGGGCCTTGCCGTTATGGTCCCCTGATGTCCTGCAGCTCTCCAGCAGTCTTTCTATGGCCTCTCCTAGTGGCTCCTCGATAAGATGGCCCCCTGGCCTTGATCCATTCTTGTCTGTCAGGTTAATAATATATAATAATATTAATAATATATAATGTATATATAATATACCCCCATACGTATATAAGCATTAAAGAGTATACAATAATATATAGGAGCATAGTTTTATTGTTCAATAAACATCAAGAATGGAAATGATCATTCCATAAAACGTCACGAAATCGTATTTACACCAGTACTAAGTTGAGCTATAACCTTAAAATATAAAGATTGTTTGTTTGTTTGTTTTTTCAAATTTTCTGAACTGGGACTTTGGTTATTCACCGAGTGTATGCTTTATACTAAAAAAAAATATCAAGAAATGTTTCAATGTGTTTTTTCTTTTATAAAAAGGAATGTTACCGCTCTATATGATATATATATAGGTGAGAACGACCTGTGTCCGCAGGTATCCATCTTTCCAAACCACAGGAACTGACAAGGAGGTTGTTCCAGATCTGCGAGATGCTGAAGAAAGGAGCGCGGTACGTGTGGGACGATGTTCAGAAGGTGCCATACGCCCACCTGGATGACCAATGGGTGGGCTTTGACGACGAGAGGAGTCTGAGAATTAAGGTACGTACAGAAGTCTCTCAGCAACATGGCACTTAGTGCTGTGACAATTGACATGTCTCTCACATCACACGTTCTTCGTAGATATGTAAAAAATATACTTTATCCCAAATGCCTAATAACACTTGATAATGACGGCAAAACGTGTCGCCGCACCATCAGGAAAATAAAGGAAACTATTATTTTCATATGTAAAAAATAGCCATTAGATATTTTAATTTCTCTGCCATACCAAAGCTCAAATTATTTTTTCGGTTATATGAATATTTCCTATTGAAAATATAGCAATCCATAGTACATTTCAAACTTGAGTTATGTCTTGGATTTAGAAAGAATTTTTTTTATAAATGAAGAGCTATTTACACAACGACTTTCACAATAGTTTTATTATTGCCTTGAGACTGCAACCACGTCGATTCACCAGGCAGATGGTAATTCATCTGCCTTGTTGGGCGCCGTTGTTTTAGCCACCCGGCAATCTTGAAAATATTATTAGATTGATCAACAAAAAAACATGGGTAATATTCGGCCTCGAATTTATAATATAAACATTAATAACCTAAATATATCGTTGAGAGGTATGACCCCATCATTGAGTATCCCCAAATTGTGTAACCATGACAGAAGCAATAAACATTAGCTAACCTGAATAAGTCCTACGTCATTAAGGGCAGTACGTGCGTCCATCATTGAGTCATGTTCCCAAACTCTGCAAACATGGCGAAAGAGAGATATAGATATAAGTTCTACGTCATTATCCAGTATGGGCCCATCATGATGCCATGTTCCCAAACTCTACAAACATGGCAACGTTGAATGAAGCAGCAGCCGCTTCAATAATTGCCCAGGTCAGGAGGTGAAGGTTAGGTCCCTTCTTTAGCCGCCAAAACTCGGTCGTTTGATGACCCGGCCAAAGACTTATTCATGTTTGTCTGAAATATTCGACTTTATAGAAAGGTTGTCTAACAGAAATTCTAATGTTGAAATATACAAATATATATTCCTCTAAAACCTATGTTAAGACTATGCGTCATCTATTTTTATGTGTAATGTAGAAAGAGAAGAATATAATTTGTAAACCTCGTATAGAAAACATATATTTGATCATATTTTAATGAACATCTCGATTTGTTTCTGTTTATAGAAACGAAATATTTGTTTATATTTTAAGGGAATATACAATTTTTACCTTTTGAAAAGATTTTAAAGGTTTTTATTAGGGATATTCCTTTAGAGAGAAAGCTTTATATGAAGAACCTGTTATTCTATAACGTATGGTAATATTGGACTTTTATATAAAAATAGAAGAATATAACAAAAATTGATTATGCTCCTCAACATAATAGGAAAAAGAACATTAAATAAACCTTCTCGAAATACTAAATTTTAAGAAGATAGAGGATGTCTTTCACACACAATTCCATAAATTTAACAAGTTGTTTGTTTCTCGAAAATTTGAATATATAAAAGGCAAAGGATGTTCCTACAGCCCTATACGTGAAGAAATTGGTTAAGGAACGTATCTCAAACCTTAAACGTGTGTGTGAATAAAAAAATCTGAATATTTATAAGCTTGAAGAAGCTTGTTGAAGGATATTTTTATAAACATTGAATATAAAATTAATTAATGGATTTCTTTTTATATAATCTAAGCTTTAAATATAAGTAGTAAAGGATATGTCCTCTAGACTATCTCAATCTAACCTCTGAATGCCCCTGCTCTGCCATTAGAGCCGCTGGGTGATGGAGAACGACTACGGCGGTGCTATGATATGGACCGTGGACATGGACGACTTCCGCGGAGTGTGCAAGGGCCGATCCTTCGCCCTGATCTCTGCCATCAAGGACGAGCTGGAGGGCAAGAGCTCGAGCTCCGTGGCCGACAACATCCTCATCACGCAGGCCTCGCAGCGACGCCTGGTCACCGGAAACGACCTGCCCTCCACCCGCCGCACCAAGCCACCCAAGGCGGCCGTCTTGGCGGACCAGGAAGAAGACGAAGAGGCAGAGACCGAGGCCCCTGTCAACAAAGACGGTACGTTATTAAGAATGTTGAGATACCGACTCCACTTGGAAATGGCATTTTAAAATGTCGTTTTCGATTATAATGTTCCGGGTTCTAAACATATTTCGAGTCGGGGTACTGTCGAGATTGAACAAGCGTGGTCGCTAAGAATAGAACGCCCGCGTTGACACCTTTAGCAAACCTCTACGCCATCTTGGTGATATTTATACCTGGCAGATAGTTATATAAAATGTATTCTGGTGTTAAAATTGTGTTAAAACTTGTTTTAATGACCAAAGAAATCTCGCACGAGTTCGATCCCACCAGTGAACCAAGGATTCGATTCCACCAAGGAACCCTGTACATTGAAAATTCGACTGTATCTTCAACATATTTACGTACTTCTAGAATGTTGCTAAAGAATGATAAGCATCAATATTTTTTAACCATTTGTTCAGGCTTTAAAATGTTAGACGGTGTTGTGCAGAGACGAACGCCCGCGTGGTGTGTTACTTCACCAACTGGGCCCAAAAGCGGCCTGGGCTGGGCAGATTTGACCCCGAGCACATCGACCCAGAGCTATGCACCCACGTCCTGCTGGCATTCGCCACCATCCAGGACAACCAGCTCGCGGCCTCGGACCAGGGCGAGGCTCCCGACAGCGAGCTGTACTCAGCCACGCTGGCTCTCAAGGAGAAGAACCCATCCCTGCGGGTTCTGGTCTCAGTGGGAGGTTGGATGTTGGGCTCCAAGCCCTTCCGTCAGCTCACCACATCAACCTACAGGTAGGTCGGCGATTCCTTGGTTTGCTAGCTCCTTTCTATGGCCGCTTCTTCTGTTCTCAGGAAGATGAACTTCATCTTCCAAGTCATCGAATATCTCCGTCAACACAAGCTGGATGGATTGGATCTTGACTGGGAGTTCCCGAAAGGAGCCCAAGACAAGGAACGTCTCACTGGACTCATCAAGGTAGGTGTTGAGAATTAATTGCAACAATATTCATTGTCAATGTGTTTCTTTTCACATATCATCAAATATGATTTTACCACGTTGTGCAGTTAGCTATAAAATGTTTCTCCGTTCATATTCAATAGAAATAATTCATACTCCACGAGACTCAAGACGCAATAAACGACCCAATTCATAAAACGGGTTTACCAGTTTCTCTAGCCTTGTGCAAGTCCTGATCTCTAGTGCTTCTTTATTTTTTATTTCTTCAAGCCCTAACTTTGAGAATTCCCAACACATTCAGCAATGTGTTGTTATGCCAGGATTTGAGGGAAGCCTTCGACGGCGAGTCCAGGAACGCCGAGAAGCCGCGTCTGTTGCTCAGTACTACGGTCCCTGCCAGCTTCGAGGCCGTGTCGGCCGGGTACAACATCGCCGAGATCAACAAGTGAGATGGCATACAATTGTCGTTGTTGTCTCTCCCTGTACCACATCTCTCCTCCTCGAGCTGTTCCAACAACTGCTTCTCTCAATGTGTGTTCTTCAGAAGCTGGGCCTGGCCACATTAGCAGGACAGATATTTGCTGTTTCTTTTCTTATATTGTGATGGTGTCAGAATCTCCGCTCTCTGTTGATAGATATTTTGAAAGTTGAGAATACCTTTTAGTTTTATTTTATGGGTTATTTCAGTTGTGCCTAGTTGATATACTTTGCGTCCTATACATTTTAGATTCAGCCACGGAGGACTAATTCTCCGGCCGTGTCCACAGGTACGTGGACATGATCAACGTCCTCAGCTACGACTTCCACGGGGCCTGGGAGCGCCACGTCGGTCATCCTAGTCCGCTCTTCCCGCTCGAGGCTGAGAGCGCCTTCCAGAAGAAACTCACCGTGGTACGTACAAATTCTACTTCCTCCTCAGACACTGCATTTATTGGATATACTGATGTTAGTAATGCTTAATATGTGAAACATTTCTTGAGAGAGATTGTAAGACAGCATTATTTCAGATAACTTTGATCACAACAATGGCATTAAGAGACGAGCATGAAGAATAACAGCAAATACGTAAAACAAGCGGTCGTAGCTAGGGGAATAACAACAATGGACATGAGGAACAAGCGGTCGTCGCTAGAGGATAACAACAATGGACATGAGGAACAAGCGGTCGTCGCTAGAAGATAACAACAAAGGACATGAGAAACAAGCGGTCGTCGCTAGGGGATAACAACAATGGACATGAGGAACAAGCGGTCGTCGCTAGAAGATAACAACAAAGGACATGAGAAACAAGCGGTCGTCGCTAGGGGATAACAACAATGGACATGAGGAACAAGCGGTCGTCGCTAGGGGATAACAACAATGGACATGAGGAACAAGCGGTCGTCGCTAGGGGATAACAACAATGGACATGAGGAACAAGCGGTCGTCGCTAGAGGATAACAACAAAGGACATGAGAAACAAGCGGTCGTCGCTAGGGGATAACAACAAAGGACATGAGAAACAAGCGGTCGTCGCTAGGGGATAACAACAAAGGACATGAGAAACAAGCGGTCTTTTCTAGGGGATAACAACAAAGGACATGAGAAACAAGCGGTCGTCGCTAGGGGATAACAACAAAGGACATGAGAAACAAGCGGTCGTCGCTAGGGGATAACAACAAAGGACATGAAAAACAAGCGGTCGTCGCTAGGGGATAACAACAAAGGACATGAGAAACAAGCGGTCGTCGCTAGAGGATAACAACACGGGACATGAGAAACAAGCGGTCGTCGCTAGAGGATAACAACACGGGACATGAGAAACAAGCGGTCGTCGCTAGAGGATAACAACAATGGACATGAGGAACAAGCGGTCGTCGCTAGAGGATAACAACAAAGGACATGTGAAACAAGCGGTCGTCGCTAGGGGATAACAACAATGAACATGAGAAACAAGCGGTCTTTGCTAGGGATAACAAAAATGGACATGAGAAACAAGCGGTCGTCGCTAGGGGATAACAACAATGGATATGAGAAACAAGCGGTCTTTGCTAGGGGATAACAACAATGGACATGAGAAACAAGCGGTCTTTGCTAGGGGATAACAAAAATGGATATGAGAAACAAGCGGTCGTCGCTAGGGGATAACAAAAATGGACACGAGAAACAAGCGGTCTTTGCTAAGGGATAACAAAAATGGACATGAGAAACAAGCGGTCGTCGCTAGGGGATAACAACAATGGATATGAGAAACAAGCGGTCGTCGCTAGGGGATAACAACAATGGATATGAGAAACAAGCGGTCGTCGCTAGGGGATAACAACAATGGACATGAGAAACAAGCGGTCGTCGCTAGGGGATGATAGAAATGGCCATAAGAAACAAGCGGTCGTCGCTAGGGAATAACAACAATGGACATGAGAAACAAGCGGTCGTCGCTAGGGGATAACAACAATGGACATGAGAAACAAGCGGTCGTCGCTAGGGGATAACAACAATGGACATGAGAAACAAGCGGTCGTCGCTAGGGGATAACAACAATGGATATGAGAAACAAGCGGTCTTTGCTAGGGGATAACAACAATGGACATGAGAAACAAGCGGTCGTCGCTAAGGGATGATAGCAATGGCCATAAGAAACAAGCGGTCATCGCCAAAGGATATCAACGTCGCTCTCATAAGAAACAAGCAATCGATACTTAGGGATTACAGCAATGGTCATAAGAAACAAGGGGTCGTCGCTATGGGATAACAACAATGGTCATAAAAAAACAAGCGATCTCTGTCTAGGGATTACAGAAATGACCATACGAAACAACGTGTGGAAGTTGAAGGAATTACTAACCGCCCAGTGATGTTTTCAGGACTACAGCGCTGCCGAGCTGGTGAGGAAGGGAGCGGCCAAAGAGAAGCTGGTCATAGGTATGGCCACCTACGGCCGGACCTTCACCTTGGCCAACTCCTCTCTTACCGACATCGGGGCCCCTGCCCGGGACGGTGGCAAGCCGGGGAAGTACACCCGGGAGTCTGGATTCCTGGCCTTCTACGAGGTGACAACATATAACTGTTTTATGACGTATAACTTTATATAATATATCAAATTCAATATTTTCGTTTTCAATGTTCATCATATCCACTTGACACGGGTATGGTTCAAGTTCGAGACCCGACCTAATCACTGTAATATACCATAAATCGTTTTATATGTATATACGGTGTCGATGCTAACCAATTTATCCCTTCTATTTACGATTCATAACGATGGCGCATTCAAGTACTTTTCTAAAATCGCTATTAAATGTTCAGGGCAGTTTTCCCACTGACTCGACCATTTCTTGGCGGGTTCTTGAGATGGTTATTTGTCTTTGAAATATCGGGCGAAGATTTCATGGAAGTTTTGAATTTCGGCCTTTGGAACCCTCGATCTTCTCCTTGTGTGCTAAGGAACTTATAGTTTGTTTTATATTCCACTATTTAAACTCATTAATAACTTTATATTATTCAAATGTATTCCTCTATTCAAAAATGAATAGATATACCATTGAACTTTAGGAGAGTGATCTTCCAATGAAAGACAAAAAATCTAATGATCACAATCTTATTTGTTCGTGCCGCTCTAAATGTCAGTGGCACACTATTAGTTATAAATCTTTAGTTGACAAATAAGGAAACATTTTTAAATTCCCTATCACGAAGGAAAAATCGCCTTGTACCTATTAGACTTTACCTGCGCAATGGTATCAAGATTTTTTTTGTGAATTTTTCGCTGTTTGTGTCAAATGGCAAACAATATTCCGGGTAGATATAATAAAATAATTGCTGCCACCACGCTATCTGTGAGAATTGAGCGAAGTTCGAACGGCATATTAACACGACGTGTCCCACAGATCTGCGAGCTGCTGAAGAACGGAGCCACCCTGGTGTGGGACAACGAACAGATGGTGCCCTACGCCTTCGTGGACGACCAGTGGGTTGGCTTTGACGACCAGAGGAGCATCAAGCTGAAGGTACGACACGCTCCAATACTAAAGCTGTAGTATCATAGGTCCTTAGAGTTGTACCTAGGCTGTTGTAATGGTAAGTCATTATTTCTTGAACAGCATAATAACAACCTTTATTCAGAACACAAATAATGTACAATTACGTGGAACCACTTGTTCAATAGCATAGATCTGAGTTGAATCCAGTCCAAGAGAGTCTCTACCATAAATAAATCAGATAGACATCTGAATTTTTCGAGGAAGTGAAGTATTTTGATTGATTCTTAAGACATCTTCATAGCCTCGCTCTCTAAAACCTCTCTTCTTGTTTCCTAGCAATGCTGAGATAGATGTCTTACATTAAGAAGAAGCTATACTAGACGTATAAGATAATCACTTTAATTTGTTTACTTAGACCCAGGCCAATAAGAGATCTATGGAACTAATGGCGATTTGTTTCTTCGATAAGACCAAACCTGTACGAACTTTCGGGAGTAACCATTCATCTACTTCAGAAAACGAAAAGCTATTAGGAAATAAAACCCGGGTTCATAGAGCGCTAAATGCCAACTAAAATATGCAACTAAGAGAATGGGGTATACATATATTTATGAATTAATTGTATTACTAGATGTGCTAGATGCATCATATGTATATAAGTCATCTATTCCTAATAGCGTTTTAGTTTTGTACTCCCCACTAGAATTACTGTCAGTTCGTGCAGACACCGTCTTGCTAAAGAATTATTCGCCTTTAGTTTCATTAATATCTTGGCTATCAAAAATTAATATAGAGATATTATTTGTATAAGACGGATTTCACTTATTCCAAGTTGACATAGTAAAGGTCATGATGATTATGATAAGTATTTAGCGACTGTCTTTTTCTGTTAGTCCACCACATGTCTACATATGTAGAAACCACTTCGAATTTTGTACAAGGTTCCAGAGCGGCAGTTAGTTACTTGCACTTAGTAGTGGGGTTGTGTGTGTGGGTCGGTATTTGTGAAAGAATTGGGGGTCATTAAAAACAGAAAAAGTGTTTAATACAAATAACACGAAATTAATACGAATTTCTATCCTTGTTGTCTACCACTTCTCCTCCACTAGCCAAACCCAGAGGGATTATATAAGAAGAGGTATTCCTTTTCTACTAACAAAAAATCCAACTTGATGTGCTTATTCAACTGCTTATTATCCATTTAGCATATACAATTTTGTAGACAGAAATAAAATAATTTATTTAAAAGATAGGTGTATCAAACATAAAAATTAGGAAATGCATTTATATATAAGGTATCTTTAAAAGTAAAATAAAATAGGTCCAACATTGTATACATAACATATCCCTCACTATCCAGTCCATCACAGCAATGTGCTGTGGTAGGTCCAGTGGCTGAAGCAGTCGGGCTACGGCGGCGTCATGATCTGGGCCGTGGACTTGGATGACTTCCGCGGCTCGTGTATCGGGGAGCCCTACCCGCTGCTCAAGGCGGTGAGGGAGGAACTGAAGGGCTACCAGGTGGCCAACCTGGAGGCCCAGCCCAGCGATGTCCACAGTGCTACCTCCCAGCTCATTGGTGAGACTTTTATCCTATTACCCTCGACTGATTGGTTGTCGGTCACACAAGATTTAAATTATAAGAAGAAAGGCTACCTGTCCCATCAAAATAAGACTTTAGACAAAAACTTACTAGCCGTCTCTGCAAACTAGCAGATTGAGACAATTCCATAACACCAGCTCTGACAAATTCAGAGCGCCCACCTGGAGACTATGGTGTCGGGCAGTGATTGTAACTTCTCAGAGCAGCATTATACCTTTATACGTGTATGTCTAGGCTTTTGATGGTATCGTAATGATTTTATTGTGTATTGACAATAGAGTATTGTTGTCATTGACTTGTTATTTAGTTGTTTATCATCATCATACGTGAATATATAAGCGAGCCCAAATAAAGACGTATCATCTTGTGTTACCTGCTAGCTTCTCCTAGATCCTACATGCCATTGAGGATATAACATTGGCGACGAGGATGGGAATAGTCCATGAACTCCATTATCGACCTTCCTGGACTTCCCTCCATACATCCCTCCAGCAATGTCTTCATCCACTTCAAGTGTTGGAGAAGATGTCCAAACATGCTAGTTAACCGCCTCTCGATGCTCCCCAGGAGACCCTATCTCTCCTCAATCTTTTTTTTTTTTTTGTGCATCGTTATTGCTTGGTCTGTCAGTCTTGCTATATTCTTATTATTTTGCGCCACACAAATCAAAAGCGGGTAAGTATATTAGTAGTGAAAATATATATCTGCCTCATTATTTGAGTGAAACCACAGTCGATCTTAACTGCATTCAGTAAGTGGATTGAGAAAAAAAATGAATGATTAGTTTAAGCTCACATAAACCAAGGAAGCATTTAATCATGGGATTATTCAGTTTTAATAACATTCAATAGGTTTCAAAAAAATATTTAACTAACAAAAAGATGTCTGTCGAAACGTCGCTATAATAAAAATATTTACTGGCCGAAGTATCTTTAATTTTAAGAACTATGAATGCCGGCCAGGCAGCCTCTACTTTACGTTTAACAAATGATATTTGATTTAAAATAAATTAAATATTAAGATGCAAAGAAGGGTATTTCATTCTGTGGTTGTTTTAGGCAGATTTCGGCCACTTTCTGTGGCGCAGGTGACAATCTGGCTGCAATGGCTAGAGCTCGCTCATCCATTCCTATAACAGTTTCTACTATACATGTAAGATAAAATGTGCTAACACGGTAACCACTCTATGTGCGCAGATAAGAATGAAGTAATCTGCGACGAGGCTGATGGTCATATCACATATCACATAGACAAGAAGGACTGCACCAAGTACTACATGTGTGAGGGAAAGAGACGTCACCACATGCCCTGCCCCAACCAGCTGGTGTTCAACCTACAAGAGAGTGTCTGTGACTGGCCCGAGAACGTCCCAGACTGCTACAAGGCCCAGTCCTCCGTCGCCACTTAGGATCCTCTCTGATCGGTCTTTAGCACTCATCTCATTCTCTTTAGATCGTTTCTAAAGTCATTGCGAATCTTCGCTCTTCTTTAAAACAACTTCTAAATTCTACTATTTGATACCTTTACCTTCATTCTTGTTTAATTATCTTAATCCTTCTATTAAACAGATCAATTTTAAACTCTCAAAAG
Organism: Cordylochernes scorpioides; assembly: GCA_030710605.1. Lineage (NCBI taxonomy): Eukaryota > Metazoa > Arthropoda > Arachnida > Pseudoscorpiones > Chernetidae > Cordylochernes > Cordylochernes scorpioides. The sequence continues at coordinate 31,728,590 of CP092865.1, read as the reverse complement.
AAAAACCTTTATGTTTCAATTAAACAACTTATCTATCCTTTCTCTTGTTTAAAAACTTTTATTTGTTCCATTCTGAAGTCAAAAGAAAAAAAAAAACGTTTTATCTGGAAAATATTTTGGAAATTCTTTATCTCACCTTTAACTCTTTGTTTCGGGACTAATTTGTTGACCTTCTAATTGCTTCTTAGGACTATTTTTGATCCATTTTAAAGTCAAAATAAAAACATTTTTTTTTAAAGACCTAATAATTTCGCCAACCTTTTTATTCTTTTATTTTATTCTTCATTTCTCTGATTATTTTCATTTTCTACAGTTTCTCTCTAAGACTTTTGGTTAAGATCAAAGTGTTCTTATTTCAATATTTGATAAACACATCTTTAATTATACTTATCTTTTGGATAAGATGCCAAAACTATCCACGTTGTTTCTTTTCTCAAAGAAATTACCTCAAACTTAAAATTATTTATTGACTATTATTTTTTATGAAAAATTAATTTGAATAAGATTGAGGTAATTTCTTTCATTTTCGGATATATTTTAGATGAAAATATATCTTTAAATTTTTTTTTCTTAACTTTTTTTTTTTTATGAATGCTTCTGTTCTTTGAAAACGATGTACTTTTATGCAGCGCTTAGGATGTAAATATATTGGACTATCTTTACTGACAAATTCACATATAAATCTTTTTTTTTTATTTTGACCAATTAAAAAAAACTTTTATTTGAAATATGAAACCCAATATTTTAAAAATTTTGTATATAGAACTTTTGATGTACTATATTTTTTTTTAGAAATTAAAATAAATTTCTTTAAAAAACATATACATTACTGTATATTATATATAATAAATAAATGTTATTTTAAAATATTCTGTCTCTGTGAATTTTTTTTATAATTAATGTACCTATTCTCACAGATAGAATCAAAAAATAGAAAAGGTATCTCTCTCAAAACCCAGATATCTTAAAATTCAATAATTTAACTAATGTGGTAGCCTCTATAATTTATGCCTCTCTCGATGTTTATATGCAATGAATTTTTATTTCTTGGAAGATTTTCTAGAGATGCTGGACTAAGGTTGGTGATCTCCAAAAGAGTCGCAGTCAAAGCTTCCATCATTTCCATCCACATTGCCGAAAACGCGAAGCTCGTGCGTCACGTAGCCATACGGCCGAGAAAGTTTTTGATTTGAAGAATATTGCAACGTGTGGAAAATTAGGAAAGATAAACTTCAAGATGTTACACTGCAATTTATTTTAGGCAAGAACAAACTATGAATGATAAACAAAAGATAAGCAATGAGGGAAGTTTACAGAGAGTAGCAAAATATAAACATAAAAAATGATACTCTGTTAATAAAATAATAAATGCATTGTTACATAGCTCCTTCCCTATGGGAGCTGTGACACACATCTTGCAATTATTGTAGTTACTGACATGGATCTGACGTGCTTCTGCCAAGGTTTCCATCGAAGTCTTGGAGCTTTGTTCCTAGTACCTATGCGTCCGTTTACTTGAGGCGTGAAAAGCGGCTTTGTTGTCGTATCGTCTATAGAGATATCGTCATCTTGGAAGGAAGTCTTGGCTTTGATACACGGCGGTGGAATCCTGGAGCCAATCTTTGAAAATGTAGATCACAGCACCCATTGCCTCTTGGTCTTCTCGGTGATCTTCAGTCTGTCTTCCCTAATTTACCCAGCATCTCCACCAAAATGCCACGTGAAAAAATAGGGAAGACAAACTTCAGGATGTTACAATGCAATTTATTTTAAGCAAGAAAAAACTATGAATGATAAACAAAAGATAAGCAATGAGGGAAATTTACAGAGTAGCAAAATATAAACATTAAAAAATGATTTCTGTTAATAAAATATATTGCTACAATATAATAAATTTTTTAAAGTTTTTTTTTTATAGATATATTCGGATTTTTTAACTTCGCATGATATCATTAGACTGTAGATTTATGCTCTAACGAGCTATTCTGTTGTTCATATAGACCTGTCCCACATACGACGGGGAAATTCTAATTTAGTTAAACCAAATCTCAAACTTGTTTATAACCTCGACTTTGAACCAACACATTTTTACTTTAGCAACTAAAATTGTCTTAAGGTTGAATTAAAGTTTTTTTAGTTAAACTCAGCGAGTTTGCGCATGCGTCTCGCTGACCAATAAAAAGCAGAAGGTGTACTTTGCCGTCATCCGGCTCATCTGTGCGACCACAACGCCCCCACAAACGGTGGCAGAAAATGCAAATTTTACGTATTCATCATTGTAACACGCATACATCGATTAGGACGTGACGTAAAAATGTTCGTGAATTCAAATCGAATAACTTTTTTAAAACTCAAAATAATTCAGTAAAGATATCAGATATAATTGTTTTTTTTTTTTAAATAGTATATATAATATAATAGTATATATATAATAGTATATATAATAAAATATATTATATATATTTTTGGCCAATTCTGGAATAATTAAAAACCAACGAGAATAGTTGATATTTATTCCGATAGATGGCGCCAGCCATCAGCAACTTTCAGTTGCACGATAAGGAGATGCCTTTTTCTTAATTTATGCACCTTATCCTAGTACAATGTTACATTTGTGCTATTTTTTCACTCTTATATATAAAAGTCAATGTCTGTTTCGTGATAAACTCAAAAACTACTAAACCAATTGGTACCAAATTTTGCATGTCGCTTTTTATGAACCTGAGGAAAATTTTCGGCTACATTTTGATTAGTATTTTTGGCTATTTATTTTTTTATTTGAGGAACTTTTTTTTTAACGCGGAAAAAATACGAGACGAAGTAACAAAACCAGGCCAATTAAGCGACAAATGAGTGTTCTGCATTTTTTTTTCAAGTTGCTTGCGTACTTTTTTTTTTGAAATTCCTTTTTATACGAGTGTTACTTTTTTTTTTACAAAAGTATTGAGTATTGATAGAGAAATTTATATTACTAAGTTACGGTAAGTGCACACAATGCAATTTAAAAAAAATAACTTTATAAAATTAACGTTACTGTATGTAAATAATTGCTTTCGTATTTTGTATATCTTTTTTTTTTTTTATCGTTTAAAATGCAGTCGCAGTCATTAGCAAACACATATGTTTGCTTAATTTCCATGTGCTCTTTTATTTTTTACAGAAAAATATTTAAATGCCAGTATTTTGGAATATTTTTTTATAAACCTATTTTTTCTTATCCTTACTGAGAAAATGGGCATTGCAGTTAAGATCCATCGCAGTCACTCACTGAACTCAGTAAATTTCAAGGGTTAATGCGCTGGGGCGGGTACCTCGGGGTTTGGGTGGAAAAGCTACTATCTATTTAAACTATATTGATTTTGAAACAACTAAATGGATTGCAAAAAAAAAAAATAATAATAATTAAATCAAATACTTAAACACTAATATATTACAATTTTTTCCATCACACACACTTTTTGCCTGTGGTTTATGTGTTACTTCTGTATTGCTATTCTATGGAACTTCTATTTATTATTGATGCACTTTCAGTATGAAGGAAATTGCATTCGGGGGAATTCTCGGGCGAAACCGGGTCATTCGTTTAGTATAATATAAATGTAATATGTTAGGGAAATAAATAAGGCTAAAAGAATGTCTTGGATGTTTTTCTTAGAGGAGATCAAATCAATAAACCCATATGGAAATTTATGCAGGGTATACAAAAATAATAAAAACGGTTCTAACCGAAAGGGAATTTTGGAAATTTTAGAAGTGAATAAAGATGAAGAACGATTCCAGAAGACAGCGGAACTTTTGAACAACCTTTTCCCCGATGTTAGAGATAATGAAGACACAACCTTCCACAAAAACATAAGGAACTATACTCTAGGATTTCATAATAAAGAAAATATAATAATAACGCCCAATGAAGTAAATAGAATAATTGATGAGCAAAACTCAAAGAAAATGCCTGAAATTGATAATATTTCTAACAATATGATAAAAACATACTAAACAACTAATAGTTCCAATATTGGTGAAACTATTTTTAAAATGCTTAGATTTGAATTATTATCCGAATGAATGGAAAAAGCAGAGGTAATAATTATTCCCAAACCAGGTAAAACAGACATGAAAAGTTATAAAAGCTACAGACCCATTTGTCTTAACTCAAACATTTCCAAAACATTTGAAAAAATAATTAACAACAAACTAATAAAATTTTATGGAGACTCGAATCTACTTAACAATCGTCAACATGGATTTACAAGATCAAGATCTACCATCTCTGCATTAAATGAAATTGTTAAAATAGCTATAGAACATAAAAACAAAGAATATACAGCTATAATCGCAGTTGATATATGTGGAGCGTTCGACAATGCATGGTGGCCGATGGTGCTAAAAAGACTGGATGAGGACAACGTTCAAGATTCAATAATAAAACTACTACAGTCTTTCTTTAATAATAGAAGAGTGAGATTTAGGTATTCATCAAATGAAACCCATAAAAAATTAAGCAAGGGATGCCCACAGGGTAGGCCTATATCCCCTACAATATGGATTATTATTCTAAACGATTTATTGGATACCTATTCGGAATCAAACAGTAAAATCATTGCTTATGAGGATGATATAACTGTGATATGTTAGGGAAATAACTTGACAGAACTTTGGAATACAATAGAATAGGTCATGGGGAGAATATTAGACTGGTGTGGGAACAATAAGTTGACCGTATCTGAAGAGAAACGAAAATCTTATACTTGTTCAATAGCAAAATAGCTGCAAAAATTCCGAACACTATCGCTGCCAATCGGGTGGAAAAACTGAAGATTATGGGAATAACTTTTTAAAATCACAGAAATAAAAATAAATTGAATTTTGTGACCATATTGATGAGATTATTACTAAAACAGATAGAACTAGTACATACCTAATTAGGTTAACGGGGAAAGCATGGGGACTGGACAGTAAAAGAAGAATAGTACTTTATAAGACATTATTTCGAAGTTCATTAACTTATGGTTTCACGATCTGTACAACTTTATACCCAAAAAAGTCAAAGATAAATTAAACTCTCTGCAGTACAAAATTTTGAAGCACAGTACACAGGTTTATAATTTAAAATCGTCAAACTGTACTCATATTGTTGCTAGAACACCAAAGCTCACGGATTTTATTGAAACAAATATACTAAAAATAAATATCGTATACAAAAAATCAGATCCAACTAAAATAAAAATTATAACTAATTTTATGAAACAGAAATTTGAAGAATACTACGGAAGTGCTAATGACAATTTCAAGGGATTCTTTGGGACTTCAAGAATTCCTAACTATGTTCAACCCAACTTCTATAACGTTCAATATTTTACTGAACGTGGTAACTTCAACACATATTTGTTTTTAGAAACTATTTTAAAGGCGTAAGATTCTTTTTGAAATTAAACAATTTCTACTGCCCTTACTGCAATGGAAAAATTAAAGGAAGGGCCTGGCTCATCAGTGGTGAACCCTCCCAGCGGTTTCGCCAGTTTAATCTACCACATTGCAGTAAGGGCAGTAGAAATTGTTTAATTTCAAAAAGAATCTTACGCCTTTAAAATAGTTTCTAAAATCGATAACAGATGGCGCGCTAGTGCAACATATTTGTTTATAATTGGTAAAATTGGTTCACCTGCGTGCACTTGTGGAAATGTAGAACATCTTCTAATAAACTGTCCGTCAACTTCTGATTTAAGGGAAGAACCAACTTTACCTGACAAACACCAAACAAGCTATTTACAATAAAGACCAATACATCAAGTTTAATAGATTCTGCAGGCTGTACATTTTAAGGCGAAAGTATTGACTGTTGACGATTAATTTACTTGGTCTACACGTTGTTCCAACAGTTGTAAATGGCAGTTTTGTGTACACATTTCATGATTATACGGTGTACATATTTCAAGCTAATATATGCAAAATTTGACATCGAATGTGTAATTTGCGTGCTTCCCAATGTTTAACTATGTTAATTTTAAGATGATTTTATTTGTATATAATTCAGATTTACACGCAATTATCCTAATTGTAGATATGGCGTTTCTTTGCAACTGTTGAATAAAAAATATATATATAATATAAAAGTACATATACATATGTCAGAAAAAAATAAGTCATATATCATGGTGATGATCATCATATAAATATCCCTATATATAGTCACGACCGTCTTTCCTCATCGGCCTCTGTCACGGATGCGCGCGCACAGGGAGGTCACGTGCTCGCCGGCTCCCTCGAGCCGGGTTTGAACCAGCGACCTAAGGATCACCGTTGTAACATCTACAGTCGGGTAAAACACGGGCGTTGCCCGGGTCATTCGGCTAGTTATAAATAAAAAGATTTTCTTAGGTTGTTGAAGGGTACATGAGTATGTTTTTTTGATATTGCTTTGTAGTCGTTGAAAAATATTAATAAAATAAAGGTTGAATCATAATTTACTATAATTGATATGATAACACAATTGAGAATGAAATAATACCTTGACTTTAAAGGCGAGTAGTAGAAGAAAACGAAAACTTATTTACATAATGTACAAACGGTTTGAGCGGGCCATTGGGAACCAACAACAATCGGTTTTATATAGGGAAGGTCCCGACATCTGGTGGTAGATATAAACAGAATATTTGAATATATGAAATATAATTTTGAATAAAATGATATTTTTATTTAACATATATATATTAAAGCTGCTATTATAGGATACTCAACAAAAATGGTTAATATATAACAATGGTTTGAAATGAAAATTTTAATTGCTGGTTATTTGCAACATGATTGTTAAAATTAATTGATTTGTATAATATCATTTGCTGATCACGTGACAAAGAGAGCCAATGAGGTAATACTTTGCGCAAGCAAGGTATAAAAGGCACGGCAAGATGGACGGCAGGAGGATTGTGAGTATTGTTTATAAGGATAAGAGTGCGTGAGCGAAGGAGTTAAAGAACTCAAGCTCAGAGGAAAAGTTGGTTATGAGTGCCTGAGCGAAGTAGATAAAAAAAACTCAAGCTCAGATGAAAAGAATAAAAGCCTAAATAAGTTGTTAAGAAGCCTGTTTGAGAAACTGAAGAGGCTAAATAAGTTTATAAGAAGCCTGTTGGAGAGACTGAAGAGGCTAAATAAGTTGTTAAGAAGCCCGTTGGAGAAACTGAAGAGGCTAAATAAGTTTATAAGAAGCCTGTTGGATAATCTGAAGAGGCTAAATAAGTTGATAAGAAGCCTGTTATAGAAGCTGAAGAAAGTAAATAGGATAAAGAGGTTGAAAAGAAGCCTGTTATAGAAACTGAAAAAAATTAGAAGGATAAAGTTGGAAAAAATATTATTGATCAGCATAATAGTTCAGGATAATTACTCCGATGGAAGATAGTTTATTTTTTACGTTTCATATTATAACAATACAATAAAGCTCATTGTGTTAAATTCATCAGATCTTGTCGCTCACTACCTCCAGAATATCACCTGCCTATCGCTACTGTACCAGGTCTATTAGTATGAAACGCGAAAATTTTCAGAGAATTCAAAAGTTCACCAATTCCATAAAACAAAAGATTTTTTATTCAAAGTAATTGCCCTAATTAGCTATACACTCGGACCACCTTTCAGGCAATTTTCGAATTCCTTGTCTGAAAAATTCTATTCCTTTTGAGTCGAACCAGTCAACAAGCCATTTTCGGAGTATGACTGAGTTCGAAAATTCCTGGTTTTTTAGGGCGTGTCCTAAAGATGTGAAAAGGTGGTAATCCGACAGCGCTAAGTCTGGTGAGTACAGCGGGTAGGGTAAGAGTTCCCATCCCAAGTCTTTTATGGTGTTTTTGACCACCGTAGCGTTGTGGGTTGGAGCGTTGTCATGCTGCAGTATCAGCTTGTGCTTTTCACGCCATTCCGGTCTTTTTCATTCAATGCCTCTCTCAAACTGTGAATTTGTTGTTCGTAGCGACTAGTATTGACCGTTTCGTCAGGTTTCAGGAGCTCGAAATATACTACGCCGGTCTAGTCCCACCATACGCAAAGCACTGCCTTTTTTCCGAAGCGATTGGGCCTAGGCGTCTGTTTTGGAAATTGGCCGGCAGGCCCCACGACTTTTGGCGCGTAGGATTGCTGAAGTGGATCCATTTCTCATCAGAAGTTACAATTCGGTGTAAAAATGACTTCTTTTCATGCCTGGCGAGCTGCCCTTCGCAGGTTACCAGACGCCCTTCTTGCTGCCTTTCGCTTAACTCGTGGGGGACCCATCTGGAAAGCTTTTGGGTCATTCCGAGGCTGTTTAAATGTAGGGAAACAGCACCTTAAGACACCTGGAGCTGTTTCGCGAGTTTCTCCTGCGTTTGGGTACTGTCCTCATCCAATAAAGCTTGCAGTTCAGCGTCCTCGAACTTTTGGGGCGGTTTTCCACGTGGTTCATTATCAAGTTCGAAATCGCCACTTTGGAATTTTTTAAACCACCTGTAACACTGCCATTTGCTCAGAGCGTGGTCGCCGTAAACTTGCTCGAGCATTCGGTGGGCTTCAGTGGCACTTTTCTTCCAGTTGAAGGAGAACAACAAAACTTCCCGCAAATGGGCACTTTTTGGCTCGGAAATCGCCATTTTCCACGGGCTCCAGAAATTTTCCACGATTTGAATTTTTATGAAACTGCACGCATGCTGATGCAACGTGAGTAAAAACACAAAATGCCTTCAACAGCGCCACCGTCGGCTCAAATAAAGTTGCACAGCGCCCCATGGCGGTCATTTTCGCGTTTCATACTAATAGACCTGGTATGTACAATAGTTAGGTACACAAATTTATTTATTCATCAATTCTTTTTACTAACTTTTCTTTTTAGCAACAATTGTTAACCGAAATTTATGTTTAAAAATGAACCTGTCACGTTTTCAATTATTTAATTTGGAGCTTTTGTTATTGTCCTTTCTCAAAGTCACTTACAGAGTACTATCAGCCGAGTCGGTTGAATCCACCAGGTATTTTAGCGAGCGTGCTACCGCTCCCCTTCTTTTTATCCTCCGGACTTCGGACTGAAACCACAGAGTTACATAACCACAAACCTATCATATCGTTTTTTAAATGTATTTTTCAACGCTGTAAAGCAGTTATGCAAAGAGCACAAGTGCAAAGAGCACAAGTGCAAAGAGTTGACATGACACGCAAAGAGTTCACAAACATGATGTAGTACAAAGAAGAAAAAAACATTCAAACAAAGAAAACATTCACGTAAAAATCACATGAATTTACTCGTGCAGCAAACACTAGTATTCCTGGCAAGCACGCCAATGACAAGTTACCTTGACGTATTTACGCACAAAAGTAAAAAGTACTCTGGGCTAAAGTAAAAGTAACCTATCGCACAGAAAAGCGTATACTCACAAAAAAGTGAAAATAAAGAGGAAAAATAAATTACAATTAGTTATGAAAAATATCAGTACTAATATTTTATTGCAGCGTTGATAAGGAGCGGACATTGTGGTTACACAGGTATGTGAGGATATCACCAGACACGGACCAAGCGCGCAGAGAACACTTTAAAGTCTTTTTGAAAATGGAGCAATCCATAAATAAATCTTTAATTAAAAAGGCATATATATGTTATATATATATTAGGAAAAAGATTTTCTGTTGATTTTGATTATCTTGAGGATTATGCTATGGAATTATTTGCTGGTTCTTTTTAGTACTAAATGGTATTGGTAATGCAGTCGGGGCAAGAATCTTGAAAGCATACTAATAAAACATGATTTGATAAAAGTACTGCCTGGCTTAAGGCGTAAGAATAAAAGAAGGAAAAACTTATTTACATAATTTACAAAAAGTTTGAGCCGGCCATCGGGAACCAATAACAATAGGTTATATAAAGGGAAGTCGCGACATCTGGTGGTAGACTTAACAGAATATTTGAATTTATGAAATACTAGCCGAATGACCCGGGCAACGCCCGGGGTTTACCCGATTAAATGCTTTTATTCAAATACTATTCGTTACAATTATAAATTGGCGCCGTGGATGCCATTCTTGTATAATATATAAATGAGTTTTAAAAATTGTAAAAAAAAAAAATAAAATAAAAATGCATCGGCCTGGAATGAACCCGGGCCGTCCGCATGGCAGGCGAGCATTCTACCACTGAACCACCGATGGTTATGAGAAATGGCCATATTTGGGTAATTATTCCATTCACAAAAGCAAACGGTGACAGAATTGATTAAGAAAGGGCAATGCCCGGGTTTTACCCGATTAAATGCTTTTATTCAAATACTATTCGTTACAATTATAAATTGGCGCCGTGGATGTCATTCTTGTGAAACGTCCCGCTCCAAACTTTGTGTCTGAGAAGCGATATTTTTATAAAGAGATGATCTGGCTTTGTGTCTTCTGCTCGAATGAATGTTTTTCTGTTAGAATTTTGTTCCTGAATACTAAAAATGAACTGGCTTCACCTGTGGTCTTTGCTTTTTGGAATTTTTCCGGATATAATTTTGTATCTGATAATCAAATATGATACAGCAATATTCTCATCATCATTTTCTGAATAAAAAACAACTACTTTTTTCCCAGAACCTGTCAATTTATTTTTCTTGACTAAAAATCCGAAAATATATTTTCCAGATTTTTCTCTATGTCCTGTTAAAACACGTTTTGAATGTCCATTAGGTCAGCTGATATTACCTCCCATCTTCACCGCTAGAGGCGCTGCTTGCGAGCGAAAGGGCAAATTTGCCACGCAATTTCCAAAAAACTTGTATACATACTTGTATACTTGTGTACATAGACCATTAATCTGTACATAGACAGGAAAAGCACATATATTTTAATAATATAAATGAGTTTTAAAAATTGTAAAAAAAAAAAAAATGCATCGGCCGCGTGGCAGGCGAGCATTCTACCACTGAACCAAAAGCAAACGGTGACAGAATTAAGAAAGAATGCATGACGCTGATAACTGTATATATTAATAATTTGAAATAAAATAATAAGTTTACATAACATATATACTTGTATATGTATGCATATATATTGTGTATACTAGTATTTTATAATACCTTGATAAAGGTTGGCGTTCATCCAACTGAAATATTGGTAAAATAAATGATATTTTGATCCAATATATGCCTTTATTATTATAAACTTTAAAGTCTCCACACAACAAACTCCTGGAAGAGTCCACGTATCAGCTCTCTCTTGAGGTAATTTGGATTCCTGAAGCGTAATAAAACGTATCACCCCTTCATATTGTTGCATCATGGCTAATGAAGCTATTTTAATTTAATTTGTAATATTATTTTTCATATATATTAAATTCAAATTTATATTTTATATTTATTTATTTTATTAAACAGAATATATGTATTATAAACAGAATATATGTTGACCGAGAAGTCCTCACTTCTTTTTTCTAGATTTGATTCATTTTGTCTCCTCTCTTATTGTAAAGACGTTGCTGTATCACCTCATAAGCATAAATAAATAAAAAGAATATATGTATTATAGAATCATCATTTATATTTAGGTACACTGTGTGACTTCACTGCTCTCTTTGATGTGAGAAATAAATAAAGGATTCTGGAGGCTACTTAAAGTAGAGTTATCTCATTATTCGCTTATATGAATTTGTAGGATGGTTGAAACACGCTCTGGTAAGATGCAAGACCCAGCACAGTAGAGGATCAAGGTTTAAAAGTCTGCCAAGCCGCAACCTGGTGCAACAATTTGCGAGATGCAAGTTCCGACCCAGTTTTCCCGAATCCCAACATCGACATCCCCAAGTATGATGAAACGGAAGACCTTTGCCCATGGATTGAATCTCTTGAAGAAATTGGCTTCCTGTACCATTGGGCAGACTACGTTATCTCCCGTTATGCTGCCATGAATATGATTGGTAGCGCCAAAACCTGGCTGAACCTACACAAGATAAGTTTCACCAGATGGAAAAATTTCAAGAGCCGCCTAATTGAGGATTTTGCCTCAGACGCCAACAAAGAAGAAATGAAGATGAGACTGAACAGGATGCAACAGTGGAATGAACCTGCAATCAGGTTTGCAGAGGATATCCTTGTACTGTGCAACAAGGTCGACCCCAAATGGAAGAAGAGACTAAAATAGACTGGGTTATTGGAGGGTTAAAGAAAGAATACTCTTTTGCCCTCCACCTAAACCCTCCTAGAAATACCAACGAACTTCTAGAAATTTGTGAAAAGCTGGATTTGTTTGAAAAGAATTACCAAGAACGTGCAGAAAAATCAAAAGCTCTATATAATGGACCACGCTCTCCTCATCCCCATCATCAAGAGCAATGGAAGAATGCTACGTCGTTCAGAAGACCATACCAGAACACCTCCAGGCCCCCGCTCCGAGGTACTACCAGAACAAGCCTCTGCCCCTAGACGATCTTACACTCCCAATCCTGAGCCAAAACCGGTCTACCCAAGGAAAACATACAATAAGAGTCCAGATTCAAACAGGAATAGGTCAGAAGACGGGAGACCAATATGTTTCAAGTGTAACAAGCCAGGACACGTAGCGCGGTATTGCAGAGTCAGGTTTGTAAGAATTGTGGAAGAGGACCCCATAGTTACACAAGACAAGGTCGAAGAAGAAATCCGAATGGATAATGGAACTGAGAAGTCGAGACCTCTGCTCTACGCTGACGTAAGTAATAACACGTACTCAAGTATCCCTACAAAGAATAGATATGCCACATTGGAAGATTTAAACTAAGCATCGCGCCTGAGTCCGTCAATCAAAGCAAGTCGACCATAAATGGAATTAAAAAGTTGGACCCCAAATATAAAATAAACATTAACGTGGATAGAATCGGTATCTGCGAAGCTTTGATTGATACAGGCGCTGATCTTTCAGTGGTCGACCTTAGTACAGCTCTTAATACAGGTCTTGGAATGATAAATCCTGATCAAATGTGCTCCGGACCCGATGGCAAAGAATTAGATATCGTAGGAAATATTGTTTTAAATATAAAATTTGATGACAAAAAACGATTACACATCAATTTGTGATAATGAGAACACATTTGCGAATATTTATACTTGGACGAGATTTTCTTAAGAAAATGAACGCAAAAATTGATTGTCAGCGTGAAATAATCAAATATGAATTGACAGGAAATCGTGACGTAATCAAATATCAAAAGAAGAAAATAAAAAATGCAAAGGATGCCATTATACCAGAACTTTCTATTAAATTGATTAAGGCATTTGTAGAAGCAGGCGATGGCGAATACATCATCGAGGAGAACCATAAAATGTTTCAAACAAATGGTCTTCGACTAGCGAGAAGCTTAATAAATGTTGCGAATAAGGAAACATAAATCTGGATAACAAATCCTTACCCTCGACCATTAAAAATATTAAAAAACCAAACATTGTGCTTTGGAAGCAAGCCAGCCGAAGTGAATCTTATGGAAGAAAGTGAACAAAAAAGCATGAAGAACCTCAATTTCAGATAAACGAAAATTTGTCATATACGGATAAGGAGCAATTGAAACAAGTTTTGGAAAAGTACGTGGATTTGTTTTCGTCGAGATTAGGAAGATCCAACTTAGCGAAACATCGGATTGATACAGAAGGCGCGAAAACGATCAAACACAAGCCGTATAGGGTGAGCGCGAAAGAGCGAGAAATCATTAAAGAGCAAATTGATGAAATGCTCAGAGACGGCATAATCAGACCATCCTCGAGTCCATGGTCCTTCCCCGTAATATTGGTCGAGAAGCGAGATGGTAAGTACAGATTCTGCGTTGACTACAGAAAATTGAATGATGTAACAGTGAAGGATGTTTACCCAATTCCCAGAATTGATGGAGTATTGGACACACTTCTAGGATCCAAATACCTTTCAGCAATAGACCTTAAATCAGGATATTGGCAAGTAGAGGTTAAGGAGAAAGATAAAGAAAAGACAGCCTTCACTACAGCACATGGCCTATATGAGTTTAACGTAATGCCCTTTGGACTATGCAATGCCCCTGCCACATTTGAGAGGAACATGGAAAATATGCTTAGTAATCTTAGATGGCAAATTTGCTTATGTTATCTAGATGACGTAATCATACATAGCTCGGATTTTTCAACACATCTTAAAAGAATAGAAGCTGTTTTAAGATGTTTTCGCGAGGCTAATTTAAAATTGAACAACAAAAAATGCCAATTTGATTTCGAAGAACTGGAGATTCTTGGCCATATAACCAGCCAACATGGTATAAAACCAGTGGAGCATAATATAAAGGCTATTAGAGATTTTCCTCGACCCAAAAAGATAAAAGAAGTTCAATCATTTTTAGGAATGTGTTCATATTATAGAAAATTTATCAAAGGTTTTTCGAAAATTGCCGATCCATTAACCAGTCTTATAAAAAAGAATGTACCTTTTACCCGGACAGAAAATCAAGAAAAACATTTCAAACCCTTAAAGTAGCATTGATAAATCCCCCAATATTAGGGCACTTTGATCCGAATGCAACTACTTACATTCATACTGACGCATCTAACATCGGCTTGGGTGCAACATTAGTCCAAAAGTTCGGCGATAAAGAAAAGGTGATCTCATATTTAAGTCGAACACTGAGCAAACCTGAGCAAAATTATTCGACTACTGAAAAAAAATGTCTAGCTGTTGTGTGGTCAATGTCCAAGTTACGACCCTACCTATATGGAAGGCACTTCAAAATCGTAACTGATTATCATGCACTATGTTGGCTTAGGAATCTGAAAGATCCGACCGGCCGATTAGCACGATGGGCACTGAAGAATCAGGAATATAATTTCGAAATTATACACAAATCGAGTAAAAAACATCTGGACGCTGATAGTCTATCTAGAGGACCCTTACAGGAAAACGAATGGGACGAAGATTATGAAAGACTATTTCTGAATCAAATAATAGACGAAAAGGATGATTTTATTGAGAATATTAAGGAGAACCTTAGTGGAAACAAGCTTTCACAGAACACAGAACTTTAAAGAAGAAAATGGGTGTCTCTACAAGAAAAATTCAAATCCTGAAGGTAGAGCATGGTTGCTGGTAGTGCCAAAGAAGAGAAGGAAGGAAATCATGAGTGAATACCACAACCATATGCTGAATGGCCATCTGGGCGTCGCCAGAACCACTTACCGATTGAAGAATAAATACTATTGGCCTTCCATGCTGAAAGATGTTTCCGAATTTGTAAAGACGTGCCATCTTTGCCAAAGTCGGAAAGGTTCAAATCACTTGCCTTCTGGACTATTACAACCTATCCCCCTTGCTAACTACCCTTTTGAAAGAATCGGAATCGACTTTGTTGGCCCCTTGCCATCAACAAAAAGAAGAAGGAAGTGGATAATTGTGTTGACTGATTATTATACCAAGTATGCTGAAACAAAGGCAGTATCAGAAGCAACAGTGAAAGAAGTCTCTACATTTTTAATCGAACATATTATTTTACGTCACGGGGCCCCAAGATTTCTTATTAGCGATAGAAGTTCACAATTCACTAGCAATTTGATGAAGGCGGTAATGAAAATGTGCAAAGTTAAACATTGCTTCACAACGAGCTACCACCCCCAGACTAACGGACTAACAGAACGGCTAAATAGAACTTTAATCAATATGATCAGCATGTATGTGAACACAGACCAGAAGAACTGGGACGAAATCCTCCCTTTTATCACCCACGCGTATAATACCACGATTCAAGAAACCCCAGGCTACTCTCCATTTTTCCTGTTGTTTGGGAGTGAACCCATGTCCCTCATAGACGACGAGAATATCCCAATGGACAGTAACATGAATGATTACGACCAATATATAGAAAATTACTTAGATAAAATTGCAAGGACGAGACACGTAGTGGTTAACAACACAGAGAAGACTCAGGAAAGAATGAAAAGAAACTATGACAAAAACACAACGTGAGAATCTATGAACCAGGACATTTAGTGGCAGTTTGAACACCAGTCAGGAAAATCGGAAAATGTGAAAAACTATTGAGAAAATATTTTGACCCATATCGAATATTAAAGAAGCTGTCTAACGTAAATTACTTAATTGAGCCGAAAGATAATCCTGGCCAAGACCCATTGATTGTCCATGTCTCAAGACTCAAACCCTATTTTGAGAGAATTGATGAGGTAACTCATGAGGACGTGACGACTTCTGGAAAGGGGGAAGTGTTGCATCATGGCTAATGAACCTATTTTAATTTAATTTGTAATATAATTTTTCAAATATATTAAATTCAAATTTATATTTTATATTTATTTATTTTATTAAACAGAATATATGTATTATAAACAGAATATATGTATTATAGAATCATCATTTGTATTTAGGTACACTGTGTGACTTCACTGCTATTTTTGATGTGATAAATAAATAAAGGATTCTGGAGGCTACTTAAAGTAGAGTTATCTCATTATTCGCTTATATAAATTTGTAGGATGGTTGAAACACGCTCTGGTAAGATGCGAGACCTAGTACAGAAGAGGATCAAGGTTGAAGAGTCTGCCAAGCCGCAACCTGGTGCAACAATATGTAAACATGGCCACATTCGTCCAATCCTTATGCTTGTCAAATAATTTAAAAAATTTAAACCTCTGTCTTAATGTAACTCGGAAAAAGTAGTAAAACGTATTACCATTTCATGGTAATGAATGGCCACATTCATTCAATCCTTATGTTTATTAAATAATTTGAGACCCACTCAAAAAGTGTGAATAAACTCATTCTTTAGCCCTAAATATTATAGTAGAACACAAAATGTGAATATATAGCTATTATAACTAATTTTCTTCAAATATATTTTGAAACTTAAGGTATGAATACGCGCGCGCACATGTCCAGTTAAGAAATAGTCGATGAAGCCTGTTGAAGAGCGATTTTCTCTTGAAAACTCACAATCAAATGAAAAATATTGTGGAAATATATATTTAGAATACCAACAATTTTACAAATTTTCTTGTATATATTGTGTAACGTAGAAAATTAGGAAAGACAAACTTCAGAATGAAGCAGCAATTTATTTAAGGTCAATACAAATTAAAACTAATAAAATATCAGAAAGGCAATGAAAAAAATTTACAGGGTATCAAAATACAAATATCACACACACACACAAAGCCTTTATTAAGACATTAGTCTTATACAGATTCTCCGTGTACAAGGTGCAATATCAGGAAAAGAGCAGCACAGGAAACCAGTAGTTCCGCAACTATATACAATTATTAGTAATAAGGAAAAGTAAGATTTAATATGAAAGGTCGACGCCATCGCCCCAAGTCTTCAATTCCATAAGCGCGGAGCAGAAATAGGGACTAGGTTATTTAGTTCGCCATAAATATAGCATCCAGACACAAAAAAGGAGGTTTACTCCAGCACAGCCATCCATATTACCAGCTCCGCAATCTCATCGTCGACCAACACGATGGCCCCTCGATGTTTCGTCATCATTCTGAGGTGTAAGAACAATAGCTTCCAAGTTCTCTTTTCTCCCTCTTTACACCTACTGCCTTGTAAAAATTATATAGGGCCTGATCAACTAGTCTGCTTGTTTGGGCACTGGTTAACATCATTTGGATTGACCTAAGTTGGCTGGTGTCTACCATTGAAAAGAATGTCCTTCTCTCCTCACTAATATATTGGCATTCATAGATATAATGAGATAGTTCAGTTTCCATATTTTCTTTGCAGATATCACAAATATCAAAATTAAAAATATGTGCATAAATAATCTACTACAATATATATATATAAATTTTAAAAAATTTTTGAAAAAAAAAAAAAAAGATTGCATCGGCCGGGAATCGAACCCGGGCCGCCCGCGTGGCAGGCGAGCATTCTACCACTGAACCACCGATGCTCGAAAGAAGTCCTGAAAATAGTCCTTAACTTATGTTTAGCTGGCGATGACCTAAAAAAAAGACAGCGGCTAGTCAGCCCAGATATATAAAACCAGCAATTACATCCAAGAACTTGTATCGAATAACTACGTAAATGTGTAAAAAAAAAACTCAACTTTTAAAATCATTTTTCTATACTTTCTGATCTTGTAATGGTATGAAGTCCATGATAATCCTCTTGTAAGATAAAATATCTTTATCTCTGGGGAATCCTCCATAGATTCCAATGTCTAAACTTCTATATATACAGTTCTTCAGTGAATCAGTCTTTCTATAAAATATTCCATTGTTCTACTTTTAATATCATTGATATTACTCATTTTTACCACGCAAGCAAAAAAAAAAGAAGAAACTATGTTTCTCTAGAACAATTTATTCTTTACTTTTTCGTCGTTTTAATCAATATATTTTCTCTTTTATTTTGTTTGTTCACCAACTTTAGACATCAATTTTCTCAGATTGTTTCCTTCTGGTATAAGTAATTCAAGATATTTAAATATAATCGTTAAAGGGATGTCATTCAATTTTTTAGGTATCCTAGACTTGCAGAGAGACAACTAAATCAAATATTGGGACTGATGATAAGCTGATATTTGAAAAAAGTTTGCCATTTTTATTTATCATTCTTTATAGAAGCTTATTTCAAGTCTCTTGATTGATAAATTGTGTAGAACAAATATATCAATATCTCTTTTAAAGGCTTTTGTTCTTTCGATGAATGAATCTTTTGAAAACATCTGTACAGTTTTTGAAGGTGTCCTAAGTTAATCAGATTTTGAATTTTTATCAATTATAATTTTCTGGTATTTTCAATCAATCCTAATGCCCACATATACATTGGACAATATTCCTATCAGTTTTAAAACATTCATTTTTCAAATTACGCATAAATTATTCTCTAAAAATAAAGGTTTTTAGTGTGAAATTTTATATCAATCTATACAGCGATCTATACAACCAAAATTTGCCTTATTTTTTCCCTTTATTATAGAAAGCCTTTTTTATTTTTAAAAGCTTTTATTTAACTTGCTTTCCCAGTCCGTCCGTCCGTCTATCTGTCCACAAATCTTGCAATCGATTTTTAATATACTTTTAGAGGACGTAGGAATCTGAAATTTGGTGCACTTTTCAGACCCCGATGACATTGCAAGTTCAGACTTCTGGGTTGGCAGGGTGGCCCGAAATGGACAAATTTCCAAATTGCCTTTCAAATTTTATAAATTAATTTTGATATACTTCCAGATCACATAAAAGTTTGAAACTTTTAACATTCACTCAGCCCAATGAACAATGCAATTGTACAAGTTTTCAGACTTCTGGGTGGTCGGAATGGCCAGGAATGAACAAATTTCTATATTTATATATATATATTTCAAGTTTCTATGTTATGCCCCTTAAAAAGAATTGACCAATCCGCTGCGAGCGGGCTTCCGTCTATTTAATGCCTAATCCCCGTGAAATTTTGATTCTAAGTTTTGTTAATTCATGGCTAAAAACAAACAAAATAATTGATAAATAAAAATACATTTAAAAAAAACTTTTAAACTTTTATGAATAATTCAAAATAATTATATTTTATGTACACGCTTGTTCGGCGGTACAGATTGTTGCATCATGATTAATACGCTTATTTTTCGAATTATTTATAATATTATTTCCATATATTTCAGATTTAAATTTATATTTATTTATTTTTATAGAACAAAATATTATTATGAAATATTATGTAATATAAAATCATTTGTATTTTGATACACTGAATACACAACCTGCTTTAAACTTTTATGTGATAAATAAAGAAATATTCTAGGTGTTACTTAAAAAGATAGTTGTCTTATTATTGACTGGTGTAACCTTGTAGGATGGTTGAGACACGTTCTAGAAATGTGCAAGACGCGTCTGAGGAAAGAATCAAGACTGAAGAGTCTGCCAAACCACAGCCTGGTGCAACAATAAACTAAAAATTACATTTTATGATATTTGTGTAATTAGTTTTAAAAAATGAAACCACATACAATTTTATGATACATTTTTTTAAAAAGATGAGAAAATATCGGAAAGGTTTATCTAAAGACTCTCTGTGTTGAATATTCATAAGTTCAATAAAACTATTTGATTTATACAGTAGAACCTCTCTGTAAAGGACACTTAGTTTCAGAGCCAAAGTGTCATTTAAAGAAACGTATCCTTTTACCGGAGAGTTTCTAAATAGTAAAAGTGTTAATTTTAGCGGTGATAAATGTCCTTTATAGAGAAATGTCCTCTAGCGAGAGTGTCCTCTCATCAAGGTTCTACCGTATTTATTATTTTGAAAACTTGTTTTATATATTAATTTTAAAATATTACCACGTGAAAGAGAGAGAGAGAATAAATAAAGGCAAACGTGAAGATGATAAGGCAATTTGTTTCGATCAAAAACATGTTTTCATTAAAAAAGAAGCACTAACTGTGTGCAGCGTACAGAATTCGCCAATTATCAGAAAGAAGCAATCAGAGAAATATGTAGGAAAAATATATATAATAATAATAATTGTTTAATTTTAAAATATTCTGTCCCAATATAAAAAGAAGTTTTGAAAAATTATAACAAAAAAAAAAATTGCATCGGCCGGGAATCGAACCCGGGCCGCCCGCGTGGCAGGCGAGCATTCTACCACTGAACCACCGATGCTTTAATGTAAGACTTAAAATAGTCCTTATATTATTTATTATTTAGAGATGGCCTCAAAAATGACCGACGGCAATTCCATGGGGCCGTCAAACAGAAGCATGTAAAGGAACCGGTTCGGACAATGAGATAAAGAAGTTTCAGGGAGATTACCTGCATTCAAGATTATTTCTTTGTTGCCGGAATTGAAATTATAGCCGGAATTGTGTTAACTGCGATTGTATTTACTAACATATTGATGCATTAATTTTAATGCGTTCTACATTTATTCAAAATATTCTATGATATTTAATTTGATTTAAAACAGATTATTTACAAGGGTATCATTATTTTTATAGTTTCATTCCTTTTGCAATATTTTTATTGTACATATATCTTGATTGGTTATTGGAGCGAGAGAGGAAGACTGAGAATCACGATCTACGAGGAAGGCAACGAATACAGAGTAACTTTAAAAGGTAATTTACTTTTATTTGCTTTTCTTTATTTGCTTTAAGTAGGGAAATCGCTCAGGAAACGTGTATAACACCAAGAAGGAGAAAACCAAGGTCAAGGACCCTGCAAAACTTGGGGCAACAATTCACTCTCATTTATACCCTCGTATATAATGTTATTTCATCATTATTGACTGCATTCTAAATCAACTAATAATGTCAAAAAATTAAAGTTCTAAGAAGCTAATTCTCTTTTTAAAAAATAGAACAGGAAAAACTTAATATCTACCCACCTAAGTAGGGTTATGAGCCAATCCATTTCAGCCAAACAATTCGAATTTCACAACAACGATAAAATTCTTGACGTTATGTGAAGCCCACTTCTGCGACCTCCACAAAGCTCGCCCACAGTACCTCATAGAAAACTGGTGGACCATGGTGAAGCTGCCTCGACAAGAACGAAGTGGGCGTCGAGCATTCATCATTGTGAAACCAACCCATTCCATCTCCTCTCTTTTATCAGTTATTTTTTAAAATACAGGGCAATCCGAGATATGTAAAATAGGCAAATGCAAATTGAAACATATAGCAAAAAATTTGATATTTCAGATGCGGTTTGCTGGAACCCTCTCAGCGATTTAAATTACGAAGACGATAAATTTGTAATTTTTTAATTAAAAACTTCTCAGTATGGATTATATTTATTTCAATTCATTTGAAAATTATTCATCTATCTCTGATAATTTATTCACTCTGTAATACTGTCACTGCAGGATAAAGCGTTTCGTACCTTTAAAGGTATTCGAAGCGGTAAAGGACCCATGAGTTGCCACTCTCTAAGGCGAATGATAAAGTTTTTGGGAAGACTGGATCTTTGGAAGCAAAACCTCGGAGTGGAAGACCATCGACATGCAAGTCAGTGGCTGTTATGGTTTTGCAGAATGTTGAAGCTATTGAAACGTTATTCACGTATGGAGAAGTAAATGCTCGACAAGTTTTTCGACAAACGGGGATTTCGTATGGAACAGTTCGAAGAGCACTAAGAATTTTGTTTAAAAAATACCCGTACTAAATTCAAAGATTTCACGAGCTAAAAGTCGGCGATTTTGAGAAGCGGCAAAAATTCGCTGCATGGGTTTTACGGCAAATTGATATTGAGGAAAACTGGCTGTTGAATGTTCTGTGGATAGATGCAGCTCACTTTTCTCTAAACGAAGAAGTTAACACTCAAAACAACCGCATTTTGACAACAAAAAACCTTAGGAAATTTACAGAATAACCACTTCATCAGCCCAGAGTTACAGTTTGGTGTGGGTTCACTTCTTTTTTTATTTTTGGGCCATTTTTTTTCTGAAGGAATCAATGGAAGAACTTTTAATACCGTTTCTGTAACAGGTAAACGTTATGTTCAACAGGACAGATAACCACTAAGTGAAATAACATTCATGCAAGATGGAGGACCTCCTCATATCTCCCGCGGTGCCAAACAATTGTTGAAGGATACGTTCGGGGTATATGGTGTGATAAGTCGCCACTTTATACACCAGTGGCCTCCAAGATCAACAGACTTGACGCCTCGCGATTTTTGGCTATGGGGGTACATTAAGTCACGTGTTTATCGATGCCAGCCTACCACATTGGCCATGTTGAAGGCTTTTATCAGACGGCACGTTTCATTAATTTCAAAAGATATGTTATTTAATGCTGTCCAATCTGTCATCTATCGTCTGCAGGCGGTGTTTAAAAATGAAGAGCACCACATTAAGCAAGGATTGTGACCTAATACTAGAGAGAAAGCAGTTACCTCATGTGTTATATAGGCTGCCATGTATTATATTTTCTATCAATATTTTTCAGCTCTTTGGTGTGGGTTATAGGGATAATTAATGCTCTCCTCCCATCTTGACTCTTTTTTTTTTTTTTTTTTGTAAACAGTATTTTTTTTTGTTATTTGCTCGCAACTTATATTATGTCGTGCAGACTAAAGTGTTATAACTTCCCTAATAACACTGGTACACACAATTTTACCCCTTATGTTTAGTTTATCGATTTTCGCTCATTAGAAGAAATAGCATAAGGAATATTCTCTGTACACATCTAACTTTAGAAACTTTGCCCAAAAAATAATACAAAATGATTTTACTACCACGTTTTTCAACGTAAAAGATCCTTCTAAAAATTATTTTTATTTGAGGGGACACATTTTAAAAATTTGGAACAGTATAATAAGCAATGATAACATTTGAGAAGCCCATAGGAAACTTTGAATAAAGTACGAAAATAGATTTTGTCACCCCTCTCTTCATTTCATTTGTTGGATAATGACAAATTTCCAGTTAGTCAAGTGTCGCCAATTTGTTAAAAAAAACTATACATTTTATATAGCAAGAAATCCTATTAGTAGTGTCATCATAATTTTTGATACTATATTAACATTTCAAAAAATCGTGTATTTATTTCAGCAGTGTTTTTCAAACATTCAATCTATTTCATAAAATTGCTTCTAAAATATATAATTTATTTTCTACATGTTGCATTCACCTATTTCACATATTCTGATTGCATTCAAAAATCGTGTCATCCAATTCTTCTACTTTTGGCGAAATGGTGTTTTATTAATTTATCATTTGATATTATTAGGGTTCTTTCCTGGTATTCAAAAAGGAAAAATACGTGTCGATCAGTTATATTTTTCAATTTATCAAACAATTTGGCCGCTGAATCTCTGATTCTGGTAGAGCGCCATCTAGCGAATAAAATTGTAACTAAAATCAATTTCGATTTTTTAAAAATTATTTGCCCTAAAATATCCCATTGCATCCTGAACACAATGGTGTTTACCGCATTGCTCTAGCGCAAATATTCGCGGAGTTATTAATTTTTAAAGTTGTGCAAGACTTTTGGATCACCGGATCATATATAATTCATTTTTTCAATTATAATAAATTTCCTTTTTAAAAATAAGTAATCAGATATTTTTTGTTTTAAATATTAATAAATTTGAATTTTCAACCTATTTTTACAGAACAAGACAAATAATATACATACGAGTATGTAAAATAATATATATACGATTACATACTCGTATATATATATATATTTTAAATAATATTATTAATTTTCTTTGATTATAATTATTTATGTATATGTATTTATGTATTTTAGGGGGTCGGTGGAAGGCTGGTTAAACCGTTTGGTTTTCGACCACTACGACCCGGGTTCGATTCCCGCATGGGATACTTTTTTTCTGTTTAAAAAAAAAAATGCTCCAATGGCCCCCGATTCTTGCAAAAGTCCAACCCCACCAGCGAGTGCAAGTAACCAAACGGGGCTCTGGCACATTTGTAAGTGCAAAGTCGAACTGCTTTTCACATGTGTAGACATGTGGTGCGCTTACAGTAAAAGCAGTCGCTAACTACCCACCATGATTATCATGGCCTGTACCACGTGTACTAGGGATGAGCAAAAAAAAAAAAAAGTATTTATTTGTGGAATATTTTTTGTAAATTAAATTAATTTTTATTTACTCTGTCAAATAGAAATATTTGGCGGAAAGATTTGAGGAAAGAGATAAGGGGGGTAGATAGGCAAGACAGGTCGAGAGAGGTGCTGAAGGATTTTTTTCTTAGCTTAGGGATAATTTTAAGAAAATCGTCCAAAAATGTAGTTTTTAAAATTTAAATGGAATAAAAATTCCATTTTTCCCCTCCAACTGATGCACCAAAAAGATAAGCAACATCTTATAATATATTTTTTTATTTCAACAGGTTATTATATGTATATTTTCCTCCATTTTTATTCTCATTGTCTTTTCTTTTTTTTTACCATTCCGAATAGAATAAAAATATATAAAAAAAAAAAAATTGAATCTAAACTTTGGCTCTGAGTGCTTAATTGGCGTAGAGTCAATTATTCAATAAACCCCAGGGCATGCAGAATATTGGAAGTTATGTTTTTTTATATAGCAGTGTATATATAATGTGAAATCCCTGAGAACGAAAGATTCGTCATGGATTCGTGACAGAAGTAATAAAAAAACGCCGTTACAGCTGAACAACAACTTTCTTTAATTGAAATAATTTTTATTATGTATTATGTATTCACATATATATTTATATGTGAAAACATGGTACAAATGTGATATTGTACTGGGATAAGGTGCATAAATTTAGAAAAAGGCATCTCCTTATCGTGCGAATGAAAGTGGCTGATGCCTTGATTTATTCCGATAGATGGCGCAAGCCATCAGCAACTTTCAGTTGCACGATAAGGAGATGTCTTTTTCTAAATATATATATATATGAAAAAAACAATAGAAAAAATAAAAGATAAGTGGGTCAGGTGTTGATATTAAAAATAAAGAATGCATCTCCTGACCACGAGCACATGTGCTTTTTAGATGGCAGAGCACCATCTAGTGGAGCAAAAATAAACTAAACGTTTATTTAGCTTGCTCCGTGATATTTGGCCAACCCAATTTCTTGATAAATCAAGAAAAGCCATCCACGAACGCGTTTCGCGCTGTTGGCGCTCGTCAGCGTGGAGTAGACTGTAACCACTGCGACCAAAAATATTTTTGGACCCAACTTATCCTTTTTTAATAAAATTATTTGCCATTATTGTGAAGATAGAGGCTGCCTGGCCGGCATTCATAATTTTATTACCTCGACGTTTCAACAAAAATCTTTTGTCCTCGTCAGGAGCAAACAAAAATTAAAACATTTGGCAAAGCGTTAAAAATTATTCTTTTGCCTAATGTTTTAAATTGTTTTGCCAAAATATTTTTGTCGATACGTCGAGGTAATAAAAAGATTTACTGGCCGAAGTATCTTTACTTTCAAGAAATATAATTATCATCTTACTATAATTGATGCAAACTGATTCTATGTTATTTATAAAAAGTCCTCATATCACAACCATTAATTTTTGCCTTCTTCAAGGTTTCTAAAGTGGAAACTGTAAAGGATTATTTTAACCATCTAGTGGCAGCACGATAATGGTCTATAGAATCTTACCTGAACATTAATATAATGTACAGCTGTTGAAAAGTCAGGCTTTTGTCTTTTTACAGTTTATGAATCCATCTCACAAATCTGACCATTCTGTTACTCCACTTACTTTTAGGGAGGGACCCTTTCTCGTTGGTATGAAATGTGGTGGTGTGACAATTGAAACAAGTTTCTTGAAACCTAATCAACAGCAAAATGAGGTTTATATTATATTTAAAGATGTTGTAGCCTTGGAAGAAACCACGAAGCGAGCTAGCAGCAACAGACAGCCTTTATTTTTCTCTCTCTCACTATATACAACACATTCGCTCTATTTATGCAATTCTCAGTCACACGTGATCTTACAACAATGGTTAAATATGCAAATTATACAAAACAACAAAAAATATATATGTAAATAACAGAAATCCCAACAAAGATAAATATTTACAATAGACGAAGACTTCTCTGAAAGGACGTATGGATCCTATCAGGAGCTACAAGCCGCCTTGAGTTTGACAGGCTCCTGCCAATTCTGGATTTCTTGTCCTCATATAGGTGGTGGTGTGTCTTATGATTGTTATAGCTCAACTGCTGGCTTATTTCAACTGCCGTGTTATCTCTGGACTGAGATGTTGAGACAGCAATAGGAAATGTGTGCTTACCCTTAATGGCGACAGATAATTTCCTATACATTCAGTATCGTCATTGAGTTTTCTGGATTTTCATCAGTCTATCCCCACCATAGAGAAACTGACTGTCACAACACTTTGTTGATGACTGTTGGTCCAGAACTACTTATTAGATTATCTTAAAGATAGAGGCTGCCTGGCCGGCATTCATATTTATATGAAAAACAAACACTTCGGCCAGTGGGAGTTTTTTATTTTCTCAGTGTTTCGACAAAAATCTTTTGTCTTTGTCAAGAGAAGTAAATAAAATAAAACATTTGGCAAGGCGTTAAAGATTTTTGTCGAAACGTTGAGAAAATAAAAAACTCCAACTGGCCGAAATGTCTATTTTTCATATAAATACTTATTAGATATTGGCAGCTGACCTTCAATCTGATGGCCCCATCTGCTAACTGAAGACATGCCTTGTAAGATTCAGCATTTTTACAGATCGCCTTTCTAAACTTATAATACAATATAATGCGGCTTATGATTATAGACGTTTGACAAGTTTCACCTCAAATGTTTCTTTTGAATGAAAAATCGTAATTTATTTTATTTATAATAACGACTATTTTTATCCTTAGGGATGAAGTATGGAAGGATGAATTATGAAGAGTAATGATGAACGGAAAAATAAAGGTGTCCAGGGATGGGAATCGAACCCAGTGTTCCGCTTACCGGGCAGATGCCATGTCCATATCTAAACTCATTTCATCTCTCAAATAATTACGCGGTGCACGAATGTTGACACATGACTTTGCCACCACACGAAAATGCTTCCACAATCATTCCTGACATTTTATAAAGGTTTCTTGTATTTTAGCTTCGGCAATTAAACAATTAGATTTATATGAGCCAAAATGAAAGGTGCGGTGGACGTTCATAAAGAATAAAATAATTTAATGTGATTTAATTCACGACGCAAGTGATTATCAAGTTTTATGTTTCACTAAATCTTTTACGTCTTCCCTCAATATACGATGATCGTTTCCCGCCGCTTTCAACTCGTAGAAATCTAATTGTTCAATGTCGAAAGCTGAAAAATAATTAAAGTTTTTTTTTAAATAGGTATTTTATTTAAATCTTAGCCATGAATCTTATTTTATATATAATTAACCGAGGTTCATGGAGCCTTTAAATAAGTCGCCAACTACTCGAGTTGTCAGTCAGACTTAAGTCTTCTTCGTTTTATTCACCATGGCGGCGGATGTCCAAGAAATTAGGTAGCGTCAAGCAGATTTATTTCTTTGAAAATTTTCAGCGAATCCAAGTTGAGAATTTATAGGAGAGTGAACGTCTGAAATATTTGATATTGTAAAGCTGAGAAGATGAAGAGGAGATGAACCACTCTTTGGTTTTCATTATATTGTCGCGATTTCAGATTAGAGGCACACGGTTCTATTTTAGGTTTTATTAATCAATTGATAAACTTCGTGAGTGATGTTTTCCTCACAACAAACTAGAAAAAGAAAAATCTGTCAAGAATTTACATACCTTCCTTATATATAACATTAAACATAAAAAGTATTTACATATTTACCAATAAAAACATTCACTTCAAATTTACTATAAAATAAACAAATTTCATTACAATATCAGTGGGTGGGGTGCTATTTGGAACCACTTTCAAAAATTTCGCGTAGCATGCTTATACGAAGCCATCGTCAGTTATGATTGTTGTTGAATTGCACCTGTTATAGATTCTTGTTAGCATGAAGATCACAATTCTTGACGTAGCTGTAAATCTTTTGAGATTGCTAATCAAGTAATCCTTAATGAATAGGTCTGCCCATAGATTCTGTGCGAGTTCACTTCTTTTATTGAAAGCGACTTTTCTTTGAAGGATTGTGAGAGATAGGGGTAAGTGATTTAAATGATATTCAAAACGATGTGACTTCTCTGGTCCATGTTGATAGTGTAGTGGGGAAGTGTCAAGTTCTTCAGTGTACATGGTGTAGTGGGGAAGTGTCAAGTTCTTCGGTGTACATGGTGTAGTGGGGAAGTGTCAAGATATTATTCTATGTAAATGAGGTAGTGGGGAAGTGTCAATATCGTCCATGTGGATGAGGTAATGAGTGGTCAGGCCTCGTTGAACCACGGCCTATCAACGTCCTCCACGTGCCCTGCCAAGAGAGAAGTTCAAAAAAATTTAAAAGGGTATTCTAGACACACACATACATCCAGGATCCTCGTCCTTTCTTGAATGAAAAAAAAACTCAAAATATTTTAGAACCTTCATATTTAAAGCATTTGCGTGGAACAAGATTTAGTAAAAGTTTTACCCTCCTTCAAATAGGGTTACATTGTTATCATTATGGTACAGATTGTGCTTTATAATTGTACTCAGATTTATATTTATGTAAATACCTCTCTCTCTTATAATTTATTCTATGTTTAAGAAGGCAATGTATGTGCCAAGTAAACAGGAACTACAGAGAGGAAGCCAAAAAGAAGTAGACCAGAAACCCGAGTAACGAAAAACGTGTACCTTGGGTCATACATTTCACCACAGTATGTAAATGGATGTCCAAAGAAGTTCCTCCTCAAGGCCGAGCCTCTTATGTGGCATGAATCACCGTTTTTATTTTCAACTTGAAGACCTCACGGAACAAGTGATTTTCAAAAATATATCACTTTATGACCTTGAATTGTATTTATTGTGTTTCTAGAAAAGTTAATTGTGGTGTGGCCATCTCAGTGCAGATCAGCTTGTAAAAGCTCGATGCTTTTGAATTTTAATTTAATATATTTTTAGCTGAGATAAAGATTGATTGTGGCTACCACCTCTGTGTGTGGTTGATCCTGGGACAGTTCTTTACTTTCAGATTATTATCCTCTTTTAAATCGTTTAATTTTAAGCTAACTACCACATCTGTGCAGGTGAACTTGGTAAATTAGTGTTTTTGGTGTAATATATATATATATTGTTGCACCAGGTTGCGGCTTGGCAGACTCTTCAGCCTGGATTCTCTCCTGTGCTGGGTCTTGCATCTTACCAGAGCGTGTTTCAACCATCCTGCAAATTTATAAAAGGGAATAACGAGATAAGTCTTCTTTAAGTAGCCACCAGAATCCTTTATTTATTTTCTCACATCAAAGAGAGCAGTGAAGTCACGTGTACCTAAATACAAATGATGACAATCTAAATAATCTGTGTTTTAAATAAATATCATAGAATATAAAAATAAATAAATATATAATTTAAATTTCAAATATATTAAAAATAATATAAGAAATACGCCATTAATCATGATGTAACACTTCCCCCTCTCCAGAGGTCGTCACGTCCTCGTGAGTTACCTCATCAATTCTCTCAAAATAGGGTTTGAGTCTTGAGACATGGACAATCAATGGGTCTTGGCCAGGATTATCTTTTGGCTCAATTAAGTAATTTACGTTAGACAGCTTCTTTAATATTCTATATGGGCCAAAATATTTTCTCAGTAGTTTCTCACACTTTCCTATTTTCCTAATTGGTGTCCAAACTGCTACTAATTCTCCTGGTTCGTAGCTTCTTTCCATGTGTTTCTTGTCATAGTTCTTTTTCATTCTTTCTTGAGTCTTTATTGTGTTGTTAATAACTAATTTTCTTGTTCTGTTTATTTTGTCTAAGTGATGTTTTATGTATTCGTCATAATCATCTTTGTCAATGTCCACCGAGATATTCCTGTCGTCCAAAAGAGACGTGGGTTCTCTTCCAAACATCAGGAAAAAGGGAGAATATCCTGTGGTTTCCTGAATTGTAGTATTGTAAGCGTGAGTGATGAATGGGAGTATTTCGTCCCAATTTTTCTGATCAGTGTTCACATACATACTGAGCATATTGATCAATGTTCTATTTAACCGCTCTGTCAATCCATTAGTCTGGGGATGATAGCTCGTTGTGAAGCAATGTTTAATCTTGCACGTTTTCATCACCTCTTTCATTAAATTACTGGCAAATTGAGAGCCTCTGTCACTAATAAGATATTGTGGGGCTCCGTGCCGAAGAAAAATATCCTCTACTAGAAATTTAGAAACTTCTTTCACTGTTGCTTCCGACTTGCTCTTGTTTCTGCATATCTAGTGTAGTAGTCCGTCAGCACGATTATCCATTTTTTCCTGTTTTTCGTAGATGGTAGTGGACCAACAAAGTCAATTCCAATTCTTTCGAAAGGAAAGTTGGCTGGGGGGATGGGCTGTAGTAGTCCAGAAGGTAATTGGTTTGAGCCTTTCCTACTTTGGCAAAGGTGACACGTCTTAACGAATTCTGAGACATCCTTTAGCATGGATGGCCAAAAGTATTTACTCTTTATTCGGTACATGGTTCTGGCGACGCCCAGATGGCCATTCGACATATGATTGTGATATTCTTTCATAATTTCTCTCTTTTTATTCTCTGGAACCACAAGCAACCACGCCCTGCCTTCAGGGTTCGGGTTTTTCTTAAAGAGGCATCCATCTTCTTCTTTAAAGTTTTGCGCAATTGATCGCCTGCTTCCATTAAGGTTTTTCTTAACACTTTCGATAAATTTATCCTCTTCGTCTGTTATTTGATTTAAAAATAGCCTTTCAAAATCCTCATC
Source organism: Cordylochernes scorpioides (assembly GCA_030710605.1). Lineage (NCBI taxonomy): Eukaryota > Metazoa > Arthropoda > Arachnida > Pseudoscorpiones > Chernetidae > Cordylochernes > Cordylochernes scorpioides. The sequence goes on along the minus strand of CP092865.1, from coordinate 31,697,349 downwards.
CCAATCAGTTTCTGGTAAGGGCCCCCTAGATAAGCCATCGGCGTCCAGATGCTTCTTTCCCGATTTATGTATTATATCGAAGTCATATTCTTGAATTTTCAATGCCCATCTTGCCAATCGACCTGTTGGATCCTTCAAGTTTTTGAGCCAGCATAAGGCGTGATGGTCTGTTACTATTTTAAAGTGTCTTCCATAAAGGTAGGGTCGTAATTTTGACATTGACCAGACAACGGCCAGACATTCTTTTTCAGTGGTTGAATAATTTTGCTCCGCTTTACTTAGGGTACGACTCAAATATGAGATCACCTTCTCTTCACCACCGATGTCTTGGACAAGTGTTGCACCTATGCCGATGTTGGACGCATCAGTATGAACATAGGTAGGTGCATTTGGATTGAAGTGACCTAAAATTGGTGGACTTAATAGTGCTGTTTTTAGGGTTTGAAACGCTTCCTCTTGTCTTTCTGTCCAGGCAAATGATACACTTTTTTTTATAAGGTTGGTCAAAGGGTCAGCAATTTTTGAAAAGTCTTTGATAAATTTTCTATAATATGAACACATTCCCAAAAAGGATTGTACTTCTTTGACCTTTTTGGGCCGAGGAAAATTTCTGACAGCTTTGATGTTATGTTCCGCGGGTTTTATACCATGTTTGCTCGTTATATAGCCGAGAATCTCCAATTCTTCAAAAGCAAATCGGCATTTTTTGTCGTTTAACCTTAAATTAGATTCACGAAAACATCTAAAAACAGCTTCAAGTCTTTTGAGGTGCGTTGGAAAATCCGGGCTATATATGATAACATCATCCAGATAACACAAACAAATTTGCCATCTCAGATTTCCAAGCATATTCTCCATATTTCTCTCAAAGGTAGCAGGCGCGTTACAAAGTCCAAAAGGCATCACGTTGAATTCATATAATCCATGCGCTGTAGTGAAAGCTGTTTTCTCTTTGTCTCTTTCTTCGACTTCAACTTGCCAATATCCAGATCTGAGGTCTATTGCTGAGAAGTGTGTAGATCCTTGGAGAGTATCCATAACTTCGTCTATTCTAGGGATCGGATAGACATCTTTTACTGTCACATTATTCAGTTTTCTGTAGTCCACACAAAATCTGTATTTACCATCTCGCTTCTTGACCAATATTACTGGAAAAGACCAGGGGCTAGAAGATGGCCTAATTATGCCTTCTGTAAGCATCTCGTCAATTTGCTCTTTTATAATATCTCGTTCTTTAGCACTTACCCGGTAAGGCTTGTGTTTAATTGGCTTCGCGTCTTCTGTGTCTATCCGATGTTTTGCCAAATTGGTTCTCCCTAATCTCGATGAAAAAATATCTCCATACCTTTCTAAAACTTGTTTTAACTCCTTCTGTTCCTTTGGTGAAAGATTTTCGTTTATTTGGAATCTAGGTTCTTCGTTCTTTTCTACCTCTCTTTCTCGACTCACATTTATTTTCGCTGGACTACTTCCAAAAGCCAATGTTTGGTTTTTCATTATTTTTAACGGTCGAGGATACGGATTAGTTATCCAGATGTGTGTTTCCCTATTTATAACATTGATCAAGCTTCTTGCTAGACGAAGTCCATTTGTTTGAAACATTTTGCTGCTCTCCTCGATAATATATTCTCCATCCTCTGTTTCTACCAATGCCTTGATCAATTTCATGGAACATTCCGGTACAATGGAATCCTTGGCACTCTTTATTTTCAACATTTCAAATTTGATTTCGTCATGATTATTCGTCAAATCATATTTTATAGTTTCTTGCTTACAATCTATTTTTGCGTTCATTTTCTTAAGGAAATCTCTCCCAAGAATTAATGTCCGTAAATGCGTTTTCAATATCACAAAGTTGTGTGATAATGTTTCGTCATCAATTTTTATATTTAAAAATATACTTCCTACCATGTCCAATTTTTTTCCATCGGGTCCTGCACAAATTTTTGCGAGTTTACTTATACCATGGCCTGTATCGAGGGCCGTTCTGAGGTCGACCACTGAGAGGTCAGCACCTGTATCAACCAAAGCTTCAAAAGTCCCTATCTTGTCCACATTAATTTTTAATTTGTATTTAGGGTCCAACTTCTTGATTCCGTTTATGGTCGACTTGCTTTGATTGACAGATTCAGGCGCGACGCTTAGTTTAAATCTTCCAACACGGAATATCTATTTCGGGTAGGAATATTTGTCTGTGTGCTATGACATACATCAGCATAAAGCCGAGGTCCTGATTTCTCTGATATTTCATTCATTAGGCATTTTTCTTCGACCTTCTCTTGGGTATCTGCTGGATCCTCTTCTAGGATTCTTATAAACTTGACCCTACAATAACGGGCCACGTGCCCTGGCTTGTTACATTTAAAGCAGATTGGTCTTCCATCTTCCGTCCTATTTTTGCTCACTTCTTGGCTTTTATTGTAAGTGTTTCTCTGAAGGTTTGGTTTCGGCACAAAGTTAGGATTATAAGGACTTCTAGGGGTAGAGGGCTGGGGAAAGTTGTTTCGATACTGTCTGGGGGTAGGAGGGGAGTCGTTCTTGTAATTATTGGAAACAGGGGCTTGGGGCCTGGAAGTGGTCTGGTAGTTTCGTGCGGCAGTCGGCGGCACGTACCTCGATTGTTGTTGGGGTCTAGAATAGCGTGGACCGTTATATAGGTTTCTGGATTTCTCCACACGTTCCCGATACTTCTTTTCAAAAGAATCCATTTTCTTGCACACGACAAGAAGGTCATCGGTCGTTTTAGGAGGGTTCAGGTAGAGCGCGAATGAGTACTCTTTTTTCAGTCCTCCAATAACATGTTCAATTTTTGTTTCTTCTTCCATTGCGGGGTCAACCTTGTTGCACAACACTAGAATGTCTTCCGCGAACCTGATTGCTGGTTCATTCCAGTGTTGCATTCTGTTGAGCTTCATTCTAAGTTCTTCTTTATTCGCGTCCAAAGAAAAATCCTGAATGAGGCGGATTTTAATATTTTCCCAGCTCGTGAAACTAGCCTTGTGTAAATTCAACCAGGTTTTAGCGCTTCCCGTCATGTTCATGGCGGCATAACGAGAGATAATGTAGTCTGCCCAATGGTACAAGAAGCCAATTTCTTCAAGAGATTCAATCCATGGGCGAGGGTCTTCCGTTCCATCATACTTGGGGATGTCGATGTTGGGATTCAGGACAACTGGGTCGGAACTAGCATCTCTACCAATTGTTGCACCAGGTTGCGGCTTGGCAGACTCTTCAGCCTGGATTCTCTCCTGTGCTGGGTCTTGCATCTTACCAGAGCGTGTTTCAACCATCCTGCAAATTTATAAAAGGGAATAACGAGATAAGTCTTCTTTAAGTAGCCACCAGAATCCTTTATTTATTTTCTCACATCAAAGAGAGCAGTGAAGTCACGTGTACCTAAATACAAATGATGACAATCTAAATAATCTGTGTTTTAAATAAATATCATAGAATATAAAAATAAATAAATATATAATTTAAATTTCAAATATATTAAAAATAATATAAGAAATACGCCATTAATCATGATGTAACAATATATATATATATTAAAAAACGAAAGAAAAAAATAAAAGAAAAAAAATCTGGTGTTGAAATCAATATTAAAATGGCATATCCTGACCAGGAGCACACGTGCTTTACAGAAGGCAGAGCGCCATCTGGTGGAATAGAAATCAACTAAACATTGATTTCTGTTCCACCAGATGGCGCTCTGCCTTCTGTAAAGCACGTGTGCTCCTGGTCAGGGTATGCCATTTTTAATATATATATCATATATATATGTGGTGAGTTACTGTTGTCTCTTGTAGAATCTTGTCGGCTAAATCTGTGATGAGGTATCCAGTCGACTTAATCTGTGGTGTGTTATCCTTTCGACTCTCGCTACACTGTGTTAACCGAGAGGAACAGTCAGGATGTGGATAGTTTTCCAGTACCTCTCTGCACCTTGTAAGACCTTTAACAGTTCTCACAAAGTACAGGCAGTCGTGGCCGAGGCAGAGTGGAATGCTTGGGGATGTCCATACAAAAAAGGAAGACACAGTTTCACTAAGAAAGTTCCGTGAACAGATAAAAGTTGAGCTAGGAGCGAGAGGTGGAGATAGAAGAGTTCTTACTGGGCTACATGGTCGATGAGGTGGACCTGGGGTACAACCGACGAGGGCTCACGCAGATGGTGAAGTGACTGTCAAGTGGCTGTATTTTTGGCTAAAGACGGGGGCCTTTTATATATTTTCCGAGAAAGGGAGTGTTGCATTTCAACAGATGCATACGAGGGTGGATCACGGGTGAAATTGGACACTGGCGCCGTGGCAGTTTCCATTTTTAGACCTTGTTGTGGGAATTCTAAATTTATCTCGATTTTAGACGTTATGACTTCTATCTCTTGGTTCAGCTCAACTCTTAATCTATTACAGAGTTCATTAATTTATCCTCAGTTTGTACAAAGTACATTACATATGATGATGTAAACACACATGTCAAACATGTGTATAATCATTTACAGATGTGTTTCTATTATACAACATGAAAATCTTGTTATAGGTTATATACAATATGAGGTTGTTGGTTTAAAATACCATATATATATGTGATAATTTAAACCAACAACCCCTTATAGGTTTTATATAACACGATTATATGATGAGAAACGAGTTTATAATAGAAATACCTCTGTAACTAATTATACGCATGTTAAACATGAACCATTGCATCACAATATGTAATGTATGTGAGATATAGAAGTCCAACAACGTGTAAGAACGAGACTTAAGGATGTCAGAAGGTCGTAAAGAGAGTGCAATGACCTCTCCTTCTTAAATTTCCCCAGTATTAGGTCAGACGAAGAAGAACCAGAATTTCCACCTTTGAGACTATAAAAACCCCTAAAGAGCAGGAATGCATCGCCACTTCAAAGTCCGCGAGAGCCTTTGTCACTTAATTCTCCGATGCTACCATAGAAGAATAAGCACTCATCTCCGCTTTAAAATTTCCATCTTTCTGCTTAGCTCAACTCTTTCTGTTCACGGAACTAGTCCCAGTGCAACTGTGTCCTCCGTTCTTTGTGTGGAACATTCCAAGTCTTCCATTCTGCCTCGACCATGACTGCCTGTGCTCTGTGGAACGTCTTAAAGGTGGAGAGAGGTTTTTGGAAAGCTCTCCACTCCTGATTGCCCTCTCGGTTACCACCAATATATTGGAGTTTAATAAACCCTTTCAGAGCCTGCTTTGCCCAACTCAAGGTAGATGATACAATGAAACATTCTATAATGTGTTTTCCTATAGTATTAAGGTTTATTTCACTTCTGCATTCTAACAACTGCTTTAATATGTAGGGTAAAAATGTTATTGAATCACATATTAAAAACTTTATTCTATTACAAGTCACAAAATGTGTAGAGGAGGACATAGAGGTAGCCATCATTAGTCTGGCACAGCGGTGAGAGACACTACTTAGTGTCTACCTACTATGTGATGCAGAGGTAGAATTCACAGGTAGAGGTATCAGGCAGTACTTGGGATCTTGACTGTGACTTGATGGAAAGATATAAGTGATGCAGAGGTAGAATTCACAGGTAGAGGTATCAGGCAGTACTTGGGATCTTGACTGTGACTTGATGGAAAGATATAAGTGATGCAGAGGTAGAATTCACAGGTAGAGGTATCAGGCAGTACTTGGGATCTTGACTGTGACTTGATGGAAAGATATAAGTGATGCAGAGGTAGAATTCACAGGTAGAGGTATCAGGCAGTACTTGGGATCTTGACTGTGACTTGATGGAAAGATATAAGTGATGCAGAGGTAGAATTCACAGGTAGAGGTATCAGGCAGTACTTGGGATCTTGACTGTGACTTGATGGAAAGATATAAGTGATGCAGAGGTAGAATTCACAGGTAGAGGTATCAGGCAGTACTTGGGATCTTGACTGTGACTTGATGGAAAGATATAAGTGATGCAGAGGTAGAATTCACAGGTAGAGGTATCAGGCAGTACTTGGGATCTTGACTGTGGCTTGATGGAAAGATATAAGTGATGCAGAGGTAGAATTCACAGGTAGAGGTATCAGGCAGTACTTGGGATCTTGACTGTAACTTGATGGAAAGATATAAGTGATGCAGAGATATAATTCACAGGTAGAGGTATCAGGCAGTACTTGGGATCTTGGCTGTAACTTGATGGGAAGTTATAAGTGATGCAGAGATATAATTCACAGGTAGAGGTATCAGGCAGTACTTGGGATCTTGACTGTGGCTTGATGGAAAGATATAAGTGATGCAGAGGTAGAATTCACAGGTAGAGGTATCAGGCAGTACTTGGGATCTTGACTGTAACTTGATGGAAAGATATAAGTGATGCAGAGGTAGAATTAACAGGTAGAGGTATCAGGCAGTACTTGTGATCTTGACTGTGGCTTGATGGAAAGATATTAGTGATTCAGAGAGAGAATTCACAGATAGAGAGGTCAGAGAATCAGGCACTACTTGGTGACTGTAACTTGATGGCAAGATATTAGTGATTCAGAGAGAGAATTCACAGATAGAGAGGTCAGAGAATCAGGCACTACCTGGTGACTGTAACTTGATGGCAAGATATTAGTGATTCAGAGAGAGAATTCACAGATAGAGAGGTCAGAGAATCAGGCACTACCTGGTGACTGTAACTTGATGGCAAGATATTAGTGATTCAGAGAGAGAATTCACAGATAGAGAGGTCAGAGAATCAGGCACTACTTGGTGACTGTAACTTGATGGCAAGATATTAGTGATTCAGAGAGAGAATTCACAGATAGAGAGGTCAGAGAATCAGGCACTACTTGGTGACTGTAACTTGATGGCAAGATATTAGTGATTCAGAGAGAGAATTCACAGATAGAGAGGTCAGAGAATCAGGCACTACTTGGTGACTGTAACTTGATGGCAAGATATTAGTGATTCAGAGGGAGAATTCACAGATAGAGAGGTCAGAGAATCAGGCACTACTTGGTGACTAACTTGATGGCAAGATATTAGTGATTCAGAGGGAGAATTCACAGATAGAGAGGTCAGAGAATCAGGCACTACTTGATGACTGTAACTTGATGGCAAGATATTAGTGATTCAGAGAGAGAATTTACAGGTAGAAAGTGCAAGATTTCAGTAACTAATTGGAATATAACTGTATCTTGATGAAATTTCACCGCGCCACTAGATGCCATATAATGGTCGCCACATCACGGTACTCAGCAATTTCATCCTTGCGGCACACTCACGACGTTGCATTGGTCCTTGATGGACAGGTCCTTGGAAGCACTTCGAACGTTTTCAGCTTCTTCAAGTGACATGGTCGTTGTCACTGGGCCCATTCTTGGAAGGCATCAGTCGGCCCATTCAGCACGTGTTTGGAGCTCCTAGGCAGCAAGGGGCACCCTCCAAACCTACATAGCAAGAGGCTCCTCCCGTCTCCCATTTGTTTACCTGACAGAAATTAAGAGAATCTATTCTGAAAGAATTTGAAATCGACAAAGACTAGCACCATTGAACTCTAACAAATATAGTTCAAACTGTAAGGAATGGATATTCATTATTGAACAAGTATGTTCGATATTCATTTCCTTTAAGGTCGACCATCTCAATGCAGATGGTCATTTGTATAAACTTCGCCTTTCTGAAGTTTGAAGAATGAATTTCTTCTTTGTAACTTCCTTCTCAATGAAGGTAATATAGGCATATCATTTTACACTACTTATTAGCTTTCTTTCCAAAGAAAGATTTTGTTCAAGATATATGTCCAAATTTTTATCAACAAATTAGAAGTCGCTTAATTTTTATTTTCCAACTTTGAAAGATTTCCGCTTTAAGATTCATCTTGATATAATTTTGAACAATTACCAATTAAAAAAAAAAAAAAAAAATTGGAGCACCATACAATTTTGAAGCAAATTTTACCACTCGATTCTTATAATGAAAGCCGACCTTCAAAAAAATTATAAATATATAAAAAAAAGGAAAACAGAATTACATCACAACAGCGTTACAATACAACAAAATTACAACAGAGTTACGACAATTAACACATCATACCGGCCACTGGCTATTTCTATCAACGACTCACCATCTCCAATTCCCCACTTCCCTCCTTCACCCCATCCTCTGCCGAGGTCCTAAGGGGGAAGAAGAGGAGAGGGGAGAAGCCCTGCCAATGGACACTCCTCGAAATCCAACGACGTGAACACACTGGGCAGTGAAAAACTCTCTGGAATGAACGGAGGCCTGTCCGACTCTAGGAGGGATGGAAGGGAGAGCAGAAGTCTGGGTGGAAGGTCTAACGCGAACACTGGACTGGGTGCGCACAAAGCTATGGAGGAGCGGTACGAATAACTGGAACCACTAAAGAGGGAAGGTGGAAGGGAACCTGAACAGAGCGAGGAATGGACCGAGGAGACCAGAGAAGGTGGAGGACAAACAGGGGGGGAAGGAAACCTCTTACCACGCAGGCCGGCGAGGACCTTCTTGAGCCAGCGGCAGCGCTTCCTGAAAACAATTTTGTATGTTGGAAGGACGAATTATGCCTCTTTATTTCAAATATTATGATTAAATATAAATCAATATGACTCTTTGTAGAGAACTCATCCTTTCAAATATATTATCTGATGTATAAAGAGATCCCATAGTTCCAAGTAGATTAACCAGGTAAAGAAAGATTCTGTAATTCCAAGTAGATTACCCCAGGTGAATAAAGATTCCTTATTTCCAATTAGATTACCCTAGGTGAAAAGAAGATCTTGTACTTCCAAGTATATTACCTGTTCGCCAATCTTCTTTCTTTGGCTGGTTCTCTTTTTCTACCTTTCTTCCAGAGGTATAGTCAGCGCCAAGATCTTCCTATAATTAACGCGGGCTCTCCAAGCTAACCTACGGTGAAAGCACGAGTCTCACAAAGGCTCCACTTATAACACACACACTTTATTCTCAAACACACTATTTATACAATAAATTCATACACACGTGACCAGGCATTCGTGGTCAAATACAATAAACATATATACACAGAGTTATAATAAATTAAACTCTAACATTCCTCCCCGAGTTGATGGGTACATCAAGTTCCGGAAGGGCCACCGGAAGCAGCACCAGCCTCACCAAGGGTCTTCGGAGCACTCCAACTGATGTTCGCACCGATACAACCCGCACCAGGCCGTCCTTCCCAGGATGGGTCTCCACTGGTCTGCCCATAAGCCACCTTGCAGGGGGCATTCTTTCCTCCTTTATCAATACTAACGTATTGATGTCGTCATTGGGAAAGATGGTCTTCCACTTAGTTCCATCATTAGCTAACACGGCAGCCAGCTCTCTTAATTGATCCTGAGCCAGATAGAAACTTTGAACGTAACTGTCGTGCAGCTCCTACAAAACTTGTTCCTTCATCACTATATAGCCGAGTGCAGTGCCCTCTTCGCGCTACAACTCGCTTAAAAGCCGCCATAATGGTGGGTGTAGAGGCATCTGGGAACAACTCAAGATGTACGGCTCGGGTCACATAGCACACAACTAGACAGATGTAGCCCTTTTTCCGTCTTTTGACCTCTACCCTTGGACATTCGAAGGTTCACAGGTCCAGCACAATCTTCACCACTTATTGAGAAGGGTTTACCCGGTGTTGATCTCTCCTTGGGTAAATCGCTCATTAGCTGGCCTGGAGTGACGCGATTGTATCGACATATGTCACGCACTCTCGAATGCATCTCTTCACCTGATCTTTTTGCTCTCAGCATTTAATACTTCTGTCCCAATGTGGACAGCATCAGGTGCACACTTCCGTGCTTATTCCGCATATGAACCGCTTGAATAATCATCCGAGCCACCTTTCCTAATGAAGGCAATAGCGCAGGATGTTTTCGTTCATATGTCATAGATGGAGCCCATTTCAATTTACCGCCGACTCCAAGGATTCCTTGATCGTCGAGGAACGGTGCTAAACCATAAATCTTGCTCGTGCGCCTCATTGCTCCTAAAGTGGGCAAACTTCTCACATCTTCCCTGAAATGCTGGCACTGAATTACTTGAAGTCTTCTCCGATGAGCATTTCTCAGTTCAGCTGTGCCCAAGTGCGACTGATATCGCTCCGCTCTGTAGCGGCAGTTATGGCAAAAGCGCAATATCAGGCCACCTTTCGTATATATCCATTAAAGGTTGAGCTCATCTCTCCGATGGCCACCAAGAAATGTGTTTCACTGATGGCTTGAATACTCTGGAGCTCAGTTTGACTTTAGTTCTCAAACACAGGAGGCATTCTAGGCCATTCTGTGGATTCCGCTGACAACCAGGTAGGTCCTGTCCACCAGATGGAAGACCGTTTCAGCTCGGACCCCAGAATTCCTCGCCTGGCAATATCCGCTGGATTATCTCCTGTAGGAACACAGCGCCACTCCCTGACTTATGGACAACTCTGATTCTCCACGACACGATTGCCGATGAAAGTGGGGAGATCTCCAGACATAGTTCTTAACCAATTCTAGACCATGTTAGAATCGGACCAACAGGTATCACTCTCCAGTCTGATATCCAACTCTTCCATTATATTTCACTAGTCTGGTCAGCAGAAGAGCTGCGCACAATTCCAAGCGTGGCATTGACATCTTCCGCATGGGAGCCAACTCAGTCCTTGATGCCAACAGTCTTACACTGACATCATCATCATTGGGAGTTCTTATATAATCAGCTGCCGCATAGGCATCTTCGGAGGCATCACCGAATCCATGCAACTGCACTCCCTGGGTATTCTTTCCGAGACCCAACTATCGGGTATTCTCATTCCCCATTAAATTCAATTCCTTTCCTATATTAGTCCATGCTTCAATCAATGATTCATCCATCGAATCATCCCAATGTAATTCCGTTATCCACAACCTTTGAACCATTAATTTTCCTGATACAAGGACAGGTACCAACCATCTCAAGGGATCTTCTAACCTGGCGATGAATGAAAGCATTTCGCTCGTGGTAGTCGTCGATGTCCTTTCCAACGACTGAACTTCATATAAGAAACAGTCTTCACTTTGGATCTATCCCAAACCCAATGTCCTTATAACATTGGACCGTTCAAATGCAATCCCTTTTGCGCAATGTTCTCTCGCTATGCTGCCCAAAATCGTCAGATCAATTTCTTTAGAATCTGTGGTTTCTAGGGCTTCGATGGTGATTGAGGCCGGAGAGGGTTCGTTTCTTCTAGTGTCTTCCTCTTCCAAGTCTATGCTGGATTCTTCTTCCTTCATGCAAGGTATCTGGGAGATATGGATTTAGGGCTCTTTGTTTGAGCTCCTACCTCTACATCGCTTGAAGCCCCCACTCTAGAACTCTCCACATCAAGAGGCTCTGAAGGTTGAGAATCTTCAATTGCAGACCTTTCGTCAGAATCTTCCACTGCAATTTCTGGAACCTCTTGAGAACCCTGAGCTTTACCTTTTGATGAATCAGGATCTGATGCTAAGGCATCGTCTGCAGGCTTAGAGGTATCGTCTGAAGGCCCAGAGCAGTTATAGGACTCTGAAATCCTCTTTAGAGATCTCAAACCACTCAATATAATAGTCCTATAATCTACCGGACTCGCACTCCCTTCCAGTTTAGCACTTTTACCAGACCTTTCTGGAGACTTTTCTCCTAAATTAAGACCTTTCGCCGGAGTAGGCACTTGCCCCTTTGGAGAACTGGCCGGAGTATATAATATTGGAGTTACCACAGCTCCAGAAACAGTTTCCTTCGATACAAGTTGCATTTTATTGTTTGGAAGATATTTGCCAATTGAACCTTTTATGGTTCTCTCTTCACATAGGTGATCTGGACAGTGCAACCCTGTTTAGAAAGCGCCTCACTTTCTCCAACCTTTGCATCATTGCACCATCAGTTGTCCATCTTTCTCTTCCAAAGAAATCTAAGGTAGTCCCAATCATTGTTCTTAATGGCCATCAACCGGAAGTATCTTCTCAGGTCGGCCAAAACTCCGAATTTATTCTCCCGAAGTTTTATCTTTATCTCAGGGATTCCTCTCAATAGACTGGGTCTCCTCCTCAAATATCGTTTCAACGAGAGTCCGTTGCGTCCTCGACAGGAAGCGTCGTCAAATACTGGCCGCACAGGCGCATCCTTGGATTCACACCCAAATACAGGGCGATCAGGCAAACAGTATCCGTTTACTTTAAATTCCGCATCTCCTATCTGTCCTGCTTCCATCAATTTACTCGATGCTGGAACTCTGACAACTCTTTCCTCAATATCATCATTTGTCTTTCCAGGTCGAGCCATTTTTGTTTATACTGTATCACAGTATCCTGCTCGTCTTCCAATTCCCGACTAGTGTTGTCCTCGTCATCGATCATCAACTTCCAGATTATCCTATCCTCTTCTCGGATCTTCACCATATACTCCTCCATCATTTTGTAAGTAGTTCTCACGAAATTCTCTGAGGGAGCCTCTTCATCTAACTCCGCTTCTACCTCTTCCATCAACTTGGAGATAGCCCATCTTTTAACGGCTCTACTTCTTAATGCCCGCTTCATGGCTTAGACTTGCCTTTGTTCTTAACTTGAATTATTTGCTTGACGCTCTATACCTCGGCCTTTTCCTTTTCTTAATTCAATTTGCTAAACTTTTTTGCAAAACTTTATTTGCATAAATTCTTCTTTTTCTACTCTTGCTTAAATTTGCATAAGCCTTCTTTTCTTGATTTTCATCAACAAATTGAATTTAAGAATTTTAACTCCAAACTTCAATCAAGAGTGAATTCTTCTTTATAACTTGAATCCGGTAACTTATATCCGGTCAACTTAAATCCGGTAACTTATAACCGGTCAACTTAAATCCGGTAACTTATAACCGGTCAACTTAATCTTGAATCTTGAATCCGGATCCGGCTCGAGGGACCAAAATGTTCGCCAATCTTCTTTCTTTGGCTGGTTCTCTTTTTCTACCTTTCTTCCAGAGGTATAGTCAGCGCCAAGATCTTCCTATAACTAACGCGGGCTCTCCAAGCTAACCTACGGTGAAAGCACGAGTCTCACAAAGGCTCCACTTATAACACACACACTTTATTCTCAAACACACTATTTATACAATAAATTCATACACACGTGACCAGGCATTCGTGGTCAAATACAATAAACATATATACACAGAGTTATAATAAATTAAACTCTAACATTACCCAAAGTAGAGAGAGAGAGTTCCCTTACTTCAATTTAGATTACCCCAGGTAAAAAGAGAGATCCCATTCATCCAAGTAGATTACTCCAGGTAAAGAGAGATCCCATTCATCCAAGTAGATACTCCATGTAAAGAGAGATCCCATTCATCCAAGTAGATGCCTCAGGTAAAGAGAGATCCCATATTTCCAAGTAGATTACTCCAGGTAAAGAGAGATCCCATTCATCCAAGTAGATACTCCATGTAAAGAGAGATCCCATTCATCCAAGTAGATGCCTCAGGTAAAGAGAGATCCCATATTTCCAAGTAGATTACTCCAGGTAAAGAGAGATCCCATTCATCCAAGTAGATACTCCATGTAAAGAGAGATCCCATTCATCCAAGTAGATGCCTCAGGTAAAGAGAGATCCCATATTTCCAAGTAGATTACTCCAGGTAAAGAGAGATCCCATTCATCCAAGTAGATACCCCAGGTAAAGAGAGATCCCAGACTTCCAAGTATATTACCCCAGCTAAAATAGATTCTGTACTTCCAAGTAGATTACATCAGTTAAATATAGATCCTATATCCCAAATAGATTACCCCAGGTAAAAAAGGGATTTCGTACTTTCAACTATATCACCTAAGGTATAGATAGATCCCTTAGTTTCAAGGAAATAACCCCAGGAAGAGAATGATCCCATGTTCTGACAGATAACAACTCACATGAAGAATAGAAGAGTTAATAAGACACATTGATGGCGATTAGAAGTGCTAAAATCAAATTTTCCGAGTGTAAAATTTAATTTTAATTTTAAAAGGAAGATATAAAAAAGGTGTAGAATAAAAATTACTATAACCAATTTCTATAGTCTGATATAGATATAGATTTATTTTTCTAATTATTTTTGTGATGAAAGGCAAGCAAATATATGATAAACTTCACAGAAAAATAGAATCATTTAATTCCCATGATTGTAATTTATTACATTATTTTCTCTCTCCATAGGTAAAATAACACATTATTTCTACATCTATATATACTGTTGAATAAACAAAATAAAACGTTGCGCATACAAAATATTTTGTTAACACCTTACATTCTATATATTTAAAGATACTTTTTTCTAAGAAATTTTATAGAGGAAAAAGGAAGGAAACGAAATTATATTTTAAATGAAAATTTATTACTATTAAGAGAGAGATGTTTGATAAATAAATGTATCTAAGGAAATAGTGTTATTGAAGTAAAATATATACACTTGCATATGTGTATGATGTTTATTATTGATTTTCACTATTTTGACTTTTTATTAATTCTATATACAGTTACGAGCGTCATTCTTCATCAGTCATCTCTGTCACCGTTTGCTTTTTTTTTTTTGGAATGGCGCCCTCCTATTGGTCGGCTACGATCACGCCACCTTTGCCCCCCCCCCCCCCCCCATCATGCCCTTCCCCCACTCGCTTTTTCGTTTTTGTAACCATTGTGTTAGAGCGAGTCGCTCCTTAAATAAATGCATATATTAGTTAATAACCAAATGGAATCCTCTCTTTCTTTTTCCCAGTAAGAGACGCCTACGGAAGCCAACAGTACATAGACAGATAAAGCACATAGGCTATAGTTATTAACTAACATATGCATTTATATAAGGCGTCAATTTATAATTGTAACAAATAGTATTTGAATCAAAACATTCAATCGGGTAAAACACGGGCGTTGCCCGGGTCATTCGGCTAGTATAGTAATAAGTTTAATGGCATCACCTTTTCTCCAACAAAAGACTATAATCGGTAAAATACACTTTATGTCTATAACTTGATAAATTGAGCTAATTGAATAAAAATGTTAATACCACATTATTCAGCACTGAAGGTAACCTAGAAAATGTTTATTTATTAGAGGGGAAGAAAAATAATTTTAATTTTAGTATCTAGTTTAATATAAAATATTTTTGTAAAATTTGAAATTGATATTTTAAAAATGTAAATGTCTTGTTTGTTTTATAATCTCAACAAAATATTTTCTCGTATTATAATCGCCTCATATATTTAAGAATTCTGAGCAAAGGCCAAATAAATCAATTTCAACTGATATTTTGTAAAGTTGCTAGTTATTGATAATTCTTATGTTTCCAATTAGAAGAAATTTTGTTCATCAAATCATGAAGGATTCTGATAAAAAAAAGACTTACTTCTTGGCCCCCGGGGCCGGGCTTGAGATGCAAGATCCCATTTTACTGCCTTTTGATTTACTGGAAGTTTGTTTGACTTCGGCTTTACTGAGCCTTTTGGTGAGAGCTTGGAGCAAAGACTTGGAGATAAACTTGATAGAGAGCTCGAGTAGAGTAACTTGGTTGGGTCAGGTACTTTCGCCTTGGGTTGATAGAGCTTTCTAAGTAAGCAGAACGCTTCGATATCAGCTGGGCTGGGAGTTTCGATTATTTGAAAGTTATCATTGTTGCCGCTAGGGAACTGGAATTGGAAAATAATCATTTTTCTTTCTAAATTACACAAATATTATAACCACATATACATTTTCGGAAGGTCTAAAAATTCGAGAGGCATGTGTATTACTATTCACATTGGAACATTGCAAAATCCACTTTTATTAATTTAAACAGCAATATTACACTTTACACGGAAGGCAAAGGTTGTGTAGAGAAACATGGGGATTTTATTTGAAAAAAAAGAAAATGTCAAGTAAAAAGGTTTATTAAAATGTGTTTTGAAAATAGAGCAATTCTTACTTGATTAGATAATTTAAAAAGCCTTATATTGGATTGAATAAAATATTTATTTACCATTAATTCAGTTGGCTGAACCCCAATATTTGCCAAGTCATTGCTTTTTGTATGATTTGCGGCGCTGAGTTTGTTTATAAAAAATGTAATGCTTTGACAAAGATTGGCGTTCAGCTAACCGAAATTTTGGCTTTTTTTCAATTCAAATCTATATATGCCTTTTTATATATAAACTGTGACCAATATAGTCTTCATCTCGTAACTTATTACTTTAGAGAGTATGTAGAGACACCAACCATGTGTATATAGTGAATATAGATATTATTGTTTATTGTCAAAATATATATATTTGTTCTATTCATAAAAATATATGTAATAAATATCATTTCTTTCTCTCTCTTTCTTTAGGTATCTCCTGGACGTCCGAGTCGCTGACCGTCCTGAGCTGCACTATCACCACCAGGAACGCCGTCGCCTCCCAGGGCTCACACCTGATGGGGCTGCTGGAGCGAGCCATCGCGAGGTGGTCACCCTTCACTCGCGGCCTTTCGCTGGTTGTCGTGCCCGCGCGGCCAACAGCCTGGTCCTGGGTTCCATCCTGCACCACCTCCACGGCTACCTTCCACCTGAAACTACAATCGGCCGGCTGCAGGCGCGGCTGGCGCGCTTCGTGTGTGGTATGGGCCGACTCGTGGCTCATCCGGCACAACCTGGCTCGTCCAGTCTCCGAGGGGGTTCAGGCCTCACTGCAGGGTGCTGTCAACGGCTACTCTTGGCTGGTCCGCAGCCGGGCGTGTCTGACACGCCGGCTCCTGACGTCTGGCTGTCGTTGAGAAGAAAAAAAAGATGAGTCTCTGAGAGGCCGCCTCAATTATCTTGGATCTGGACCACCGGGTTCTGCATCTCTCTAGCTTGTGGCCTCTGCGACTTCGATGCGACAACAGGTTTCTGAGGCCGCCAGACCTAATGGCTCCCGAGCGTTGGCTACAGGCGACTGTCAGTGACTTCTCCGATGGCGCCCCTGCCCTAGCGCGCTCAACGCGGGCCGCGTTTCTGGACGCGCATCCTCTGCAGGGAAACGCCAACTCCAGCTATCATGTGGAGTACGAAGCGGAGACCATCGTCCTGCCAGGATCGGCGACACCCATTACCCACCTCACCAGCCAGAGGACGCGCCGGGCACTGGATTCGGCACGGTTGCAGGAGAATCCTGTTGCCGAACTTGCTGCGCGGTGGATCTCTACCGTGGATGTGCCCCGCTCCATCCTCTGAGTTGACCTGCGTCGAAACTGCTTTTCGGGGCACGACGCAGATGTCGCCCTACGGCTGGCCCTCCACTTCTACTTCATCCTGACAATCCTGCCTCGAGGCGTGCCACCTGTACCGCCTGTGGGTCCAGCGACGGGTCACTGACCCACAGATATTGGAGTTACCGAGCCGTGCGACCCCTGCTCCGTGAGGTGTTCGCCTCCTGCGAAGTGCCCCTGGATCTTCGGCGTCGGCCTCCAACCCGAGAAAATGAAAGTAACAAGTGTGGCGAAGGCTACTATCTAAAAGTACCATCTTGGTCTTGAGGTGGGTAACGCCAGCCACCTTCTTGACCCGCCCACTCTGTGAGAGAGAGCTCTCGCAGTCCATCGGTGGCGGAGTCTTACCCGCGGTGGGCAAAACCAAAATAGACCTTGTATATATATATATATATATATAAATGAATGTTTGTATGTTTGTTGGTCTGTATGTCCGGTATACAAATTCGCAGTAGTTCACTAATTCAAACCAAAATTTCCATACATCGGTGAAAAATAACGGGGATGACGATAGGCTATTTTAAAAAATATATAAATCAATTATTAAAATTATATATTCAAATTATTCAACTTAGCTCACGAGCAGCGCCCTCTATCAATTACTAAAAGGTTATAAATACGTTTAAAATCTAAATCTTCTCAATATTTTATTAATAATAGTTCGCTTAATAACACATATAATATAAATATTTATATAATAACTGCTCTAATTTGAAATATTTGGTAGGTTTTATTTATTTATATATTTTCATTTTTAGATATAACTGATCTAATTCGCCGTTTAAAATAGTTCGCTTAATAACACATATAATATAAATATTTATATAATAACTGCTCTAATTTGAAATATTTGGTAGGTTTTATTTATTTATATATTTTCATTTTTAGATATAACTGATCTAATTCGCCGTTTAAAATATCTAATAATAGTTCGCTTAATAACACATATAATATAAATATTTATATAATAACTGCTCTAATTTGAAATATTTGGTAGGTTTTATTTACGTATATATTTTCATTTTTAGCTATAACTGATCTAATTCGCCGTTTAAAATAACTTCTCTTGCAATATTTGGTATGTTTTATTTATTTATATATTTTCATTTTTAGATATAACTTATCTAATTCGCCGTTTAAAATGCCTGCTCTAATTCGAAATATTTGGTATGTTTTATTTGTGTTCACTCTATTTCTATTTATTTGAAGTATTATAATTTCCATGTTTCAAAAACCTATTTCAAAAAGGTCGTTAGGAATATGTAAGGCCTGAAATAGCTTTACATGCGAATATTTTTGATGCCAAGCGTAGCTTAATGGTTAGGTGTACGGCTTCGTATTTCCGCAACCTTGGTTCGAAACTTAGCCTGGGTTTTTTTTTTTTTTTTATATATATTATTGAAGCAAAGTTTTTTTTTTTTTTACAGTACCTAAATTTCCATACATAGGTAAAAAAAAATACGAGGAAAACGATAGGCTATTTTAAATTATATATAAATTAAATATTAAAACTGTATATTCAAATTATTCTACTTAGCTCACGAACAGCGCCCTCTATCAAGGTTATAAATACGTTAAAAATTGATATCTTCTAAAAAAGTTTCTTAATAATAGTTCGCTTAATATTTAGAATAGTTGATCTAAATCGAAATATTTATAGACGCTCGCTCGATTTGAAGATTTATATCGTAACTAATCTGACTGAAATTTTAACAGTATATAGAGTAGAATATGGAAAAACTTATAGTGAAATTTTCAGGTCTCTTTCCCGAATATTCGTCGAGTTTGCCCTTTTGCTCGCGAGAAGCGCCTCTATCGGTGAAGATGGGAGGTAATATCAGCTGACCTAATATACATGTAAAGTTTGGACGGGACGTTTCACAAGAGTGACATCCACGGCGCCAAATTTATAATTATAACGCATAGAGTGTTTGAATAAAACATTTAATCGGGTAATCCCGGGCGTTGCCCGGGTCATTCGTCTAGTATATTTATATTTATATATGTATATTTGTCAATTATTTAATATATTTTTATCTATTCATTCATATATTTATCATTATATATTCTTATTTATTCATTTTATGTATTCAACCTTATATAATCTTATATGGACGTTATAATAAATCAGTTTCAATCTCAATCTCTCTCTCTCTCTCTCTCTCAGATTGACCTGTGACCATTGACTTCTGTATGAGGTCAATAAAATATTTTTAAATCTCAATCTCTCTCTCAGACAGCTTACTATTTTAGTATAAAAAAAAAATATATTTTTCGTACTTTATTTTTGTATTTTTCTATTTTAATTTCATACTGATACTGAAGATCAACTTTTATAAAATGTATTTGTTAACTTAAAAGGTTGCATGAGAATCCAAAAGTTATATTTATCACTGAATGAAGGATCCATTTTTGAATGTCTTGCTGTAAATTACTAACGAAACAAGCCTTGAACCAAATTAAAGATACAGTCGACTCTCGATAATTCGAAACTCAAGGGATCAGAGAGAATTTCAATTTATCAAGAGTTCAAAATAACATGAGTTTAAACAAATAAGAGAGAATGAGGGGAAAATATTGTAATGTGGACGAGAGAGAGAGAGAGAGAGAGAGAGACAAGACCAAGATACCAGAGTAAAGTTGGGGAAAGAGGGGCGGACTTTAGCGGTCCCTTCTGCCATGTGGCAGGCGCTAAAAACAGCAATCCTGTGTGTGTGTGGGGGGGGGGGGGGGGGGGGAGAGTCTGGTTACATCTGCGGCAAGGAGATGTGGCAACTTGCCTCCGGGCGTGTGGATGATCCGACAAGGAGAGCATGACATCAGATCTACACACAGACTACAAGGCGGTGTAGTTCAGGCTGGACGTGTATTGTGTGGAGTGGAACGCTTCACAAGAGTAACATCCACGGCGCCAAGGATTTTTCTGCCGGGGAGGTTGAGGCAAGTTCCACTGATTGTTCTCCTTCTGTTTAGAGCCATAATAAAGCGCTAACTTTAGTTGCATTTCTTCGAACTCACGTGTGTATCTTTGTGGCATACTGTGTAAACAAAGTACACGAATAGCGTCTGGGTAGGACGTAAAGATACAAAGTAAACAATAGTTTAAAGATTTGTCAGTTTCGGGAAATACATACTATTTTGATATAAGATTTAAAAGGTGACTTATCGTTCTGATTTAAAAAAAAAAATGCTCCAATGGCCCCAATTCTTGCAAAAGTCCAATCCCACTAGCGAGTGCAAGAAACCAAACGGGGCTCTGTCACATTTGTAAGTTTAAAGTGCAAAAAGTATAAATTACTATAATATATAAGTAGTTAAACTAACTATAATAAAAGTAGTATAAATATAATAAGTAATTAATAAGTAAAAAGGTCATGTACATGCCCTTGGCCAGAAGGAAATTGTCGAAAAGAAGACTCATAAAACGGCATCATATTTTTATAGTTGGTGACAAACGGTACTCGATTGGTATATTTCGACGACTGCAACCAGCGAAGAGTTACATTTTGTATTCGAATTTGAAGAACCAATAATTGGGTTTGTCAAATTATAGTGACAAATATTTGCAATCTTATCATATCTTATCTCAGGTTTTAGTGGAAAGAATTTTTGTTTTCGTTTGTTTGTGAACAAATCTCTCCCGCCTTCTCATTGGACGAATGTGGCCATGTTTGTATATAAAGGGGGCTATGGTATGGGAGGAGACGAGTAAGGTGGATTATCGTGTGGAGACGCTTAAAGTCTTCTCTGCGTGCTATATCCGTGTCTGGCTATCTCCTCGCATACCTGTGTAACCCCGGTCCGATCCCTACCAACGCAACAATAAAGATAAGTGCTATATATATATATATATATATGGTAATTTAAACCAACAACCCTATATTGTATAATTACTTATAACAAGATTGTCATGTTGTATATAGAAACACATCTATAAATAATTATACGCATGATTAACCTGTGTCATTGCATCACCATATGTAATGTACTTTGTACAAACTGAGGACAAATAAATAAAACTATGTAATAGATTAAGAGCTGAGTTAAAGCAAGATTGAGAAGTTCAAAAACGTCTAAAATCGAGAGAGAAATCCAACAACCCTGAAGAGGAATTTGGCAGCCCGTTGCCATCAAGGTCAAAGGGTGCAGACGTCCAAAGTCCACATTCTCAGACATCTCCAACCCCCCTCCTCGGGAATGGTATATAAACCTCGGTTTTTAGCCGAGCTTAGTTAGTCAGAAGTCACCCCTTTCACCGTCGGCGTGAGCCCTTGTCGGTCGTAGCCAGGACCACCTTACCGCCATGTAAAACAGTAAGAACCCTTCTAGCTCCATCTTGCTTTTAACTCGACTTCTATCTGTTCATGGAACTTTCCTACTACAGCTGTGTCTCTTCGTTTTGTGTGTGGACATTCCCAAGCTTTCCACTCTGCCTCGACCACGACTGCCTGTACTCTGTGAAAACTGTTAAAGGTCTTCCAAAGTGCAGAGAGGTACTGGAAAACTCTCCACGCCCTGACTGTCCCTCTCGGCTACTACAAGTTTGACCCTCGGTTACCACAGCTTATAGCGAGAGTCGACAGGATCTCATCACAGATAAGTCGACAGCAACTCTTTATCACAATTAAGTCGACAGGATCTCATCACAGATAAGTCAACAGCAACTCTTTATCACATCTATATATATATATATATATTATATTTTATTTTATTTAACAAATTGTGAGCTATTATTTACTCTTTTTTTTTTGTTGTAATCTTGAGTGTACGCTTTTTGTGCGTTTAGTTAATCTTAATGTAGGCTTTAGATTATTGCAACTTTGTGTGTTAACCCGTATTTAGTAACTTTTGTCAGGTTAGGCAAATTGAACAATTTCTTCCTGGAAGTATTCTGATAAAACGATAGGTTTGTTTAAAAAGATGAAGACAAGGATAGCGAGATAGTAAAATTAATTTGACTGTAAATCAATTTCAAATTCTGGTTCTTTTTGTTATATTGTCACGACATAGAAGACGAGTATTCAAAGATTTTAATTTAAGAATAATTTATTAATTAAATATATAGAAAGCAAAACGTGATAATAGTTTCACAAGTGATAATCTACAAGCATGGTAAGGGGTAATGACGTACCAAATATTTTAGTTGATAAGCTAACAACAGAGTATTTACCGCAATTATTCAGTGATAATATTGAAATGCCAATTTTGTAGAGTTGATAGGAGAATGAGAGGCATGACTTCACTAGGATTGAACCATGCATCTCGTTCTACAGTACAATATCTAGAGCAGAAAGGTAGGAATTTTAAGTATATCGTTTTCAGACCTACCTGCTAAATCTCTAAATATGACAACAATGAGTATTTATGATTTTGGCTTGTTGAAACAGGGGTTAATAAAAGGAGACCTGTTACAATAGGTGTCCTATGGATACCATCGCATATGCCAACTGCTCTCTTCAGCTCTGAATGATGAATTACTGATTGTTAGATACTTTAAGTTCTGTACAGAAGCTGGGCGCATGAGAAAGAATGCAGGGCAAAGGATACTGGAGGATGACCTATCTGTAAATAGGTAACTGAATGTGAGACAAACTTTATTTTGTTGTAAATGTTTCCTCTTCCCTCTCCTCTTGTTGATGTGTAAATACGGCGAATCCTTTATGGGGAGGAATGCCCTAAATAAAGGCTTTTGTTGTTGGAATGCCTGCTCTAAGTCTTGTAGAATTATAAGGATCTCAACTATAAGAAAAAGTCTATTTCTCTCAAATATAGACGTGAGACGTCAATGATGTCAAGACATTTAATATAAATCTACATGCAAAATTTGGTTTTATTTCTATCAAGGCTTGAAATATTCATTTTAAATCCTTGACACTTAATCTTTTTAAATTCTGGTTTAATATTTTATATTCGGGTCCCGGTGTTACAGAAAACGGTATAAAGAGATAATTTTATATGTAAAAAATACTACAAAGGTGAAATTGAACTGGGATCAAATTGATAAATCAATAGAAAGGTATTTCTTAATTGTGGAACTAAAATCTGCTGATGACTCACGCCATCTATCGGAATAAATATAACTAATCGTTTTAAGATGGAAATTTTGTCAGGAGAATATTGATCTAGAAAAATCAAGGTCTCCTATCCCGTCAAAAATAACTCAAATCACACGTCAACTATGGTACAAGTTGTATATAGTTTTGACGTCTATTTTGACTGGATAGGCGATCTTGATTTTAAATCCTTTCAAATTAATTCCGACAAATGGCGCAAGTCACTATGTTGTATATATATTTTAATTAATTAATTATTCCCACAGAGTATGTAAGATCACAAGTTAATAGGCGCTAAACGAAAAAAAAGTTGTTGAATATTAGTTTTTCTTTTATATTTGATCTCTCTATTGTATATCAATAATGTTTGATTATAATTCTTGAAATCAGTTTCATTAAAAATTCTAAGCAAAGTCAACACATTAGCAACTTTTATAAAAAAAGGCAGTTCCCGAATATAAAGTTTATTATTTTATTAAGATTCTCTCAAATTTTCGAATACTGTGAACCCTCCTACAGGATCATACAAACTAAATTATTCAAAATTTTAAACTATTATTTATATCTTATAAATTATTTACATATTTCAGAAGTGTCAAGAAAACTATTTAGCATTGTTTATGGTGTAATATAATTGGAATTGAGTTTTTCTTTTATATACAGATTTAACAAATTATTGTCTATGTTAAATCTGTATCTAATAAGAAAAACTCAATTATATTACATCATAAACAATGCTAAATAGTTTTTTTTTTTTTTTGCATTTCTGAAATATGTAAATAATTTATAAGATAGAAATAATAGGTGAAAAATTTAGATTCATTTAGTTTGTATGCTCCTGTAGAAGGGTTCACAGTATTCGAAAACTTGAGAAAACATTTTTAAAAATATGAAACTTATTTTCGGAGACTGCGTTTATTGTAATTTAAATTTCAGAGGATTCTTCCGATTTTAGCAACTTTTATTTGTACGATCAGAAGATGCTGTTCTCTTACTTTATATTACTGACATATTATGATTTTATCATATTTTAATTTGAGAAATAGATAGAGATGAGGACTTCAATTAAATTATCAAATAAACTTTGAGATTTTGACATTTTATCTTTCACGTTTCTCTCAAATTAATAGCATTTTCAATTTTCCCATTATTATTATTTTATAAAGACCACTATATATCGAGTATGTATTTATTCAATATAAATTTTTATAATTAAAAATGTATCCAACTCAAGGCTTTAAAAGCTCTCATATTTTTATTTATTATATTCTAGAAGAATTAAAATAGTTAAATAAAAGAAAGATAGATGGCGGTAGTTACCAGGATGTTGGTTTTCGCATTTATCCCGGCAAATTAAATATTATTCTTATTTAAATAAATATAGAAATAAATAGTTAATCCCAAATCTTCATCTCCTTTGATGATAGATTTTAAAATAAAATCTATTAATTATATTGGCATAAAAAATAAATTTATTCCAATGTGAGTTTGAAAATAGAGCAACGCATGAATAAATCTTTATATAAACAAGATATAATATTGGATAAGAATTTATCTATTTATACAATTATTTCACTTGGCTGAACGTCAATCTTTGTCAGGATATGCAACAATATATTTTTTTAGTCCAAAATCTATCGACGCTTCGTGTCGCTGATCTTGTTTATACAATATAAATATTTTGTTGTTGTTGAACATTGACAAAAGTTGGCACTCATCCAATAGAAATACAGATAAATAAAGTTTTCACTGAATTTTAAGATCTATATTAGTCGTACACTCTAACTGTGCGGCTTCAGATGCTGGTAACAAATCAATCAGGTCAAAGGAGTTTACAAATAAATTAGTAAAAAGGTTATTTTTGTTTTTTCATTTTATTTCAACACAACAAAACGCGATATCCCGGTTAGGGATAATTGCGTCGATTTACAATCCAAACAGAATCAGTTATAAACATATTATACAAGATTAAAAAAAAAAAAAAGAGAGAAACAATAAGATATATTAGGAACCTGATCCTTCCAGGTTAGAAAGATAATCATAAATATATTCACAAAATTGGTTGAATCTGTGATAATTATCTCTAGTATTTACAAATTCTATATACAGTTACGAGCGTCATGCGTTCTTAATCCTTCATCTCTGTCACCGCTTGCTTTTTTTTTGGAATGGCGCTCTCCTATTGGTTGGCTACGATCACGCCACCTTTGCCCCCCCCCCCCCTGTTTTATAAGTTATATTGTTTCAATTTAACATTTAAACTTATTTAAACATATATTTATAATATAGTTACAGTCTATATATGGAGCCATGCAATACAGCAGCACGCTAGATGAATTACATATTTATTATGAAAATTGATGATACAAACAGTGTTGCCGGATGTTTATATTTACAAAGATGATACTATATACAACATGTTCCACTTTCAATCAAAGTCCGGGGTCATATATTTTGAACCGAAGTACAGGCGGGAGAGTTCTCCTTATTCCTCTTGACCACTGGACGGTCTGGGCCTCCTCTCGGTAAACACTGGGTCTTCTCCAAAGTAGAACGCCAATTGACAAACCCCATTTAGGCTTTCTCTAAGTGGAACTCCAATTGACAAACCCCACTTAGGCTTTCTCCAAGTGGAATGCCAATTGATCAATCCTATTCAGGCTTTCTCTATGTGGAATGCCAATTTATCAATCCTATTCAGGCTTTCTCTAAGTGGAATGCCAATTGATCAATCCTATTCAGGCTTTCTCTAAGTGGAATGCCAATTGATCAATCCTATTCAGGCTTTCTCTATGTGGAATGCCAATTGAATAATCCTATTCAGGCTTTCTCTATGTGGAATGCCAATTTATCAATCCTATTCAGGCTTTCTCTAAGTGGAATGCCAATTGATCAATCCTATTCAGGCTTTCTCTAAGTGGAATGCCAATTGATCAATCCTATTCAGGCTTTCTCTAAGTGGAATGCCAATTGATCAATCCTATTCAGGCTTTCTCTAAGTGGAATGCCAATTTATCAATCCTATTCAGGCTTTCTCTATGTGGAATGCCAATTGATCAATCCTATTCAGGCTTTCTCTAAGTGGAATGCCAATTGATCAACCCTATTTAGGCTTCTCTAAGTGGAATGCCAATTGATCAATCCTATTCAGGCTTTCTCTAAGTGGAATGCCAATTGATCAATCCTATTCAGGCTTTCTCTAAGTGGAATGCTAATTGATCAATCCTATTCAGGCTTCTCTATGTGGAATGCCAATTGATCAATCCTATTCAGGCTTTCTCTAAGTGGAATGCCAATTGATCAATCCTATTCAGGCTTTCTCTAAGTGGAATGCCAATTGATCAATCCTATTCAGGCTTTCTCTATGTGGAATGCCAATTGATCAATCCTATTCAGGCTTTCTCTAAGTGGAATGCCAATTGATCAATCCTATTCAGGCTTTCTCTAAGTGGAATGCCAATTGATCAATCCTATTCAGGCTTTCTCTAAGTGGAATGCCAATTGATCAATCCTATTCAGGCTTTCTCTAAGTGGAATGCCAATTGATCAATCCTATTCAGGCTTTCACTAAGTGGAATGCCAATTGATCAATCCTATTCAGGCTTTCTCTAAGTGGAATGCCAATTGATCAATCCTACAATCTCATCTCGCACTTCTATTGTGGCTGGAATTCTCTTTCACTCTTTTTTGGATCTCTATTTTGGAACCTTTCTTTTTCAATTTTTTCAAAAAGAATAACTTCTTTATTATAAATGTAACTATGAACATAATCATTATGAAAATTTAAATATTTCTTATTAAAATCAATTTCAATTTATCATAAACTTGATAAATTATTATATTTCTTTCAGTCCATATTATTAAATTATCATGACAATATTTATATCTTTCAATTGATTCATTTTCATTTAGAATTTCCAAAGGATCAGTAAAAGATTGATTTAATAAATCAAACGATATAGTATATAATTTGCATTCTTCATATTCCTTTCTATAAGTAAAATAAATAAAGTTTTTATCATAGATCATCATATCATAATTTAAATTATCAATATACAGCTGAAAACTAGAAATTTTTGTACCTGATTCAATACAAAAAGCATGTAGAAAATTCTCAAAATCTGTTTTCTTCTTTTCATAATCTTAATTTGCATTCTTCTTTAGAACTTTTATATTCCTCTTCTTTATATTTTTATATATATATGTCGCAATATCGTTGCGATGTTTTTTAGTATTGGTTGAGAATGGTGTTGATTGTTGATGGCGCAGTCGTGGTGTTGAGGGAAGTGAAGCATACAGTGGAAATAAGCCAGGACACTTGATGGGGTTGAAATAAGAAAGGCAACTGATCGGAGGAAAGAAAGGCTTTGAGAGAAGGTGGAGCGGTTTTGGTTATTGGCTATCTATTCACATTGCGGTAAGATTGACTTATCTGAAAAGGATGAAGGGGAGGGATCTCTAGAGCAGGTGTTACCTTGGTGGGATCCAAATGATGACTACTCGATGGTGTCCAGCCGATGACTGACAATTCTTGGTTCTCGATTTAACACGAGAACTCTTCTTACTTCCCATTGGTTGACCTCTGTGTCGTGGAGGTTCCCTATTGCTTGACCTCTGTGTCGTGGAGGTTCCCTATTGGTCTTCGTTACGTCTTTGTCTTTAGGCATGTTCCAGCTTGACCAGGAAGTGATAGTTTGTTGAACTCGAACTTTTATGAGTTCCGCGATAATTAAACTGGTAATAACTTTACTAATGATTGTGCTAACTCTAAGCCTTCTTCCTAGGCCTTTCTTGCCTCCAATGTTACCTTGTTCTTTATTGAAATCATACATTTTCATACATATTGAATTGGGTTGGCATCTAATTGTACAAATTATGACAGATGCGCCCCCTACATGTGAAGAATTTATGAAGGGGTTTTAGTCTGAATAAGTTCTGTGAAGCAAAAAAAAAATAATTTTGTGTGAAAATTAATTGGTTATAGGGAGGTTATATACAACATTAATAAGGATATAAGAAATAAGAAAAAAAAGTGGTATTAATGCTATATAGTTTGTTTATGGTTAATAGAGATCGAAATTTGTAATGGTGAATCATAAGTTGAGTACTATGGTACATAATGAAAAAAGGAAAAATTGCCTAATTACATTTTTTGCTCGAGATTGGGAAGGAAATCGAGGGAATTTCATGAGGTAATTTTAGAAATCAAAAATGAAATAAAAATAGAAATAGTTCACTGAAATCAAAGTGAAGGCGTGGATGAAAAAGAAAAATGCCTTGTTGCGTGGAAAAAAAGAAAAATGCTTTGTTGCATTGGTGAAAAAGAAAAATGCCTAATTACTTTTTTGCTCGAGTTTGGGAAGGAAAACGAGGAAATTTCATGAGGTAATTTTAGAAATCAAAAACAAAAATAAAATAAAAATAGTTGACTGAAATCAAAGTGAAGGCGTGGTTGAAAAAGAAAAATGCCTTGTTGTGGAGTGCGAGAAAAAGAAAAACGTTTGGTTGTATAAAAAAGGAAAATAAAAAAGTGGTAAATAAAATGGTAAATAATTGCTAAAATAAGTGGTAAGAAATTGGATAAAGTTGATAATTTGGGTTAAATGATTTTTGATTTTAATTTTAGAAAATAATGCAAATGATTAATATATAAACAAGAAAATGTATAGTGGGTTGAACCCGTTTTGTATCTACATGCCATCATCTAGTTTTCGTAATTGATTAATTTTGCCCTATAAATTTTTTGTCTCTTCTGTTGCGACACTTAGGTGGAAACGTGATCCTATCCTCAAGTGCGAATTTATGTTATGTATACAGGAGACATGGAAATCTAAATAACCTTTACGTGTATTTTTGTCTTGTGTCATTGTAGGTTGAGATCTCAAAAGCCGAGTGTCGTATGTTAATTTGTCTCGAGCCTTAATGCGTTCTAGGGGTTTTTATGCGATCCCCTAGGGCACTTAAGATGTGCTCGCCCAATATCCACTTTATATATTGGGTGTCGGTACCTAAATTAATACCTTGAATACAGGATTCGAGGGGATTCTCGATCCTTCTAAAAGGTCGTTTAATCCTTTTTGGGAGAAA
The DNA here is from genome assembly GCA_030710605.1 of Cordylochernes scorpioides. NCBI lineage: Eukaryota > Metazoa > Arthropoda > Arachnida > Pseudoscorpiones > Chernetidae > Cordylochernes > Cordylochernes scorpioides. The sequence continues at coordinate 31,668,004 of CP092865.1, read as the reverse complement.
ACGTAAGCTTGAACAGCTTAGTTATCTAAAATCCTAACAAATTTAAAGTGGTAATATGCGTGAATTTTGTTCGTAATTGACTTTGAGATCTACGTGTAGGTGGAATATGTAACGTTTTTTGGAAGTCTGTAAGAATAATTAGGATTTAATTATAATAGGGATGTGAACTCATTAAGATGTGTCGGTACGTTTTAACTCTTGTGAGATTGCAATTGAATTGTATTTTTGTAAAAGTCGATATGTAGCTGGAATGGGGAATGAAAAGTGGGGTGATATGGAGAGAAGTCCTCAGCTTGACCTCAATTTAGACGACGACCCCACTGTAATTAGAGATCCGGAAGCGGGACGTGTGAGTGGGGGACAAACAGGACTCCCTCTCTATTTGCTAATGGGGATTTTTATTGCCTCGCGGGAGATATCTGCCTCCTAATTGTTTTTGTTCAACTTGAATCTTTTAATGGTTCTCTACTTATTTTACTGGAGTGGGATTTTTTCTTTCTTTCGGCACTGATTTGTTACTTTTCAGTTACTCCTATCTCCTCGGAATTTATTTAGATTTTCTGCAAAAATGTTTCCTAAAATTATAAGAAGTTTTACAAATGCTTGTCCTATATGAAAAACTGCCTCTTGCAGCTCGAAAACTCTATGGGAGGGCATGGTATAGATTAGCAGATAACTAAGGAATAAAACTGGGGTACATTTATAGGGTAGGACTAGCAGACAAAGGATAAAATCAGATGAAAGATAGGGTGTCGACGCATGTTCTCCCATGGCGACTCTGAAATATCTGCTCGATCCTTATTCATTGTTGGCCGTTCAATATCGCACTGCTTGTTATCGTTGGGGAGTGGCGTGTATCGTTTTTGGGACAGAATGGTAGGATTTAAATGATTGTCAGGTTCGCAGTTCTTAACATCGGGGGAGAATGGCGTAAATCGCCTTGTTGAAAAAATGGCAGGATCTAAATGCCTGAAAGGCTCGCTGTTTGTGGGTTTGAATCTTAATGGCTCTGCTGGAAATAATTCGGGTGTGAAATGCTTAAACGGGAACGTGTAATCGGGCTTGTGCTTTATATGACATATTCTAACGGCGGGCGGTGATATATAACGGACTGTTTCTGTATACAGCTTAAGCTTGTTGACGTGGATCGTATCAGTGTCTCTTTGAAGAGGTTGATTTGGTCGATCTATACGGACCACATTTGGTGAAATAATTTCTAATATTGTATGGGGTCCTGTGAAATATGGAGCGAGTTTCCCTGTATTGGGGTGGTGATATAATTTAACTAACACTAGATCACCTACTTCGAAATGTGGTTGTTTGTGTCGTTGATCATAAATGTTTTTGTCTTGAAGATGCTTGTTTTGTGTTCGTGTGTGTGCAATCTTTCTAGCTCTGTCGATATCTGGGTAAGGTGTGCTGTGGTCAGAGAGTTCTGGGGGTAGGATGCCAAACATTAGGTAGATGGGTGGAAAACCTGTGGTAGAGTGTGGGGTTTTGTTATATATGACTGTAACTCTTTTGACCAACTTGGTCCATGCGATCTTAGGATTTTCTAAATGTAACAGCCTAATTTTCCCGTGAGGGTGGCGTTCAGGCGTTCACATAGACCGTTGGCTTGTGGATTGTTGCTGGTTGTAAGTAGTGGGTGGATGTTTCTATTAAGTAGGAAACTACTAAATTTTGGCGAAGTGAAGGCAGGGGCTCTATCCGTAAGGAGGCGTTTCGGAGAGCCATCCTGTAATACTCGCTTAAGTACCTGTTGGTAGGTGGTGATGCTGGTGGATTTAGAGGGAAAAGTCCACGCGTAGCGCGAAAAATGGTCGACTACAACATGGAGGTATATTTTGGTGTTGCCATATTTGGCAAATCCCGCTATGGTGTCTAGGGATAATAGGTCGAAGGGTTCTTTGGCTTCCGGAGGTTGACTTAACTCCCCGTAAGTGGGTCCCAATGGACGTTTTGTTAACTGGCAGGTGGGGCAGGTCTTAACCTTTTGTTTAATATCTTTTGACATACCTTGCCAGTAATATTGCGTGGAGATGAGTCGTGACATTTGTGAAATACCGCGGTGGTTATAGTGTGCGTGTACTGTTTGTAAGAGTTGTTGTATGAGTGGTTTTGGAATTATAATCTTGGTTACACCTTTTCGGGAAACTGTATGTAATCCGTTACGATCAATGGTCAGGCTAGACTCTCTCGATGGAGGAGGTTGGTGTGTCGTGATAAGGGACGCGTCTAAGAATCCACAGAACGGGTTACGGGACAAAAGATCCGCCTCATACTGTTGTTTTCCCTTTATGTAGCGGACTTCATACTCGTAACTCGACAGCCGTAAACTCCATCGAAACAATCTGCCGGACGGGTTTTTGATGGTCTTCAGCCACTGCAATGCGTGATGGTCAGAAAATATAGTAAACTTTCTGCCCATCAGATAGATGCGAAACTTCTCCACACTCTCAACGATTGCTAAGCACTCAAGTTCAGAGATGGAGTAGTTTTTCTCGTGTGGGCGCAATGTTCGGCTGAAAAACTGAACTGGATATACGTTCCCGTCAGGGTGAACCTGTTTGAGAATGCCCGCTATACCGAGGGTGGATGCATCGCAATACACTTGGCATGGCAGGCCTTCTTTGTAAAGGTGTAAGATGGGGTGTTGTGTGAGGTTCCCTTTCAGGTCAATGAACGCCTTTTGGCAAGCTTCATCCCAGATCAACACGACATCCTTTTTGAGGAGGTTATTGAGTGGTGCTCGCAAGCGAGCGTATTCCGGGATGAATTTGTTATAGACGTTCACAGCGCCTAAAAAGGATTGTAGTGTTTTTCGGTTGTGTGGTTGTTTAATGGCGTGAATGATGTCTGTGTTGCGTGTGAGCGGTGTGGTTGTACCAGCTGTGATGGTGTAGCCTAGGAAATCTATGGACTGCTTAAAAAATTCGCATTTCGCGAAGTTAAGTTGTAACTCCTCTGCTTCGCAAAAGGCGAAAAATTGTCGCAGGTGGTTTTGATGTTCCTCCAATGTGTTGGAGTAAATGATGAAATCATCAAAGTAATGTGCCACACAGTCAAGTCCGTGTCTCTGTAGGACCTGACTCATGGCTCGTTCGTAGATCTGAGGGCTGGTTTTTAATCCGAAAGGTAATCGAGTGGGTTGGTATAACCCTTCGAGGGTGGCAAATGCTAACAGTGGTCGAGAATCGGGGTGTATTGGGACCTGCCAATACGCAGAGGATATGTCGGCCGTGGAGAAATACTTGGCCTGTGAGAGGCGGTCGAGGATATCCTCGATTCTCGGGAGGGGATGGACATCAGAGCTAATTAGCTCGTTCACCTTTCTGTAATCGATACAAAACCGTTTGGTCTTGTCGCGCTTAGTGACGAGGGTGACAGGGCTCGAGAAAGGTGAAAAAGATTGCTCTATAATGCCATTCTCTAGCATTTGTTGGACTTGATTACGGATTTCTTGTTGGTCACATATCAGAACACGATATGGCCGTATGGTAATTATTTTGTCGGAATTCGTGGGTATTTTTACGGGTGGAATCCTTAAGCATGGTACGTTGAATTTGTTCTGTGTGAAGATGTGATTGTATCTTTGTAAAAGTGTTGTGAACTGGGGTGTATAGAGAGGATTGTGTGTCGTGTTGTAGCATGTATGTGGTAAAGGATTTTGTTGGGTCTTAGTGTGAGTGTCGAGTTCGTTGTGTGGGTTGGTCATGTGATAGTTGTGTGACGACGTGTGATCACCTATGTGCTTGGTATGCGAGTTGTCCCGCTGTATGGGTATGTTTTGGGCATTGTGGTTACCAGTTGAAGCCGTGGTGGCTTTTTTATTTGAGGGCATGTAAAAAAGGCAATTGGCCTTAGTGAAAAAGTTGCGTGGCGCTTGTTTAGATAAATTGTGGCATGTAGGTAGTTGTGGTTCAATCAATGAATGCACGCAATGGTTGTCATAGGCGGAAGATTTGGCTGTAGGGTAAGATCTTTGGGACATCGCCTGACATTGCCAGTAGGTGCATACATTTGGTACATGGTTAAAATGGTAGGATGGGGTAGACAATGGGGCGCCCAGCTGGAATATAGTGCATTTATTAAAATCTATTGCCAATTTGAATTTGTGGAGGCTATTAAGGCTAAGAATTCCAAATGGTAACGGTGCATTCACCACATGGAAATTCTCTCTTTGGGATATTTGGCCTATGGTCAGAGGGAGAGACAGTTTACCCATTGTTTTTGCAAAACCATCCAGGGTTTGGAGATCCAGTGAATGTCCCTTAAGGGTTAATTTAGGCAGGTGAGTTTTTAACATATTGTAGAGGTTGTATGGCACTATATTCAGGCTGGCGCCTGTGTCAATTAAAAAGGGGCATGGTATATTAGGGGCTAGGAAAAGTTTTACAGTCAGTTGGGTTAGGGAGCCTACCTCAGTCTCGAAAAGTCTGCTCTGCTGGGGTGTCTCTGGCTTAAGATGGTTGCTGGGGACTCGGGACTGGTTGCTTTGGGACTGATTGCACTGTCCTGGCACTTTGATATCGGTTTTGGACTGTTTGCACTGTCCTTTCCTTTTCGTGGGTCGCCGGGACTGGTCGATGCCGGCATTCGCTGTGCCAGTGCCTCGCGCCGCAGAACTTACAGTTGGACGGTGGAAGAGGTGCATTCCAAGCACCTGGGCGTCGGGGTGTGTTGTGGTACGGACCCGACATGGTGGGGGTTGGTCCTCTCTGTGTCGCGTTGTCGGTACACTGGGCCCGTGGATCCGCTGTACCAGTCGGAACCACTCTCCTGGGTTCTCGGGAGGCACTACGCGGACTAGGCGCTGGTCAGAGAATGGCAACCCTTCTGTCAGCGTCTCGAGGATCACCTCCTGCGGGAGTCCTATTTGCAGCCCCATGGCGGTTTTCTCCCGGCAGTAGGTCTCTAGGTTGGCTTGTCCAGTAAGCTTCATGGCGAAATATTTCGCAAAGGACGCTTCGCTGGACTCAGGATAGAGATCTAAGAGGATTTGTCTCACCTGGAAATAGCTCCGGTCGGCCAGCCGAAGTTTCCTGAAAAGCTCCAGGGGTTGTCGCACCAGGTAGTTTGGTAGACGGAGCAATTTTTCTTTTTCTTCCATGGAGGCGTCTTCCATTTTCCGGTCGAAGGCTTGGAAAAACTGGGACGCACTGTACGTTCCATCGAAGACTGGTAGGTCCGCGCCCGGGGTGCCGGATCTGCCTTGGGCTAACGCCGTCGCAATTTGACTGATGACAGCCGCTAGAGGGCCCGTTTCCTCCGCCTCGGTCATTTCCTGTCTCTCCGGTTGGTCGCTGCCGTCGTTTTTTATCGCATCTTGGCTACTCTCCATTTTAATATCCTGTCGACTCAATTCTTTGTCGCAATATCGTTGCGATGTTTTTTAGTATTGGTCGAGAATGGTGTTGATTGTTGATGGCGCAGTCGTGGTGTTGAGGAAAGTGAAGCATACAGTGGAAATTAGCCAGGACACTTGATGGGGTTGAAATAAGAAAGGCAACTGATCGGAGGAAAGAAAGGCTTTGAGAGAAGGTGGAGCGGTTTTGGTTATTGGCTATCTATTCACATTGCGGTAAGATTGACTTATCTGAAAAGGATGAACGGGAGGGATCTCTAGAGCAGGTGTTACCTTGGTGGGATCCAAATGATGACTACTCGATGGTGTCCAGCCGATGACTGACAATTCTTGGTTCTCGATTTAACACGAGAACTCTTCTTACTTCCCATTGGTTGACCTCTGTGTCGTGGAGGTTCCCTATTGCTTGACCTCTGTGTCGTGGAGGTTCCCTATTGGTCTTCGTTACGTCTTTGTCTTTAGGCATGTTCCAGCTTGACCAGGAAGTGATAGTTTGTTGAACTCGAACTTTTATGAGTTCCGCGATAATTAAACTGGTAATAACTTTACTAATGATTGTGCTAACTCTAAGCCTTCTTCCTAGGCCTTTCTTGCCTCCAATGTTACCTTGTTCTTTATTGAAATCATACATTTTCATACATATTGAATTGGGTTGGCATCTAATTGTACAAATTATGACATATATATATTTTTATTCTATTGAATCTTTATCTACTTTCTTCTTTTTTCTATAATATTTATCTATATTCTTATTCCTTTTTACTCATTTTTAAATTAAAATATATATATCTATCAAAATATACATCATCTTATATGATATACACATATATATTTTTCTTTCTTTCTTACTTTCAAACGTTATTTATTTAAAAAGAGCTTATTTTTTAAAATCGAATATAAATTAACTTCTTCAATGAATCAATTCGAATATATAACTTAACTTTTTTAAATATATTAGGTCGAATATAAATAAACTTCTTGAGTGTATCAATTCGAATATATAAATTATCTTTTTTGAAATACGTATATCAATTCGAATGTAAATTAACTTTTAGAAATATATCATTTCGAATATTAATTGACTTTTTTGAAATAGATCTCTTTGAATATAAATGAAATTTTTAAAAACATATCAATTTGATTATAAAGTAACTTTTTGGAATGTATGAATTAAATATAAATTATCATAAAATTCACTTTTTCCAATATGATTTACATTTATCTAGTTTTCTCTAAATTTCGAACGTTAGGCTTAATATTTGCAGAATTTTTACTTATCTTTTCGTATCCCGGCGCTGCCACCATGTTTTATAAGTTATATTGTTTCAATTTAACATTTAAACTTATTTAAACATATATTTATAATATAGTTACAGTCTATATATGGAGCCATGCAATACAGCACCACGCTAGATGAATTACATATTTATTATGAAAATTGATGATACAGTGTTGCCGGATGTTTATATTTACAAAGATGATACTATATACAACACCCCCCACTCGCTTTTTGGTTTTTGTAACTATTGTGTTGGAGCGGGTCGCTCCTTAAATAAATGCATATATTAGTTAATAACTAAATGGAATCCTCTCTTTATTTTTCCCAGTAAGAGACTCCTACGGAAGCCAACAGTACATAGACAGATAAAGCACATAGGCTATAGTTATTAACTAACATATGCATTTATATAAGGCGCCAATTTATAATTGTAACAAATAGTATTTGAATCAAAACATTCAATCGGGTAAAACACGGGCGTTGCCCGGGTCATTCGGCTAGTTGGTATAGATCTACAACATTATTTACTGTCTGTTGTCTAGCGATAAAGAAGAGTAGGCATTCCAGGAGTAGGTGTCTCGAGTCCTGGATTTTCTTGCCACAGTGACAGCTAGAGTCCTCAACCGCTCCAATTGTTGCTAAAAATCCCTTAAAATTTTTAAATTTTTGTTTATATGCTTATAGTTTTGAGATATGTGCAAAATGTATATTCAATAACGTGTTTTTTTTTACTTAATCTTGTTTCTTTATCATGTAGCATCAGCTCCGATACGACGTGAAGTTTTAAAGAACACCATTTCACTCTGTTCTATCTCTACATCTCTAAATATATTCCAGGTATGACAACTTTCCATAACCTCAGCTGGTGTATAGGGACCCACAGAATCAAGTAGAGCTTTGGAACCAAAGTTGTCTCTTTTAGGCGAGTTGCCATATAAGGCTATAGTGATAATTTCATCTTCTCCAAGTTTGAAATTGGTTTACTTTCTGTAGATACACCGTCATTTCAGACTAAGAAGCTCTTTTTATTTCAGGTTATGGCCTTAGGTAGCAAAAGATGCCTGCCTTTTCGCGCAGGCATTTAGAGATCTAATTCTCATTTTTTAATTTTTTAATTTAATTCTATTATAGAAATTTCGACACTTTGCTCATAAAATCCTGAAAACTCAATATATTTTCTCCCGGCTTGTGGCAAACGCAAGTGTCGCCCTTGGCTTGGAGACCAGCCAATTTTCAAAAATCACGCGCCACAACAGCGCGAGCAGCGGTTGTTCGAAGTGAAACCATTTTGCCCGTGCTTCGATTTCGTTAGTCACCGAAATGGAGGATCAACGAATTTGCATCAAGTTCTGTGTGAAAAACGGATTCAAGGGTGCCGAAATTTTTTGGATGTTGCAAACAGCCTACGGGGATGCCGTCATGAGCCGAAGACGAGTTTTCGAGTGGTACAAGCGCTTCAAGGAGGGTCGGGAAGAGACCGCCGACAACGAGCGTTCCGGGAGACCGTCCACATCAACCACGCCTGAAAAAGTGGACAAGGTGTTGGAACCGGTGCGTAAAGACCGACGAATTACAGTCAGGGAGGTCGCCGAAGAAGCAGGGATATCATTCGGGTCGACTCAATCGATAATGAATGACATTTTGGGAGTAAGAAGACTCAACGCCGTTCTCATTCCCAAAGATTTGACTTTTGATCAAAAGAACGCCCGGAAAAAACGGCCAGTCTCAATCTCGAAGCGACAACCGACGACCCCGAATTGCTGAAGAGGGTCATATCTAGAGACGAAACATGGGTTTACGGCTTTGATTCGGAAACTACCCAACAGGCATCGGAGTGGCGCTTCAAAAATGAGCCGAGACCAAAGAAAGCGAGGAAGGCTCCCAGCAAAGTCAAGGTCATGTTGACGGTGTTCTTCGACTACCAGGGCCTCGTTCATCATGAATTTCAACAACAAGGCTCTACAATAACTGCTGACTCCTACCTGGGAGTTTTGAGGCGATTGAGGAAAGCGATCAGGCAGAAACGGCCGGAGCTGTGGAAGAGCAAGTCGTGGATCATCCACCACGATAACGCGTGGGCGCACACAGCCCTCAAAATCTCGAAGTTCCTGCAGGACCACTCAACCTCTGTGTTCCCCCAACCCCCCTACAGTCTCGATTTGGCCCCCTGCGACTTCTTCCTTTTTGGAAAGCTCATAAAAAGTTAAAGGGTCGGAAATTTCAGAGCATAGAAAAGATCAAAGTGGAATCGAAGAAGGCCATGAAGGCGATCCCGAAAACAGACTACCAGAGGTGTTTTGCCGACTGGAAAAAAAGATGGCTGAAGTGCATCGCGGCCAACGGGGACTACTTTGAAGGGGAGAATTTGAATTTGGTAGAATAATAAAGTTTTTTTTTAACTTGTGAGCAAAGTGTCGAAACCTTTTGATCAGAGTAGTATCTTCTTTCTCACCGCGTCCTATAGATGTCTTTAAATATCCTCTGTAGAACCGAAGAGCCTTCAATTGTAATAATTTCCCAAAATATGCGCTAGATTTTTAAATATAAATTAATGGTACTACTGTGGTTGTACTATTTTAATATTGCAGTCGAGGTCCAATCAGAAGGCACAACAGGATATCACGTGACTAGAGATGTGTGCGGAAACTCAGTGATGGAGGGAAATTTTGAGATTTTCAGAATAATTTGTGATAGGCCATTGTTACGATAACTTGTCAATTCCATAATCTTCGCCGGTGGTCGTGTGTTCCCAGGTAGGCGCCTTCTGTGCAAAATCTCACTCTGTGTTGAACTCGACTTTCGCATTTCTTTTCATATGTAGTTGTGCCTTCTTGTCTTCTGTTTTTCTTGTCCTCTAGCTTGGAACAAACCTTATAGATCTTTATAGAAATGTTCACATCCACCCTATCTTCAAGATCTAGTTATTTCTTGATTACCAAATTATGGATTACTGAGACTTGGCTGGGTTACGTTTGAAATGGAAGGAAGTGAAATATTAAATCCAATATATCTTTCAAATTTATTGAAGTGTAATTTTTCACAATTCCGTGAAAAAGGTTTTTAGTTTATTTATTTTCCCCACATCTTGAATCAGTAAAGAGCTCGTTGAGTAACTGGAAGCAAAATCACATTCGATTTGTTGTAAGAATATGTTCGCAATAATAGCAACACTAGTATTCTTAACCTGCTTTATTTTAAACGCTGCATATAGCTTTCGCCTTTCGGCCAAATTTTTCTGCATTACCCGGGCCTCCAGCGAACAATAATAAGAGTTTACCTTTCTTCAAAATGGACTACAAACCAATTTGAGATCCAACGAATTCATGACCAAACAATTTGGTCTTAAGACCCTCAATACAATTCTATTATGATAAATGACACTTTGAAATTATGAAATATAGAAGTATCTATAGGTAAATCTATAGTTGTTTGAATGAAATTTTTAAAATATCTCGAATAACACTTTAATTGTTTCTTTGTTAACAGTTGAGAGAAGGAAGATATTGAAGTGGATTGAAAGAAGAATGGCCATTTCTATTATCTCGGCTTGGTCCTCTTGAAGCAAGCTTGTAGTCGAAACATGCAGGGAGAGCAGTTACATGTTCGTAGCAAGATTTCAATATTTCTAGATGACGGTCGGAAGATGAGAGAAATCATTGATAAACTGATTTTCAAGAAATTCAGTTTCGATACTAGTGTCTCTCGTGAGTCAATAACTGACTCAATGTAAGCCTTGGAATAGACTTCAACAGGAGGACCAAGAGGGTGAGTTCATGATTGCCAGAAATTAAGGATCGTCGTTGTTGAGGTTGCGTGCATTGATTGTAGTTAGTCACTGGGCCAGGGTTGAATATGAGTTTACCATCATTAGAACGATAAATTGTCCAGGATATCCTGCAGGCAATATGAGGTCGAAGGTCTCCAGCAGGAAGAAGAAAGGGTTCAAGATAGTGCACTGAAAATATTGTCTTCGAGGGGACCCAAGAGCATTGAAGCATCATGAGAGTAGACTGCCAGGCATTAGCTTCAGGGAAAGATAATTGCAATCATAAAGGAAATAAGGTTGGCTAATGAAGGAGATGAATTTTGAAAAAAAAAACAATCTTTAAAATGAGAATTTTGATATAAAGTGTGCCAATGAAAAATAATTTTGACAAGTTTACCAATCCGTAAGAGTAAAAATAACTATTTACATTTATGCCCTAATGGCTCTATAAAGGTACAAACCCACTTTAAAAATAAACGTAGCGTACTCCATACCATCAGACTACTTGTAGTAAAACATGGAACAAGGCCAAACCACGGGTCCTAAGGACCCAACTATCCTCACCACTCCTATCACTAAACAGAACCGTGGGTACCCCACTAAAAAGCTGCCAAACAAAATAGCACTCACAAAGTACGCTACGCAAAGCCAAGAAAATATGCGCTTAAGGCAATTCATCACCATCAAAATTCGAAACTATTTTAAAGGCGTAAGATTCTTTTTCCAATTAAACTATTTACCTATCCTTAAGAATTAAAAAAAATAACGATTTAAATTTATGCCCTAATGGCTCTATAAAGGTACAAACCCACTTTAAAAATAAACGTAGCGTACTCCACGCCGTCAGAATACTTGTAGTACAACATAGCACAAGGCCAAGGTAAATTGTTTAATTTGAAAAAGAATCTTACGCCTTTAAAATAGTTTCGAATTTTGATAACAGATGGCGCGCTAGTGCATCATCACCATCATTAGCCAAGTTCTTATCAGTTTCAAAGTGATAGTTAATTGTAACAATGGGACACACTGCTTGGAGATAATTCCTGGACGCTTTAATACTTTTATTTTCAAGCAAATGCTACAGGTTTCTGGAGATGTGTTTCTTTATCTTTTTATTATCTATAATATATACTAGCCGAATGACCCGGGCAACGCCCGGGTTTTACCCGATTAAATGTTTTTATTCAAATACTATTCGTTGCAATTATAAATTGGGGCCGTGGATGTCACACTTGTGAAACGCCCCGCTCCAAATTTGTGTCTGAGAAGCGATATTTTTATAGAGAGATGATCTGGCTTTGTGTCTTCTACTCGAATGATTTTTTTTTTTCTGTTAGAATTTCGTTCCTTAATACTAAAAATGAACTGGCTTCACCCGTGGTCTGCTCTTTGGAAATTTTCCCGATATAAATTTGTATCTGATAATCAAATGATGATACAGCAATATTGTCATCATCATTTTCTGACTAACAAAAAAAAAAAACTATTTTTGCCCAAAACCTGTCAATTTCAATTTTTCTTGACTAAAAATGCGACAAATATCCCTTCCATATTTTTCTCTATGTCCTGTTAAAACCCCTTTTTACATGTACATTAGGTCAGCTGATATTACCTTCCATCTTCACCGCTAGAGGCGCTGCTTGCGAGCGAAAGAGCAAATTTGCAACGCAATTTGCAAATAATTCGACGAATATTCGGAATAGAGACTTGAAATTTTCACTATAAGTTTTTTTCAGATTCTACTCTATATATTGGTAAAATATCAGTCAGATTAGTTACGTATTGTGGACGTGTATAGCCGACATAGATACCCACATACATACATACATACACTGACTTTTATATATATAGGGATAAAGAAACTCATGTCCAGAAACCTGTATCATTTGCTTGATTATAATCAAGGAGATTTAAATCAATTAATACTTTTATTTTACTAAATCTTTATAATTTTTTGAATTATATAGATTTAAACTAATTTAAATATGATGTGAAAGTAATTTCTACTGCCCTTACTGGTTTTAGTTTCATTATAACAGTATAAATTTGTTATATTTAAAAGTTTCACGTTATAAATAGTTTACATTTTGATTTATAATTAACAGAAAATAGTTTATATAAATTGGATCTTTTAAAATGCATTTAAAAGAAAAAAATAAATATTTTGTTTCAGTTCAGCTGGGCAAATCGACTTCTGGAGCATTCCAGAAAGAAACGTCTTAGATGACCTCTGAGGTGGTATTACTGTCGATATAGGTGAAAGTAGACAAAGGTCTGGCTCGGAGGGAACGACAAGGAGAGATAGTCGGAGCGGGGAGTGTCGTCTTCCAATCTTTGACTCAGGGAGAGCGTCTGTCTTTCTCGATATATCGAATGTCTATCTCAAAAACAAAAGGTTCAAGTAACCTTATCTCACGACTAAATCTAAATTCATCCTCGTCCACTATTTTCAAAAGTTTACCGATATTTCATCAATAAATGTTTACACTCGATCAACGAACAATTTTCACTGTAGTAATAAGCTGATGCGCTAAAATATCTTGAAGAAACTGGCTATTAGACATAGATCAGGAAGGCAGTGTTTCGGGTATTCAATAGTTTTGCATTGTGTAATGCGGTCGCAGAAGCCTGATAGAAGTAGGATTCTGTCCAGACGATGCGCATTTACCCTACTTCCAATAGTTGCGACCCTGGGAGACTACAGCGCAGCATCGAAAAACGAGACAATGTTATTGGGATTAAGAAAAAGGCATCTCCTTATAGTGCAACTGATTATTCAAGAATGGGTCTTGGCCAATTCAGGAATAATTAAAAATCAAGAAATGGTAGATATTTATTCCGAGGGAAAGTGCAAGTCATCAGCAACTTTCAGTTTCACGATAAGATAATGCCTTTTTCTTAATTTATCCTCCTTATCTCAGTACATTTTCACATTTGTATTATTTTACCACAATATTATTGAGGTTGGCTTGGTCCAGTAGCGCAGAAAGGGCTTTCACAGAACCGGATTCCAAGGCCTTTGGAGAATCTTAGGAAATTATTAATAAACCGAGTATCCGGGTTCCTTCTTCATACGTCATAGCTGCGATGGTCTGCAGCTGGTAGTAATGTTCTTCATAGAGACGTGGGGGTTGATAACGTCATGGACATTTACCGGACGGTTTGGCTGACGACGTATGCCAGACCATAGAATCGATTGACTGTGGTCAAAGACCCCAGCCACAAAGATACGGTTTTCTATCCCACAGAGGTTGTTGTGTGGACAATATGCGGTATATTCACCGACCTGGATTTGATCACTTTAGGCAGAGAAGATCTATAAATGCTTTTCTATTATTCCATTTTGTAGGCAGAGGCGACTCTTATGGTAAATGTCTTTATATTTTTATCCTACTTGTCAATTATTTTCAAACTTATAACTATTTTCAAACGTTAGATACAAGTCTATTTATGTTTGAAATATTTTTCGTTACGATCTAGTCCCAAAATTAAATAATTTAAACTATTGACTATTTGACTATACTAGCATTAAGATACAAACTTGAAAAATGTATTTTGCAAAATGTTAATAAGAAAAATCAAACTAGCCTAATTTACACAATTCTGTGTGTAATGGCTGTTTATATTTTTACATAGGGTAAACACACAGAAACCTTCGAACCAGATTTTTAACATAATCAAATTCAAATAAAAAATTATTTAATTGCTGCAAATTTTATCAATTGATGGTAAATAAATCTATATGTGCAAAATAGATATTGCCTAACTCAAAAAGGCAATAGATATCAATTACATCAGCAATAAGAATCCATGTTCATGCTATTAAATCAGTAACCATTCCTTATTCAGAAATCAATAGAAATATCCACAGACTGACCCTGGAAACTATAGAATCCATCAAGAACCAATCCTAAATAGACACATAGAAATCCCAAATCAATGTAACATATTAATTTAGTTTTCATCCCCTCCTAAACACACAGACAAAGCCTTTATTAAGACACCAGTCTTATGCAGATTCTCCTCTCTCATTGCCGTCTTACAACGATATCCCCATGATGATCAATCGCCATCATATAGTGGAGGAGAAAACGATGAATCTAAGTTATTTTTTCTGTCTATTGCTTTGTAAAAGTTATACAGGGACATAGCAACCATCGACTTGATATGGATCTGGTTAAAATACTTTGCACTGAAGTTTTCCCAAATATAACATCGTTTTATAAATCCAAACTTGTCAGTATAGATATTTAATAATAATTAAACAAATCCAATTATATATTTGCATATCTTACAATAAATAAAGCATGTACTCAAGTTCTTCTAAATATAACATCTGTTTTAATTCCAAACTTTCAGTATAGATATTTAATATATCCAGTTTTATAATTGCATATCTTACAATTTATAGATATATACATATACAACCTAAAAAGGTGTTTAAATCATCAATTCTCTTTCAATAATACAGTTTGAAGATATTCTCACAGAAAGCTTAACTTTCATGGTTTTTAACAAATAATGACTTGAAGCAATTGAAAATATGTCTTTAAATCTTTGTTCTCAAGTATGAAATAGCATTTTTTAAATCCTTCTTTCCTCTGGTAAATACATTTTATGAAATACAAATGTTATAGATTATCTATGATAATTTAAACAAAATATTTGCGTTTGAATAAAAACTAACATTATTATAATAATTTAAGTAAGATTAATTAATATATAAAATATATATGCAAATATATCAAATATATAAATTGATGATTAAAAACCTTGTTAATCAGTTCTCGGAGGTCGATATAAGAAAATGGCCAGATTCGTGTTGGTGTTTGCAAGCTTCTTGTTCGTCCAGGCCTTTGCCAATGTGCAACAAGACGTCGTGAGAGATCTCGCGTGGTTCTACAGGCAGCCCAAGGAAGCGTGTGCCAACGTTGGTTTCTATCTGGACTACTATGAACGTATGCTATATAAGCCTAATTTAGACGTTGAATGCAGATATTATCATCGAAGGAAGTATTACCAACTTAATACGTACATTTATCTATTCTGCGTGGCAGACGTCATGAACAAGCGGTCGTCACTACCTGCAAGTAAAAGAATGGGCCATATCTTCGGATGCTCAGCACTTCTGGCCGACCTCTTGAAGAATTCCATTTTGCTAGAAAATATCCCCGGTATGATAATTACGCGTGAAATATTAAAGGCTTGTCTGAATCCTCTGTTCGAAAACCTCGACGTTCTCTAGAGTGAAGTATTGTTAGATCTTTTGGCTTGGATGTTCTCGTGTGTAGTCCAGTATAATGATGCCGGCAAGTCATTTTATCCTTTATTAAAATGCTTGTATATTATATCTTTAAATATATGCATATATTCATAAAATACTTGTATATTCACACTTATATATTTCAATAAAATAAATTTTAAAAGATCTATCGAACTCTTTCGTAGAAAGTTATCTTTATTCCAAACACGGCTTAGCCTTCGGAACTTGGTTCTTTTATTTTAAACAAGAATATTTTATATATAAAAGCATATATATTAGAATAAGAATATTTTTATGCATAAGGATCTTTAATTAAAAGAGTACATTGGCAATTTTCTTAAATGGTTGCAATATATAGTTTCTCGCTCTCTCGGTAGAATGCAATTATAGTGGGCGAAATTTTTTTTAAAACTTTGTAAAATATAATTTTCGCTGTTTCACGTTTAGATCAAACTCTTAATTTTATCTTTGACTTATAAAAAAAAGTTCAAGCGTATTGATTTTTTGCATTTTAGCAAATTCATTTTAAAATTGACAAAAGTATTTGTAAATGTTTATTGCGCCTGTACTGGGCCATACTGGTGTATCTGAAGGTGTTGTTGTGGTGTCCAATGAAGAGCCTCAGATGTCCCCATGCATCTTTATCTCCGCAGTCGCAATGTCCACTATCTTGGGTATCTGAAGATGTACTTCATCGATACGATTTGCGCCAAGAACAACTTTCAAAAAACATCAGTTCAACGCAATTTATCGCAAAAAATAAAAATAAAAAAATGACATTTTTAGGAAATAACTTTTTAAAATAGATTTTCAAAAAATATTTTAGAACTAAATAGGAACTCTACATGTGAGAATATTTGCATATCTATCTTTATTTATAAGTTTTAGAAAAACATTGCTTTTTTTTTTTATTTGTCCAATATGAAATATTTAATTTGAAATAAACTGTACTCGAGAAAGCTCTATGTAACTATGTTTCTGTTTAGTTGCTAATCATGGGATTGGTAGGAGGAGCAATATTATATACAGCGGTGTAAAATGGTGTGTAAAATAGATGACAAACTATCCGAGAGGTCAAGATTCAAGATGGGTGGACTCCAGCTGCCATGTGCGAGGGGCGCAAGCGCCGAAACAGCATTCGAGTGTGATAGACAAGAACAGTCGGGTCACATCTGCGGCGAATGGAAGGCGCGGCGAGTTGCCTCCGGGCGTGTGGATGATCCGGCAAGACGGTGCCAGGAGAGCCTGACATCGGATCTGCCTACAAGGCGAAGTATCTCAGGCTGGACGTGGACAGTGTGGAGCGGAACGTTGACGAGGAGCTTCTTTCTGATGGCGGATATTGAAGACAAGTTCATCTAAGTGTACGTTGTTTTTCTCCACATATCTGTCTTTGTAATTCTCTCATTCGATCTTATATATTCGCAAGTGTTTGTGGAATCAATTGGTCTCATTGCAATGGTAATATTATTGCTTCTGATCATATATATATATATATATGTGTGTGAAAATAAAATAGAAAAAATGAAAAGGTCAGGTTTTGATACTAAAAATAAAAAAGGCATATCCTGACCAGGAACACTTGTGCTTTTCAGAAGGCAAAGCGCCATCTGGTGGAACAGAAATCAACTAAACGTTGATTTAGCCTGTTCCCTGATATTTGGCCAACCCAATTTCTTGATAAATCAATAAAAGCCATACACGAACGCGTGTCGGGCTGTTGGCGCTCGTCAGCATGAAGTAGGCTGTACCACTGCGACCAAAAATATTTTTGGTCTCAAAGGCTTCTGGAGAAACCAAGAAATAGATATTTAAGGCCTGACGAGCGCCAACAGTGTGAAACGAGTTCGTGCCATGTATATATATATATATATATTTTCAAATCTATGTTTTATTATTAATCTAAGGGATTATCACTACTGTTTGATTTATTAATACCCTTACGAGTATCACATTCGACTTGAAAGCAGGTAATCTACAATGGTTATAGTTTGAACATATGACACGTCATTTATATACAAATAATTCTACCAGTTATATCTGCTTACTATTTAAAATATATCGTTTCTTTAGAGTTAAACTCTTTATATAGGAAGTTTTATTGCTTATAGGACTGCATGACTATATGAGGAATATTTTAGCTGATTTTATCATTTGTATATCCAGATATGGTAGTAAACCTTTAATTCTTAGGCATTTGTATGTTTTGTCAGTACTGGAAGATTGGTTTTTAATAAATAATATTCAAAACTATTTTAGACGCGTATGATTCTTTTTAAAAAATAAATAATGCTAATGCATCATAATAATATTATTTCAAATCACTGTTTATATTAACTCCGCCTTTGCCGGTCCCAAGCCCGGATGAAAAAGGAGGAGGGGGAGCAGTAACAAGCTCACTAAAAAACCTGGGCTCAGCTGGCCCGGCTGATAGTACCCTGTAAGGGCTCCTAATCCAGGGATACAGGATGAGCAGCGTTTGTACTCCATGTTAGGAGCAGCTGCACATGGCGTCTGTTCCTCATGTCAGAAGAGGCCATTTCTTTTGGAGCTAAGTCGGCCTGCCACTGAGTAGTGCTCCCAGTCTAATGACAAAGGTAGACGCATTATACTTCACCCAGTCATGATGGTTGTCAAACAGACACCATCAAGGGTCACAACCTGATACCCTAATATGATTGAGTGGAGATAAGGAAGAAGAAGAAGACTGTTTATATTTCCAGTAAAAATGCATCTATGTACTAGGGGCCTTCCAAAAGTAATGTCTATTTGTCCATAACTCGAATAAAATTTGACCTAATCTAATTAAATTTTAAAAGTAAAGCCTTATATTAATTAGCAAATTTGTTTTCAGATACCTTAAGTAAAACTATGGAATCAAGTCAAAAACAAAAAAAAACGTTATTTATATTTAGAAAATTGAGGGATGTACAGCTTTACAGATTCACCAAAAATGTATACAAAGAAGCTGATGTAAGCAATGTGAAAATATGTATGAAAAGTTTACAAAGTGGTGAAACTTCTTTGGATGACAAACCACATAGTGGGAGGCCATCAACCAACCCTGAAAATAAAGACAAGGTTGATGACCTTATCCGTCATGATCGAATAATAAATACTAAAGAGTTGTTTATATATTAAATTTCAGATCTAATCCAATATAAACAAGATTTTAAATCTAGGTTATAGAAAAATCTGTTCAAAATGGGTTCCAAGAAAACTATCCCCTGATAAGTGAGATCAAAGGGTTTAACTATGCTAATAGGCCTCTATGAGGATACTTTCTTTTAAAATATAGCTAAGGCACAGTGATTAGAATGACATCATCCCAGATCACCTAAGAAAAAAATTCAAAGTGCAGAGGTGATCCAAAAAGGTGATGGTAACTGTACTTTGGAACATGCAAGGTGTAATTGAGATTTATTTTTTAGGAGAATTAGAACTGTGAATAGTTCTCGCTAGTTTATAACTTTACAAAAGCTTAGGAAAGTTATTCGAAAAAAGACCAGATATACCTCTCAAATCAGTCAAGTTACACCATGACAATGTACGGCCGCACACCTCCTTCCAGACTTCAGAGGCTATTGGACAAATGGGCTGGTCACTGGTTACACAACCCCCATATAGCTCTGATATGGCCCCTATTGACTTCTGTTTATTCTCTTCAATGAAAAGAAGTCTGAATGGACAAAGATTTGAAGACCTACAGAAGCAAAACGGGCCATGAAGACATGGTTGAGAAAACAACCTCCAACATATTTCCAAAGCGGATTTACAGCGTGGGTTCAACGCTGGAGGAAATGTATAGACTCGCTGGAGAATACTTTGAATAATATAATTCGAATGAAAAATATTTTAATTTTATGTCTGCAAAATATGAATGATATATATTTAGTAAATTTTGAGTTATTGCCAAACAGGCAATACTCTTGGAACATCCTTTGTATCTCCAATAAATTGGTAAACCTTTTTGGAATTGAAATACGAGTCATTCGTCAAAATGGAGCATAACTATTTCTGCAACTGAAAGGGACAATTTGAAGATCCAAAAACTTATTTGTAACTTAAAATAATGCGGGAGGATGTAATTCATATATCAGAAGGATGCATATTTCCCGCAATTTTGCGTTGTATTCTGACCGGATATTCAGCCCTACTACTCCACCAGCTTAAACACATTTTTGGAAAATTTGACCGATTTCATAATGGTACATATTTATTTATGTTTTGCAGGAGAATCTGAAAATATTGTCCTTTAGAGAGACAAGAGATACGAGTATATATAATGGGTAGCGTACAATCTATCTCTTCTCTGTAAAGACAGCATTCCATAACCTTTTCCGGAAATGTGAAAATTTCATTTATAATTATTTCTACTGTTTTCACAAAATTTATATCCATGGTTTCATTGAATACCTTCACTAAGAATTGCTCTCTAAAATATCGGATATAGAAACAGAAAGTTAATATTATAAGAAAGGTCTGAAAGATTAAAATGGGTAAATGGCTGGAAAAGTTCACGACTGGTGAGACAGAACCTCCCAACATTTTGTATCAGATAAATAGCAGTAGAAAGTTGTTTTATTTATCAAAGTAAATATTCGCCCTGAAAATAGTTTCAATTTTCGTATACAAATGTTAAATGACAATGAAAATACCTTCCTTCATTGTAGTCGACGCTTTATTTTCTAAGTAATCTGGTCAAATATTTCAGTATGAGGTTGTGTGTAATATTTATGTACATAGCTTTTGTTGGATAACTGAATGCTACGACAGCTAGCGCCACACTGGACTAATCATCATCACAACTGTTTTGTTTACCTTCTTCTCTATATTACAATAACTGTTCGCTACCATAACTTTGCTTTTCTTGCTAAATGGATAATAAAGATTATTATCATATAATCCTCAACGTCCTCATGCCTTCCTACAAGCTGTAAGTACCTAAATCTTACAACAATTAGATTATGAGACTGAATATTGCATGAAATTCAACTAACGAGTTAAGACAAAGAAAAAAGGCTTAGCAAAAATGGCGTCACTCCCGAGCCACGATGTAACCTTAAATAAGCTCGACGGCTATAACTACTCACTATGGTCTTTCAAAATTGAAATGCTCTTGCAAAAGGAAGATCTTTGGGAAGTTGTCACCGAAAATATTCCAGATGAACCTAAAGTCGAATGGAAAAAGAAAGACTCAAAAGCTAGAGCTATCATTAATCTAAGCATCGCCGACTCACAAATAGTGCACGTTAAAAACCTACTAACAGCCAAAGCTACCTGGAACACTCTTAAAAACATCTATGAAAGAAAAACACTCTCAGGAAAAATTTATTTGCTAAGGAAGCTATACAGCTTAAAACTCGAAGAAGACAAAGACATGCAGCAGCATATCACTACCATGATGGAACTTGTTGACAAACTGCGAACCATTGGCGAAACACTAAAGGACTCTCACATCACGGCTATACTGCTTTGCTCGCTCCCAAAGAGCTACTCCAATCTCATCACGATGTTGGAATCAAGGCCTGATGACGAGCTAACGCTTGAATTCACCAAGAACAAACTCCTTGATGAACACACACGCAGAGTAGAAAGCTCGAAAGACGAAAGCACCGCATCAAAAGCCTTAAAAAGCCTCCACGGAGCTTCAAGCCAAAGAAGAGAAAAAGAGAAGAAATTCTGTTCTTTCTGCCACAAACCAAACCACTCCAAAGAAGAATGTTGGCACTATCAAAAGCGAAACAACAGCAACAAAGAGCACAAATATGAAAACTTCAGAAGAGGAAACGTACCAAAGTACACAAATCAGTCGAGTGTCACCCAAGAACAACCTACAAATCAGAGAACAACAAAAGGACCTAACCCAAAAGCTCTCAATTGCACTCAACGAGAAGCAAGTGTACACAACTGGTTCATCGACTCTGGAGCCACATCTCATATGGCGTACGATGAAAGCTTCTTCACTGAACTTAACAGAGAACAAACACAAAATGTTGTGGTTGCTAATGGCAATAAGCTGCAGGTCAGAGGGATAGGACAAGGAGAAATAAAAGTCATCACACCCCAAGGAAAGACTGACACCTTACTTCTCACAAAAGTTCTCTACATCCCGGAACTAACAGACAACCTTCTGTCAGTGAGTGCGGCCACCTCCAACGGATGTAAAGTAACGTTCAACAGAGTTTGGTGTACCATCGAAAGAGACAACACAGCCCTCGCGAACGGTATACTTGAAAATGGAATGTACCGACTCCACCTGGATGACAACCTCCAAACTCGCACTTTCAAAGCAAATGTTGCAAAACAAAACCACTGCAAGAACAAAAATTGCCTCATGCTCTGGCACGACAGACTAGGACACAGAAATATAGAATCAATTAAGAAGATTCGAAATGAGAACCTAGCAAGAGGACTAAGTCTAAATAACTGTTCGCACAGCACAGACTGCGTTCAGTGCATTCAAGGAAAACTCACCGAAACCCCATTTCCAAAGAAGACAGAGTACAGAGCAACTGAAACGCTTCAACTTGTCCACAGTGATATCTGCGGTCCATTACCAACTAACTCTCTCAGCGGTAAGAAATACTTCATCACCTTCACTGATGACTACAGCAGATACACGAAGGTCTACCTCCTGAAAGGAAAAGACGAAGTCTATGAAAAAATAAAAGACTACGTCATCTCAGCACACACGGAATTTGGAAAAAATATCCAAACCATACGGACAGACAACGGTCGTGAGTACGTAAACCGACAAGTCGAAGATTTCCTGAACCAAAGCGGAATCAAACATCAGCTAACAGTCCCCTACTCACCAGCCCAGAACGGAGTAGCAGAAAGGAAAAATCGATCACTAATGGAGATGACAAGTTGCATGCTGTTTGACTCAGGACTCCCACAAACTCTATGGGCGGAAGCGGTTACCACTGCTAATTACCTACACAACCGAATACCCTCGAAAGCTACAGACAAGACTCCATTTGAACTATGGACCAACAGGAAGCCCAGCCTGAAGCATCTAAAAAGATTCGGATGTAAAGCCTTCGCCTATATTCCCAAGATAAAAAGAAACAAGTTGGATAGCAAAGTTATCGAAGGGATTTTTCTTGGATACGATGATCGAAGCAAAGGATACAGAATCCTGCACGACACAGACAACATCACAATCAGCAGATCCGTAAAATTTATAGAAAAAGAAATAGGGTTTCACTTCGCTTCCACAAAAACAACTTCACCACAAGTACTAAGTACAGATCTAACTTCCTCCAATCATATTGGAAATGCAGAGGAAAGTCAGGAACCAGGAACACAATCCGAAAACCTTGAGGACTCGGAAACCGAGGATTACATTCAACCCGGTACAAGCACAGGAACACAAGTGGTCACACAAAGAAGATCCACGACACCAACAAAGGGAATACCTCCCATAAGAAATGACTACATGCTGTACAAAACTGAAGCTCAAGACATTCAGACACCCACCAGCTACTCGGAAGTCCTACAATTACCAAAAATAGAAAGAGAAAAATGGCTACAAGCAATGAACGAAGAACTACATTCTCTTGAGAAGAACAATGTCTGGGAACTAACCCCCCTACCTAAGGACAAAAAGATCATAGGATGTAAATGGACCTATAAACAAAAACTCAATTCCAAAGGAGAAATAGAGCGGTACAAAGCCAGACTCGTAGCAAAAGGGTTCAATCAGAAATTTGGCCGAGACTACGAAGAAACCTTTGCACCAATTGTGAAGCATTCTACAATTAGAGCCTTCCTAGCTGCATCAGTCTACAAAGGGATGCAAGTGATCCACCTCGATGTCAAGACAGCGTTCCTACACGGCGACCTAGATAAAGAACTCTACATGGAACTCCCAGAAGGACTCCATACAAAACAAACAAACGAAGTCTGCAAACTAAAGAAGGCAATTTACGGTCTAAAACAAGCCGGAAGATCTTGGAACACAAAAATCGCAAGCACTCTAATTAAAGACAACTTCAAACAGAGCACTGTAGACCCATGCCTATTCACCAAGAATGAAGAAAACCATTCCATCTACTTGATTCTATATGTGGATGACATGCTCCTTGCAAGCGATTCCGAAATAATCATCCAAAACACTGTAAAAACTCTCGAAAAAGAATTCGAAATAAAGAACCTTGGAGACCCCACTCAATTCATTGGTATAGAAATCTCCAGGAACAGAGAAGGTGAACTCCTACTGAGCCAAAAGAGTAAAATCCAAGAATTAGTTGAAAGGTACAATCTCCAAGAAGCGAAACCTACTTTCACTCCCATGGAAAGCGGATATCCCGGTATATCTGATGAAAAACTTCTACCAAACAACGTCCAATACCAACAACTGATAGGCTCACTATTGTACCTAAGCGTAGTATCCAGACCAGATATCACAGCTCCAGTCTGCATACTCAGCAGCAGAAACCAGAATCCTAGAAATTGTGACTGGAATGCAGCAAAAAGAATCGTAAGATATCTAAAAACTACTAAAGAACTCGAGCTACGCATATATAACCAAAAACCTCCCACGCTGGAAGCATACAGTGATGCCACATGGGCAAGCGACAACACCGACAGAAAATCACTAAGCGGAAACTTGTTCCTACTGGGATCAAACCCCATCTCATGGATGACTGGGAAACAAGGTTGCGTATCTCTCTCATCCACCGAAGCGGAACTAATCTCCGCAGCTGAAGCCTCACAAGAACTGTTATGGCTTCTCGACTTGCTAAAGGATCTCGAACTGGAACAGAAAGCCCCAATCTACTTCCACCAAGACAATCAATCATGTCTCAAGATATGTTCATCCGAAAAAGTGTCTTCTAGAACCAAGCACATCGCGACCAAGATCCATCACCTGAAAGATCTTCAGAAGAAGACAGTGATAAAAATGATCTACTGCCCAACTGGCGACATGAAGGCGGACATTCTGACCAGGCCGCTACCAAGGCCGACATTTGAGAAGTTACGCTACAACCTCGTGATGTCTCCACATTCATGCCGGGGATTTGTTGGATAACTGAATGCTACGACAGCTAGCGCCACACTGGACTAATCATCATCACAACTGTTTTGTTTACCTTCTTCTCTATATTACACTAACTGTTCGCTACCATAACTTTGCTTTTCTTGCTAAATGGATAATAAAGATTATTATCATATAATCCTCAACGTCCTCATGCCTTCCTACAAGCTGTAAGTACCTAAATCTTACAATAGCTTTTGATAAATGGACCTATTTTTGGTATCGTTTCTAAAGTTCAATTCATTTACCTTTTTGATTAATTCAACTGTGTACTTTAAGATGCTGGAATTTTCTATATCAATAATAGATCCAGAGCACTGTGTGTGTTGTAAGATGTTTAGAAAGAGCCAATGCTAGTGTGAATGTTAAAACAAATTTATTTAAAGGGAGTTTGCTCTATACAATATTTGAAAATAAAAATTTGAATAATAAAATATGAATTTTTAATGCTTTCGCGTGTTAAAGTCTTTTAAAAATAGTTATTCATACGGTGTTAAAGAGGGACATATATTTTCGAGAATATTATATATAACGTTTTAAAAAAATGATTCACTTAAGTAACTCGTTGCTCTATATAAATATATACAAATATGATAAATGAATTGAAATTTACAAAAAATCTTGTTACTCGATATTAATTATTTTTTAAATTTTATTTTAATTTGATTTAGAAAAAAAAATGATTAAGTTGGTTAAATATTCATAAGCGTTTTGATTTAAAAATAATAAACTAAGGAAATAGTAAAATAATTTTAAATAAAATAATAATAGCTTAGTTATTTTGTTTAATTCATTTTTCTGATTTATTATCAATATCTTCTGAAATTTATACTTATGATCTTTATAAATGCAAAGTCAAAATATATCTTAATGAGCTGTTTTCTTAAATTTTAAATTAAAAATAAAATGAGATCAAAATTCGAAGGTATATTGGAAAATGCAGAATTTAAATTAAACGCATAATTAGAATTATAGAAAAATATTAACAAAATGAAATTTAACCAAAACGAATTAAAAATGTTATCTTCTTCAATATATAATAATATTGTTAATACAAAAACAATTTTTAAATTGCATAAATATAAACAACATGTTATAACTACTCAAATAAAAAAATGATTTATTTGTACCTAGGTAGAAAATGAATGTATCTCTTAGATATTCGAATCGATATTTTCAAAAATAAAAAAATATATAATAAAAGTAAACGTGAAATAATTTTTTTTTTCTTATTGTATGTGTTTGCTATTGTTTCATAAATGTATGTTAACATATACTTCTTAAATGGTTATATCATTAAAAAAAAAAGCCTCGTTTAAAATAATTTTCTTCAGCTCATAAATTGAAAAAGAAATAATTTAAAATAAAAGGTAATAGATAAGAAATACCTTAATTTTTGAAGAGTGTTTCAAAACATAATTTGTTAACATTAAAATGCCTTTAGACAAATCATTGAAATATATATTCATATAAAACAAGTTCATACGTTGCTCTAATTAAAATAATTGTAGTTTTAAATTTTTTTATATCTTCTGATACACCGAGTCCTAGTGTTTAAAATTTTATATAGGCATTGCTTTGAATAAATATAAATAGACAATTTTCTATTTTCACATTTAATTTATAGATTTTTAGCATCAGATGAATTTTTATTAAAAATTAATATGGATGTGTGTGTTTTGAATGTTTTTGAAATTGTTCACTTTTCGCTGAAACATTCTGGGAAGACTTTATAATCTGTTAAGAGTATAGTTTGAATTTCGAGGTTACTCTTTCTCTCTCAGAGCCAACCTCCAATCTCCCTCACTGCCTCTGTGATCTCCCTGTGCACCAGTGCACTCACTGGATCCTTGACATAGTCCTGGCGGTAGTCTGGGGGCGGTACTGCAGGTCCTGAATACCTCCCACAGTTGCTGTGACCTCGAGCTATGAAGTTGCTCTTGCAGGTTCTCGGCAAAGGGAAATGTCTCCCTTTATCAGCAATGGAAGGCACGCGCGTAGGTTTGATATCTGTAAGTCGCGAGGTACTCTTTGAGTCTACTAATCTTCCTGGATGGGCCTTCATATGGAAGCCTTCAACTGTTGCGGAGATGGGGCAGTTTTTGGTTTTCTTCTTCTTATCTTCCAGTGGCTCGATCAGGCGATCCTCAGATTTGCTGCGCAGGCTGGAGACGTGGATGTTGGCAGCCGTGCGGTCGGCAGAGCGGCTACGGAGACAATTCGGTGGCCAGGGCGGGTCGACATTGCCATCCGAGGAGTCCGATTCACTCAATGCGGAGTCCCGGTCGGACCCTCCTGAAGTCTTTCCAGTAGGAATTGGAGGAGGCGGTGGTGGAAGTCCTAGGTCCTTGCTCGGGACCTTCTCCGGCTCTGGCTCGTCCAGGTTGGAGCGGAAGGCTTCCGGAGGTCGGATGGTTGGGATGTCGATCCAGATCTCTTCCGTCTGACCGCTCTCCTCGAAGGCGGCGTGGTCCACGCTGTAAGTCCCGGAGTCACTGGCTGTAGGACTGGGGGACTTCTTCTTGGGCAACTCCTGCAACAGCCCTGGAGTGTTAGCTTCTCAATCAGGAATATTTGGCGTTCATCTGATGGTACAACCTGAGGTTTCTTAAAACTTCGAGCCTTGGGAGCTTTTCAATAATATATAAATCACTTTTAAGCTAAGTTCATTTTCAAGCTGTTTATAGAACTATTTTAAAAAATACTTTCTCTCTTTTACCAAATAATAATTAATTATATATTTGCCTTATTCTGTCTGTTTGTTTGTCTGTCTGAAGCTCACGGATGGGATTTTTCATAACCATCGGTGGTTCACTGGTAGAATGCTCGCCTGCCACGCGGGCGGCCCGGGTTCGATTCCCGGCCGATGCATTTTTTTTTTTTTACAATTTTTAAAACTCATTTATATAATATACAAGAATGACATCCACGGCGCCAATTTATAATTGTAACGAATAGTATTTGAATAAAAGCATTTAATCGGGTAAAACCCGGGCGTTGCCCGGGTCATTCGTATATAATAATTGTATAAACGAATGCAAGACAAAATCACCGCGAATGTTTCTTTTTTTTTAAGGCAATTTCTTTTTAAGGCAATTATCGTTATTTATCGTTAATTTTTGTTTCGATTTTATTGAAAAAAAAAAAACGATATGGTGCCTTTAAAAAATGATCTTTATTACTATGCAGTTTTCTATTTAGTCAATATACCTAAGTTCATGTTGCAAATGTAATTATCTCTATCGATTTAGTAGGTGAAATGCAAAAAAAAAAAAAATCGACATGATGAAATCTTTATGAAAATTCACATTTTTATTTTTATATTTTCAAGACACACACAGTTTGGGGCGGGACGTTTCACAAGAGAGACATCCACGGCGCCAATTTATAATTGTAACGAATAGTATTTGAATTAAAACATTTTTAAAATATATACGCACTCGGGTAAAACCCGGGCGTTGCCCGGGCCATTCGTCTAGTAATTAATAATGTAATAAACTATTTTTGAATTGAATAAAAAAAAAACGAAATGTATATATTTTGAAAATAAATGCCGATTCCCCCCAAAAAATTGCAAAGTATTTTACTAGAATGGGGCACTACCATTTCACTTTTTTTAAATAATCTGATGCTATCATGGCTTATCCCTTAGAACATGCTAAAACCATTTCTCTACCTGATACTGATAGGGATATGGACCGAAATTATGACATGCATGTTAGACTCATCAGAATTTGAAAAAAAAAAGGGTATTGTGGCGTATAAACTGATCGGATTTTGCGTGCTATGGAGAAACTATCATGAAAATACATTCTTGTTAATTCATTCCCTCGTCGATATAGGTGCTCAATTTCACACAAATGATATAGGTAATAATAAGAAAAACGAGAAATAGGGTATACCCTAGGAAGGGACGGTCGGTATTTGTTCAGTTCTTGGTCCAACTCGACACACCGTTCCTGGAGCTGGGACAAACATGTCAGATATGGCGGAGGATTGGGATGGCCGGCCTACCTCTCGCTCGATCTGCATCAGGCTGATCTTGTCCTCCTCCAGTTTCTACAACCCACCGTCAGATCTTGCTGGTCACCAGAGTCAAACGGATCTACTTACCTTCAAGGCTTTCCTGAGCATGTCAACCTGGATGACACAGAGCATTTCTTCAGCAGTGGATTTTGGAGTATCCAAAAATATTTAAATCAAGTATTCGACAAGATTGAAAACAATACTTCGCCAGGATTGTAAACAATCATTCGCCAGGATTGTGATAAAGAATCCGTCAGTATTGTAATAAAGAATTCGCCAGGATTGTAATAAAGAATTCGTCAGTATTGTGATAAAGAATTCGTCAGGATTGTGTTCAAGCATTCGTCAGGATTGTAAACAATCATTCACCAGGATTGTTTTCAAGCATTCGTCAGGATTGTGAACAATAATTCACCAGAATTGTGATCAAGCATTCGTCAGGATTGTAAACAATCATTCACCAGGATTGTGATCAAGCATTCGTCAGGATTGTGAACAATCATTCACCAGGATTGTGATCAAGCATTCGTCAGGATTGTAAACAATCATTCACCAGGATTGTGATCAAGCATTCGTCAGGATTGTGAACAATCATTCACCAGGATTGTGATCAAGCATTCGTCAGGATTGTAAACAATCATTCACCAGGATTGTGATCAAGAATTCGTCAGGATTGTAAACAATCATTCACCAGGATTGAGATCAAGCATCCGTCAGGATTGTAAACAATCATTCACCAGGATTGAGATCAAGCATCCGCCAGGATTGTAAGCAATCATTCACCAGGATTGAGATCAAGCATCCGTCAGGATTGTAAACAATCACGCCTCAGCATTGTGATTAAGCATCCACCAGGATTGTGATCAAGTATTCGTCAGGATTCCGATCAAGTTTTCAATTGGATTAAGCGCGCATTCAATACAATAGCAATCGACACAGAATTAAAATATAAATTCAAATAAGTTAGGGTAATCAAGCATTATATTTAAATAGGATTACAATCAAATATTCAAATAGGATTGCAATCAAGAATTCTAAGGGATTGAGACCAAGATATAATGAGATGTGAATAAATCTCAATAGAATTGAAATTAAACATTTTAAAAGATTGTAACAAAAAGTTTTGAATGGGTTATTCATTGAACATATAATAAGATGATATTCGAGCATTCAATAGGATTTAATTAAAAGGCAATAACGCGCGCTATATATTAGACGAAAAACATGGTGAAGAAAGACGAGTTCCTTTTATTGATGCATAGGAGCAAGCTTTCGGTTAAAACCCTTCAACAGGCGAGAAATGAAGCGCGACTTATAAGAACTATGGTACAAATGGTAGTAAGGAATATACACAAGAAATAGAACCACTAAACACCAACGTTTCTTTTACAAATAATACAAACTTCTAGTGTCTTTAGTGGGAGGGCTTGGCTCATCACTGGAGAACCCTCACAGCGGTTTCGCCACTTTAATCAATCAGACTGTTTTTTAGAGCTCTAATACTGTATTATACGATTCTGCTTATATATCCTAAATGAAGTAAGGAATCTCAGTATGTTATTTTAGTAAACTATGGACATAAGATTTCAGGACAGTGTGTGTGAATATATATATATAAAACAACCTAAATAAATATTATTTATTTGTTATTGTCTACACTTGTATGTTATTTTACTGTCCTTTAATTTCTATTCTTTGTCCATAGTTTCACTAAGCATTTCTAAGATGCTTTCTATTGAAAATTCAGGGTATGTCTCAATCCAATACAATAGTAGAGCGGTCTAGAGATTAATTTGGCGAAACCGCTGAGAGGGTTCACCACTGATAAGCCGAGACCAGTCATTCAAGAACTTATATCATTGAAGTAAGGTCTTTAGAGATAATATTTGATGATATTATTGAAAAAAATCATTTCCATTAAAATCATTTGTTATACAATTTATCTATAGATGGCAATGGAATTTAATAAAGTAACTTTAGTTTTTAAACTTTCTTGTTTGTGTGTTTCGTGCCACATCACAGTCCTTGTTAGAAAAAAAAAAACCTCACTGTATTCGCGTTAACTACCGAGATCAAATTCTATGAGCTACGGTATAGCGATGATCCGCTTTAATGAGTTCTGTAGACTTGAATAAGGGAACTCTACGTAAATTGAACAAGGAACTTCGATTTAATAATTCTTGAATATAAAGTTACATGAATTAAATTGATTAGCCTAACATGAATTGATGGCTCGATTTAACTAGACTAATGAGTAAAAACTAAACAAAACACAAAATATAAAGACAACAAACTGTTGCCGAATCAATGAAAATATATACAGATTAAAATAAAACAATAAAGAATTAATTATGTAAAACAATGAATTATATGAATTAACAATAAAGAATAGAATAACATATCAATGAATAATATTTAACAACAATTTCTACAATAATTAACAATTAATAACAAATAAGAATAAAACTTACATTTTTAACCACAAACACTCACTATCAACAATGTTTTTATACCGAGATATATCTATTAGATTTTAAAATAGACGAGAATTAAAGAATACAATAATTTGGGTAATATAACAATATCTATAGAGTGAAATATATAAGTCGTTGTTTTTTTAATTTTTTTTCTTTATTAAGCCCGTTGAAGAGCGATTATCACTTGAAATATAAAATTTTAAAATAGAAAGAAATTCATTATGAGAAAATATTTTTATATTTTAAAACGTTTTTCACAATTTTATAATGGATATATATATATAATATAAATACGGTCTAATGGTAGGTGTAATTTGGAAAATGTTTATATAACTAATGTAGGATTTGCTATAGTGATTGTAAAAAGGTGAAATATTACCTCTTATATGAAGAGCTAGTATTGCCACCATGCTTCAAGGAAAATTTGATCAATTCTTTTAGTTTAAAAAATTATTGGAAAATCCTTGTTATTTTATCGATTTACCTTCTGGAATAATTCCTAATACAGAAGTGAATCACTACGACAACCAGACGTCGGTAATTCTCGCTAGAGAAGACATTTTGAAATAAATTATTGGTTTAAAAACAATTTCCGTCAGTTCTAACCAATACTTTTTATTCTATTCTGCCAGGTATATAAGGCGAGATTGAGAAAGAGGGAGATAGAAAGAGCAAATGGCCCGTATAAGTGTCTAACGATAAAAAACAAGACACTATCAAAATTCGAAATTATTATAGACGCGAATGCTTCTTAAAAAAAAAACAATGTCCATAGTTCATCTAAAATACCCATTACAAGAGTCTAGCACCAGTATCACTATAAAAGGAAGATCGAAAAAGCAAAATAACAGCGGTATGATAGATTAAACTGGCGAAACCGCTGGGAGGGTTCACCACTGATGAGCCAGGCCCTCTCATTAATTTTTCCATTGCAGTAAGGGCAGTAGAATTTTTTTATTTTTAAAAAGAATCATACGCCTCTATAATAGTTTCGAATTTTGATAACAGATGGCGCGCTTATGCATCATGACATGACAATATAGAGAACTATTTGGACTTTTACATAGGTGAAATATTTACCTCTTCAAGTTGTAGATTTAATATATCTCTATCAAAAATCTCATGGTCAATCTATTTTGGAAATCAAAATCAAATATATCTTAATTTTTAAGGTCTTTAGCTCTAAAACACCCATTAAACTTGGCTAAATAAATAAACATCTCGTTTTTCAGTGTATTTGTTTTAAACTTTTCTCTTTTATCGATTTACTATTTTATAGAAAATTGTAGTAAAGTATTTATTATTTTATTAACAGATCATTAATTTTGATGTTTATACATTTTATTACTCTGGGTAAACTTCCCTCATTGCTTCTCTCTTTTATTTTATCAATTTTAAATCTATGGATACGCTCCAGGAACCTGGGTTACCTTTATGTTACTACTCAATTTTAATTTGTCCTGTGCCTTAAATAAATTGCCGTGTCATCCTGAGCTTTTCTTTCCTAATTTTCTACATTATTGATAAAAAGAAAGGTTTATATTCCAAAAGTCAACAGATTTATGTAAGTGGTCAAACCTCTTTGTGCAAATTGGCGAAGTCCTCTTCCAGGTTTCTCTTTTGCTGCATGACCTTTTGGACATCGAGGAAATGATCTTTCCACCGGTCCACCTCACCCCACACTGGGTCCTCGGGGCTAACTCCTTTCTCTCGTAGTTTCTGAAACACACGCTCACCTCTATGGACGTCATCTAAAATTACAAGTAAGTTCTTGAAATCTTCTGAGATATATTTTAATTTGAAAAGTTGATAGAAGAATGACATCGCAACTTATTTCATTAAAAGAGATCGCAGTATCTTTCGCGAGCCAATTCATTAAAATTTACACATTATATTTGAACATTAGTATAATTCTAATTAATGTTAAAACTCTCTAGAAAAGTCTACTATTTTAATAAATATTTATGAAAATAATGCGCGTATAACACATCAACAATAGTCTTATTTCATCAATAATTCGAGTGGTAAACATCAATATTTACGTGAGAAATGGGGTTGATTGATTGATTATTTTATTACTATTTTTGATGACTCCATATTGATATGCTCTATTTTTTTCCTGTCAATGGAAATATCGGTATAGTAAACAAGTCTGATTCTCTGATAAAAGCGCTATAGGAAATTTGCAAAAAAAAAAGTTTACACATTTAAATTTGATATTAAGATTTCAATATGTAAAATAAATGCCGTATTTTTAAAAGGTCATAGATAAAACAAATATATGATATAGAAACATGAATATATTGTGTATTTTAGATAAATTTGTAATATCTCTGTGCTATGACAACTGTGATTAAGTATTTTTCAACGACAACAATTATATGCAATGTATAATTAAATAGGTAATGGTCTCTTCACAGACATTACTGGTAAGTCTCAATGTGTGACATGAGAATGTTCTACTAAAACCCATTTTTTCCACACAGACAAGGATATGGCTATATAAAAGTATGCAAGGAACCTTATAATATACATTACCTAAAAACGAAATAGGATTTCCACCAAAAAAAGGTATAAATATCTATATACACTTGAATATATATTTAAAAAAGACATTAAGACGCGAATGTTTCTTTTAACAAATAAATCAAACTTCTACTGTCGTTATTGCGATAAAAGAATATTGGGAGTTCTTGACTCATCAGTGGTGAACCCTCCCAGAGTCTTAATGTAATGCGTGGAGCCGACATCGTCGCAGCGGGTTCCTCATCCAACAAAAGTCATGGGCCAGAGTGGGAGCGCACTAGCCTGAGGATAAATGAAGACCACATGCATAGAACATGGTTACTTCGGTTTAGAGGGGGCAACACCTAGGGAGGTGAGGTGGACTATGAGAGTCCTGGGATCGCTGATTAGTCTGGCAGCATGGAGACCTGGCTGCTGTCTATACTGTGCTCATCTCTGTGGGCTCAGAAGGAACCCAGCTTATATGCTAATGGTGACGTCAGAGAGGGCTGACCCTTTTGGGTGTCAGTGTCCAATCAAGGACTGGTCTGCTCTATTTTTATGTTCTCTTAGCTTCTTGGATAATGCCAATGACCTAATTAATAACACCAATAACGCCATTTTGAAGTTAAATCAAGTCTGGTATATCTATGGGGAACATTCCTATGTACAACATTGTTTATACACAACAAATATAATAGGACATATACATATTGATAATGATTCATAAGGGAAGCAATGTTCACCATTAGAATGTGTTTTCAATCGAAAAATATAAGAATTTTCATAGACACTAGAATCTAACTAAGTATGTATCCTGGAATGTTATTTTCAGTATAATAATATTTAGAAACATACGGAAATTAAAGCATGAGTATACATAGAATGAAACAATCCGAAAGAGAAATGTTTAACAAAATGGATTGTATTATCCAATAAAAATATATAATTTTCCACGAAATTATAACAATAACTATTCATATAATCAATGAACCACAAGAATGGCAACAGTTCACAATGGAATAGATTTATGAAATATACAATTTAAAAGAAACCTTAAAAGGACTTTAGGAAGTATCTCTAATATAGAAGATGGAACTTATAATATTCACACGAACAAGAAGGACTGAGTTGAAAACAAATAAATATATCGACAATATGACGTCTAGATATAAATGACTTGTATGAAATATACACACTCACTGATATATTAACATTCTAAATAATTTAAGGTGGACATTTTAGAGGGCCTGTTGCAGTGAACATCAATCAAAAGTGCATAAAAATTGATATTTTGCGTTGTTCCTTTTAAATATTTCTCTAAAGGCTTCTTCCTATCAAGGTATTGATATACAAGTATTGCACTTTCTGTGGATCAGGAATAACAACGGGGATGTTGCACTACTTATTTGACTGTGCTGCTCTGTCTGAGGAAAGACGAAAACTAAATGATAAAACGGGGCAACTTTATCCTTCATTTCCGGCACTAATTAATGAAATATCAAAGAATAGGTATATAGCGATGGCGATATTTGGATTCCACAAGACTATATCCCGGATAAAGGCCACACAGTGTTCTCCCCATCCCTTGTGAACTGGCGAATCCTGTATAGGGCGAGAGGCCCTAAATAAAGGCTTTGTTGTTGATATACAAGTATATACAATACGTACAATACATACATACTTGTACTATCAATTCATTTAAATCTCCTGGATATTAGTTGAACAAATGCCACTAGTTTCTATAGATGAGTTTCTTTATATTTATAAAACATGATCTCGAGCTCTCGGGCATCTCTGCCCTTCTACAGGAGTACATGAATACATATAAGCGCCGTTATACAGGGGGAGAAGAGATGTCCGAAATTTCGAGATCACGTTCAATAAAGATAAAGAAATTCATCTCCAGAAACTTGTAGCATTTGTTCAAATGATATACTATGAGAAGATACCAAGAAATGCCAGGTATAGAGATCTACTCACGGTTTCCAGGGCCCTGATGTCAAAGCCGGCTTCCTCCAACTCGGACTGGACTCGAACTCGGTGGTCCGGCCGTGGACATCGCCGGAGGACCGTGTTGAGGAATCTCAGGGCGGAGTGCTGACACCACGCCATTCATAGCTCATGACATCACACCACTCACCACTGAGTCTTTCAATTCACCCTTCACTAGCTAGTTAGACACTTCTTAATTCATTCTAAACAAGAAACCCGTGAGAAGAATGCATCAAATGTTAAATTTGGAAAAAAGGCATCTTCTGATTAGTCAATATTTATTTCTATAAATGAATCAAGCAATCATCAACGTTTCGTGAAAAGAAGATGTCGTTTTATCAATTTCACAACTAGTCACTCTTCATTTTGTTCTATTTTTAATATTGTTCAGCGAGTCAATATACTTTTGGCCTTAAATACATCATCTTGATATATCAAGAACCCTCTACGACCAACTTGGTGGGATGTTGAGGTACAGCCTGCACCACGCTGACGATAATTTCTTAATTTAGCAAGAGTTGTGGATAAAATTCTGGAATTGAAATAATATGAAGGGTAAATTGATATTTATTTATATATATATATATAATCAAATCTACTTGATATGAGTTATCATTCTTATCAGTTTGCTCCTTGAGTTTTAAATGTGGAATCACTGTTATATTTTTGTCATATAGTTTTTACACTATATATATATATATATATATATATATATATATATATATGGTGAATTTCTTTCATTATTTAAATTTGCAAGATCAGTTGGTTTTTTAATTCTCGCTTACTATCGAGAATTGTCGATTATAGCAATACTAGACGAATGACCCGGGCAACGCCCGTGTTTTACCCGATTGAATGTTTTTATTCCAATACTATTTGTTACAATTATAAATTGGAGCCGTGGATGTCACTCTTGTGAAATGTCCCGCTCCAAACTTTACATGTACATTAGGTCAGCTGGTATTACCCCTCATTTTCACCGCTAGAGGCGCGAGCGAATTGACTTTTTGTTTATATACATAATTATAAAGATAGAAGCTTCTATAGAAGATAATGATCATAATGATGATGCGCGCGCATCCGTGACATGAGGAATTGAGGAATTGAGGAAAGACGGTCGTGACTATATATATTAATAATAAAATAATAAAATAATAATAATAATAATATAATAATAATTATTATTATTATTATCATTAGATAATGATAAAGATCATAATGATGATGCGCGCGCATCCGTGACATGAGGAAAGACGGTCGTGACTATATATGTTGATTTTAAATATTTTTGTTACATTTAAATACTCGTCACACCCTACATCTCCGTTCCAATACATGACGTAATGGTGGTAATGAAGATAATGCCACAACACCAGCTATGGCGAGTTCAAAGAAAAGCCAACATGTATAACCATGGTTTCAGGCTATGCCCCTTATCAATACAGCAGCGGTTTCAATTCCATAAAACCTACGAGAGGATTTAAGGAATCCGTATAATTTACCAAAAAAGGCATCAAACTTGTGAAGTTGTACAAGGATTATAAAAAAATGCATCGTTTAAATGCATTTTGAAAAGATGAGATGTCCCTTTCGATACATGAATGTCAAACTCCCGTAATCTTGTTTTGTATTAGAAATATATAAGTATATTGTAAAAGTTGCAGGAGAGACATTACTGACAGTGCTGGAGGGAAAGCTCCAGGGGAAAAGATCGAGGGGAAGGAGACGACAGAGATACATAGACGATCTAAAACAATGGACTGGACGACACACCTACGAGGAAATGAAGAGGATGGCGGAGGAAGTATGGAGAGACCATGTGGCCCACCCTCAGTAGAGGAAGGCATTGAAGGAGGAGGAAAAGTACGGAGGGATGATAGTAATGTTAAAAAAGGCACTTTTTTCTTACAAATAAAAATGAATTGCTTGTGTGAATTTGATAAATACATTGAATTAATTTTTCGATAAGGCTATATGTATTGGACATGAATAGGTATACGATCATATAAATCACAGGGTCCACAACATTAAGAGAGGCCCATTACCTCGAACTCGGCCCCGGATCCTGTGGATGAATGAATGAGGGAGACGAGGATCTTGAATCGAACGGCCTCTCCAAACACCAGTCTGGCGGCGGACATGGCTTCCAGGACTTTGGCATAGCCATGGGGAGCCAGCTCACAGGCCTTGGTCAGAAGCTGCACCGTATTCTGGTTAGAGGGACTAGTAGCGTACATACCCACCATGGTTAATAACTAGTATAACGTGAATATGGATGGCCTTTTTACAAATAGAAATAGATTTCTAAAAAGAAATGTCACTTGTTTCGTTAAAATATATGCTAAATCTATATGCCATTTTGATGCCGGAGGGCAAAAAAAATTGAATCTATGTGGACATTTATATTTCCAATATAATAATCCCTTTATATATATTGAGTAAAATATCAGACTTCCAGGGAAAAGTTTCTTTTAATTACTTTCTTGATACTATGGATTCTATGATGATTCTCTGTTGTTTATTGGGAATGTTTTAGAGTAATGGGATCTTGGTTCTGATAGTGCGAAGGAAGGACCTGTTTCTCTTACATGATGATATACTAGAGATCTATAATACAATATAATATAATGCGGCTTGTGATTGTAAAACGACATTTGAAAATTATATCGCATGTGTTTCTTTTTAACGAAAAATCCTAATTTATTTCAAGGAGAAATAATGATTATTTCTAACCTTAGGGATGAGGTATGAAAGGATGAATTGTGAAGAGTAATGATAAAGGGAAAAATAAAAGTGTCCAGGGATGGGAATCGAACCCACGGTGTTCCGCTTACCGGGCAGATGCCATGTCCCATTCTTTATATTGGAAGGATAATTAAGATTATTGTTATTTGTTATAGGGTTTCTTAGTAGCGAACTTAAACTGGGTGAGTTGCAGAAGAAGGTTTTAATGCCGATATTTTTTTCAGATGACGAGCTATTGATATGGATACCGGTGAATAGGGAATGCTGCAAATAGATTTGTGTCTGACACATTTTTACCCAACTTTCATATTTTATATGGCAGAAATAATAAGAATTTAGACAGAGAACTCAGAGATAGCTTTATAGGGCATTGATTATCAGAGTTTAAAGTATTTTTAGATAAATAAAATATGAACATTATGTGCGTACCAGACGTCTTCATAATTTGAAACATATTTTCCTGAATTATCGCACGTTTTGTCTGCATTTTACTTTTTATTTTGTTGAATATATTTTTATGTAAATTTTTATGTTCTCTGGCGACATACCAGAGAAAACATAATTAGGGAACAATGGCACAAAACATGCGTGGATAACCTATACTATTATTGTGCCTTCTACATGCTTTAGGATAAGCATTTTAAGGCAAAACTCATAGTTAGGAGTCTCCAAGCGCCCGCCGCAAAGGAGGGCCAAGGAGAGGGCTGGAGAAGCGACGGCGAGGCCGTGGGCACCCCGGGGGAGAGGAGGGCTAGTGCGCGCCGTTCTGAGGGAACCAAGGCAGCACCAAGCACAACTAAGGCGCCGCAGGCTTCAGAAATAGTTAAGAGATCATTTCAGGGATCGAGATCAGGCGATCAAGACCCAGAGCTCAAGAGGTCTGGCTTTTATCGTCTGGCTTTTATCCTGCGTGGATAACCTAGCAATCCGATTTTGACTTCTCTTTTTATGCAGCTTTTATTGACTTATCCACATAGAAATAATTGTTACGTTATTATTTATTAATTTTACGATATTATTGTACATTTTGTTTGCATTTTTATTTTTTATTTTGATGAATATATTTTTATGTAAATGTTTATATTCTCTCTCTCTGTGTGTGTGGCGACATACCAGAGAAAACATGACTTAGGAAACAATGGCACAAAATATGTGTGGATATCCTAGCTATTCGATTTTGACTTCTCTTTTCATACAGTGTTTCTTAAATTATCCACATAGAAATAATTGTTGTTATTGATAAAACTCCGCTAAACACAAGCGTGCATTTACTAAACAACAGAACTCTAAAACACTTTTTGGTTCCTTGTTAAGTCAAATACATATCTTCAAAAAGAAACGGCTTCGACGATAATTTACTTTATATGAACACCTTCTGATGAACTGTCCATTGACTTATGATCTAAGGGAAGAAAACCAACTTTACCTGACTAATACAAAACAAGCTGCTTGCAATAAAGACCAATACATCAAGTTTAAAGATTCTGCAGGATGTATATTTTGAGGCGAAAGTGTTGACTGTACATATTTCAAGCTACTACTTATAATTACTATATGTAAAATTTGACATCGAACGTTTAATTTTAATGATTTCCTCAATGTTCAATTGTATTAATTGTATATAATTTAAAATATACACGCAATTATCCAAATTGTGGATATGGTGTGTCTCTCCCAACTGTTAAATAAATAAAAAATAAAATTGTGTTTATTTTCCCCTTCATTTATTATCTGTGATCTGATCTGTTTTGTTTAAAGATAATATATCAGTGATATATTATTACTTTACTCTGTTTTGATTAGAAACGAATCGAAGGTATATTATCATCATTATTAGAGGCTTTGTTTATAATGTGCATGTGTGCAAGAATTGTGAAATAATAAAATAATTATAGTAGCATATTCGCATCTTTTATTTTTCTTTTAAAGATATCTAAATTTATAAAGTGTGTAACTTCTTATAAAATATAAAATCACTTTTACTATTAATCTTTACCCTATAATAGAAACTTATCAATCTGAAATTGAAAAAAAAAATATGAGAAATATTCCTATAAAATAAAAAAGGTTTCTAATACTGTTAATATTGACTGAGTCAGTTTTAAACTGGAATGTGGTAAACATGTGGGACCCTCATTGTCGAATGCCCTTATATGTTACGTTGGGTTTAGTTTTGGTTTTGTTATCAATATTAAATTGGAAAGTATTGTTTATAAATCCTTTTTCTTTTCTCTGTATGTGTAATAAAAGAAAAATACCTCATGTTTATATACAAGGTTGTCCCAAAAGTTCGTAAACACTTGCAAAAATGAAATACCAATATTATTCGCCGTTATGTATAATGTCTTTGTATTATGTATAGGGTAATTATATTATGTATTATTATGTATTCGCCGTAATAATATTATTCCCCAAGTAATAAGAAAAATGACGTTTTAAGAAAAACACAAACTTTTGGGACAACTTTATAGAAACACCTACATTGCCTGCCGACCGTATCTTCAAAATAAATGACTCGGGTTGTTACAAAATACCAATTTGAGCAAATTTGGAAATCCTACTTAAGAGCTATGTTCTGAAAACATGGCCTTTGTAAGCCTTGGAAGTCTTTGATGTCATGAAATATATAGAGAAAAATTATGAAATTTTCAAAATCTTCCAAAGAGTTGTGAATCTTGCAAATTCTATTTAATTGAAAAGTACATTATTTGTATTGCTATTTTACCAGAGCATTTCCATGGAATGGAAATTCCCCAGCCTATATGCACCTCAACATTAACAGAGAATTAACGGCAACAGTATCAAGAATCAAAACAGGGCATTTTAAAGGAGTGCAGATAAACCCAGACATGACTAGATCCTACAGGAACTGCAATAACTGTTACAACACTCAACTCACTCCGGACCATATATACAGTCGCCTAGCTATCCCTGCAGCCCTCTATATGGCAGACATCAATCCAGAAAAAGGACATCCATACGAACAAGGCACCTTTGTGGCCAATATTGTGTTCAGGGTGCACGGACCGATCTGATCTGCTTCATGGACAAGATACCACAACCACCAAAGGATTTCTCTCTTTAAATATCAATATAATCCATATATATTAAACACACGATTTGTCACTCGCGATTGTAACGAATTTGATTTGAAAAAAAAAAAAAACGAGGTTAGAATACATGTGGGTCACATGAAGTGTTTGAACGCGGAAAGAAGTGAAGTGACCCCAATGTCATCCCCCCATATTAATTAGAGATCAATCAGTGTGGAGGAATTAACAAATTGTTAATTGGGTGATTATGTTCCATTTAAATATGGTATTAGAGGGGGACCTATACTTCCTCCAGGATTTCACAATCTTTGTAAGCGATATCGCCGTTCTATCTAACGTTCCGCTCTACCGTGGGAGAATTACGACTGAAGAAATAGAAATATTTCAACACGATATATTATCTTTTATAAATAAAATGTTCGTCTTTATTAAGTTGGACAAATCCTCCATATACATGACTATACGATGCATTAGTGCGCCATCTGTTATAAAAAAATTGAACTATTTTTGACGCGTATGATTCTTTTTTTTGATAAATCTATTTCTTATTGCCCTTACTGCAATGATAAAATAATAGGAGGGCCTGGTTCATCAGTGGTGAATTCTCCCAGCGGTTATACCAGTTTAATGTACCATACCGCTGTTATATTGCATTTTTCGATTTTTCAGATACTGTTGCTATAATCATAATTATTGAGCGTAATATCGAGCTTTCGGGCATCTCTGCCCTTATAAAGGAGTACATAGCAACATATAAGATATAAGATAGGTTTCTATGTACTCCTGAAGAAGGGCAGAGATACCCGAAAGCTCGAAATTACGTTTAATAAAGACAAAGAAACTCATTTCCAGAAACCTGTGGTATTTGTTTGATTAATTTCCAGGATATTTTAAATCAATTGATAAAATAATGATCTTAATACAAAAATAAACAGTATTGGTTCGCTAAGCAATAACTCGGTAAATATTGAAGTCGTTTGTTTGATCCTAAATTATTAAAAAAAGGATTGATCGAGCCATTTCTAAAGCTTCTATTGCATCTTTGACATAAACACTATTGGTTGAAACTTGATAGACTGTTCAATTGTACAATTCTTGAGATCATTCAACGTCAAATATTCGATTGATTCTTTTAGATGGCACACTACCATTAAACACATTCATCATTTTTCACTTGATGTGAAAAACTAATTAACTCCGCCTTTGCCGGTCCCAAGCCCGGATGAAAAAGGAGGAGGGGGAGCAGTAACAAGCTCACAAAAAACCTGGGCTCAGCTGGCCCGGCTGATAGTACCCTGTAAGGGCTCCTAATCCAGGGATACAGGATGAGCAGCGTTTGTACTCCATGTTAGGAGCAGCTGCACATGGCGTCTGTTCCTCATGTCAGAGGTGGCCATTTCTTTTGGAGCTAAGTCGGCCTGCCACTGAGTAGTGCTCCCAGTCTTAATGACAAAGGCAGACGCATTATACTTCACCCAGTCATGATGGTTGTCAAACAGACACCATCAGGGGTCACAACTTGATACCCTAATATGATTGAGTGGAGATTAAGGAAGAAGAAGAATCATTTTTCACTTGATGTGAAAAAATAGTACAAATGTGAAATTGTACTGGTATAAGGTGGATAAATTAAGAAAAAGGCATCTCTTTATCGTGCAAAATTTGCAACTTTCGGTTGCATGATAAAGAGATGTCTTTTTCTAAATTTAATGCCTCAATGCTAATTTTTCTATTTTATTCCCTTCTTGAACTAAAATAAATATAAGTACCTATTCAATTATGCAAAGACATATATGATATTTTTGGAGTTAGATGCAAGCCACCTGTTAGAAATTTTTAACAGAATTCCTGGAACGTCTGCGATATATTCAGGGTCAGTACACGTAGCGCCATCTATCTATTCAAATTGATACTATTGTCACTAAATGGTATAAATATATATGGAACAGCCTTGACGTTGTCATCACTGATTATTCCCAGACTTTAAATATGAGTTCACAATTCGATAAAAAATAACCCCTTGAATCAATATTAATATAAGAATATTAAACCTAC
Organism: Cordylochernes scorpioides; assembly: GCA_030710605.1. Taxonomy (NCBI): domain Eukaryota; kingdom Metazoa; phylum Arthropoda; class Arachnida; order Pseudoscorpiones; family Chernetidae; genus Cordylochernes; species Cordylochernes scorpioides. The sequence continues at coordinate 31,624,426 of CP092865.1, read as the reverse complement.
AGGGAAAAGTTCATTTTTAAAATATTTTTTATTTAAAATATTTCAAGATTTCGGACAGATTTGTAAATAAAAATATATATATATTTTAAAGAAACTTTTCCCTAGAAGCCTAATGTTCTGATATAGGCTTAGCAAAAATACGATGTTTCTTTTTAAGGATTTCAAGTTGTTTTTTGTACTCACGTATGTTGTAGTTACGAGGACATCCCTTTTGATATAAACTAATATATATTTATTTAAGGAACGACTTGTTCCAATACAAATATTGTTAAAACAAGCTAGCGATAAAACATAACAGAAAGGTTGAAGGTAGAAGTTGGAAGTGTGACGTAATAGTAGTGATGTCAGCATCGATGATGATTAAAGTCAAAGTTTGCGTAACATGTTCTTACATTAATAAGACTTTAAATATATTAAAACATTTTCTCTCTATAGATATATTCCATTAAAGATCCATAAAATCTTCAAAGGTTTCTAAATAAGGTGTTTAGCTGGTGAAGTTGCCAATCAAAATAGATATTGAAACAATATTCTAATACACAAAATTTCTATCTACATAATTTCAGTTACCTATATATGAGATCTTATTAAATATAAATGCTATTCAATAAAAGATTTATTGAATTTGTATATTTAATTGTATTTTTTGGGCGTTTTTCTCATTTAGCATAATTTCCATATACAATTATACATACAATTGTATTGTATGTACAAATGTTGTACAAGTATATATGCAAGTTACATATATTATATATATTTTATACATATGCATATTTTCTTAATATAAATGTACCGTTTTAAGAAGGTTAAAAATGTGTTTTAAATATAGCTTCTAATTGTGAAAGTAAGGTTTTCCTAAATTGTTTTCGTCGAATACATTACTTTGCAAATCATTTCATTTAACTAAATTTGCATACCTACTCTTTGTGCATATTTAAATTGTGTATATTTTCTCATTTCATCTAATTAAATTGTATACTAAGTCCTGTAAATATTCAAAATGATCTATCTTTTCTTGCTATGTTTAGTTTACCTCTAAAGTGCAAGTGTCCCTAGTGGGACATAGCGCTCTAAGTCGAAATAAAGAATAAAATAAAATTGTGAAAGTAAAGGTGGAATATACATTTATCGATTGCCCAGGATTTCAAGACAATAGAATGAAGAATGAACTAGTTGTTTGTGAACTTAACGATTTGATTTCCGATAAAAAATCATATTTAAAGTTCATACCAACTCTGAAGACCATATAAGACCAATAATTGCAAATCACAGAAGAAAAAACAAAATAAATTTTACATACCACATAGAAGAAATAGTAAATCGTACAAAACGTTTTAAAAATTATCTCTTCTCAATTTGCGGAAAATCTTGGGGTTTAAGCACCCAGAAAAGGCTAACTTTATATAAATCCATTTTCAGACCAATACTTACATATGGAGCCGAAATTTGGTTCAAATATTTAAATAAAAAATGTTTACAAAAATTAAATTCAACCCAATATCAAATACTAACATGGTGTATACAAGCCTATAAATCCACATCATATAGCTGTGTTAATAGTTTGGCCAACATTCCTCTGATCTCAGACTTTATCGAATCCAGAATCATGATATCTGATCTGAGAAATTATCCACAGATGATCAACAAATTTATGACCCATTTATTCCAGGAATTATAGATACCTTTCTCAAATCAAGAATCAATGTTCTGAAAAACGAAGCAAATAATACTTTCTTAAGCTTTTTTCCCCAAGAAATCCCTAAATACTTTCGTCCAAATTTTTATAATTCTCAATTAGTTACAAACCACGGAAATTTCAAAAGTTTTCTAAATAGAATAAAGGCAGTGGAGGATTCAAGTTGCTTTTGTGGTATGGAGGAACAAACCTCAAGACATCTACTGATCGATTGCCCAGGATTTCAAGACTATAGAATGAAGAATGAACTAGTTGTTTGTGAACTTAACGATTTGATTTCCGATAAAAAATCATATTTAAAGTTCAATTATTTTTGTAAATACATTCAAAAATTTCTACAAAATCTTGATCTCTAATGTTTTCATGCGTTGAATAATGTAAATAACTTATGTAAATAAACTTTTCTCCTTGTTTGGCGCAAGTATCCCTTGCGGGATATAGCGCTTTGGAAATAAAATAATTGTAATTGTAAAGGTGGAATATACATTACAAACGTTGAAACATTTTTTTTTTTTGAAAATATTGACCTATACATTTTTTAAAATAAATCCAAGAGTGTCATCCACGTTTCATGGTGTTTGCCTTCATCAGCGTGGCTGTACACGTCAGAGAACCAACGATATAATCTTAGAGGTTTCTTGTTGGATCAAGAAAATGTCATTCGAGGACGAAGGTTCATAGGTACATTTAACTACGAAGAGATGGTTAAGGATAAAATTGCTATCCAATTTCATTGATACGTTTAACTACGAATAAAAAATTAAGAATTATTGGATTCTATCCAAGACAACAACAACATAGCCTTTATTATGGACTCTCGTCCCATACAGGATTCTTCTAAATGGGCTAACAGAAGCAACATATCAGTTATCTATAGAAGTGGAAAATAATATTAATCTTATATTTCTTACGCTGAATCGCTATTCTGCGTTACTCCTTTCGACTGTGCTGTTCTTCAGAATTTGTGAAAGGCCAATGCATACAATTATACATACAATTGTATTATATATACAAATGTTGTACAAGTATGCAAGTTACATATATTATATATATATATATGTAATGTATATATTATATGTATTATATATATGAAGAGCATTGCTCGAAGCAAATATTTGAATATAATGCTACTGTCCTATAAGCTTATATCCATAGTTTTCTCGAAAAACCATTTCTAAGATTCCATCCTTCAGTGTAGCATATAAAAGCAGAATGATCCAATACAGTCTCAGAGCTCTGAGAAGCGGTCTGGTGGATTAAATTGGCGAAACCGCTGGGAGGGTTCACCACTGATGAGCCAAGCCTTCCCAATATATTTTTTCATCGAAGTAAGGACAGTAGAAGTTTGTATTATGTATAAAAGAAACATTCGCGCTTTTAAATCCTTTTATTTTATAATAAAACATATGGCGAATTGTTTTCATAAGCAATCTTCTGACGGAGAAGATCTTCTGGAATGAAAATTATTCAAAGTTCTGTTATTATTTATCTATTGTGAGAGAGAAAGATGTAAGCCGTTAACAAAGTCAGTAACGCAATAAAGAGATGTTTTCAAACTTAGTTTTCTTATTTTTCCTCTAAATTTCAAAACTGCGATGTAGCTTCAAAATATTCTATCAACCTTTTAGATTTCCATTAATACAATTTCCTCATTTCAATTTTTTCTTTCATCTTACGAGATTATCGTTCAATACCACCAGATTATATAATATTTTTGTTCACCCCTCTTTTTACCTACCATCTCTGTCTCATTAGAATTTCACTTCCGTATCCCATTTAAATCAAAATTCGAAGAGGATACAAAAACAATTGTAATGCGATTTTCAAGGTTGGAAAAAAACACAAAAGGATTCTGATAAAGGGAGAAATCATCAGAGTAAAATGAGGAGGGCTCGCATGGGACTTCACTTTTTTTATTTCCGACTTCTGCGTCGTCCAATTGTTTCTTTTTTTTCCTTCTCTGCTTCTAGAAGATGCGGGCCTTTGTTCCGCCGGCTCTATTCAAGGTCGGTCTATCATTCATCGACACACCAATTAGACCTGCACCCTTCACTTAGTTCTTGATCCCCCCTTCTCACTTCCTGACAAGGCCCCTAGCCTATGATACGACTTCTACAATAATTTCTATATTTATTCTTCCGCTTTCACAAAGTAACCAGAATAAGATCAACATAGAACCTTTTGAAAATGACGAACGTTCTGTTCGTTGAAATAGGATGCATTAAAAACGTATTTTATTTTTCGATCCAAGATGTGCCGTTTTTATTTGGAAGTCACAGTAGAGAAGAACATAAGTAAATTATAGGTGACGTTTTAATATTTTAAATGTTCATATTATCCGATTTTTTTTTTGGCAAAGCTCAACTAGAAATTAAGTATTTATTTCTACACCCAAAATCAACTGTTTTTTCAATATGACATTTGTTTAATGCCGTTGCTAGCCTTATTAGTTTATATTATTCACATAAGAGAGGTCTATCGAAAACACCGAATTGTTCCTGCGGAGAAACTGTACAAACTGCTCTTCACCTTATCTATGATTGTCCGAACTTTACAGAAGTGAGACATCGTTTGTTCCCTGATCTGAATGATTTAACTCTTACATCAGCCACTTTGTCTATATACATTTTATGAACTTTGTCGAATGTGTGTACATCTAAATTTGTAAATATTTAATTCTAAGTTCTCATTTGTTTGTTTTTTTTGTTTGTTTCTTCTGTAATAGGCGGAAATATTCTAATATCGCGCCTGGTTGATTAATTAATAAATTTAAAAAATCATTAGTTTATAGTAGAAAACTGTTGAGCTTAATGTGCTTACTTGAACTTAGTCTTATAATTTAATGATTTTCAGATATATTTTATGAGATTATAAAAGTAAATATATAATAATTTTATAATGTAAATATGTATTCAATATTTTAATAAATATTTTACCTGAAATGTGATATTGGTTTTGAATGATAAGACATACCCTGACGGCTCTAATGAACGTTTTAGGTGAGAAATCTTTATTTTTAGGAATAAATATAAAGGTTAATTAATTTATGGTTATTCCGCTATAGTGGACAATTTATGTTCTTAATAAAGCAAGAAAAGGCAATCACGTATACCTTTTGGCTATTGTTCTTCGTCAGTGTGGCACACAGCCTGTACCTCACATATAATTACCCTCTATGATGGTCAAATGTGGTCTTGATTTACCAAGAATACGAGCTGGCCAATAAAGTTGGATAAATTAAAATCAATTTTTTAGTTCATTTTATACCGATATAAAATGTGTTGTCATTAAAAATAGTCATTTTTAAGCGCGTTAAGAATAGACTTTTTCATTCATTTTTACTGTCTTATCTCTTTTCCTCATCTTTCGTACTTTCTCTTTTCAATTTAGGTTGTATTATTAACTTTACAAAATTTATAAAATGTAATAATTTTTATATTCTTTTAGAGAAAGCATCTCTTACAGGATATTGCACTGTTGTAACTGATAGATGATTAAATTTATAAATTCAATTGCAATCTATCGAAATATTTGTAACAAATAAATTTACCGGAAATGTGTTTCTTTTCAATAATAGCACCAGCAAGATAATATTTGATAATATTATTGAAAATAAATACATTGTTAGTAAATTTATATGTTACAAATTTTATTGATAAATGATTATGTAATTCTCTCTATTAATATTTGATAAACGTCAATTAGCACTTTTCTCAATGTGTTTAAGTTCTTCTTCAAACACAATGAATCCACATGTGAAAATATTATTTGCCGTTTTTCTTCCAGATCCTTATTTGACATTATCACAGTAGGGTCGATGACTCATCAAGCATGATACTTGTTTGTGTTTGGCTTTATAATCTTTTATCTTCAATAACTCAATTCGCTAAATGGACTACCTAGGAACGATAATAATAGAAAGCTTCATCCACCCTAAACCAATCAAAAATATGCATAAAATAGGGAACTCTTATAATCACAGGCCTAATAAGAAATAAAAATAACTTTTACAACAAATAAATTTACTGACAATGTGTTTCTTTTTAAAATATAATCGCATATGATCTCTACAAACCTTAATGCAATGATAAAAAGTTATTGAATAAAAGGGCTTGGCTCATCCGTGGTGATCCCTCTATGCGGTTTAGCCAAATTAATCTCCAGACCGCTCTACAATTGTATTGAATTGGTTTTGTTATATACCCTGCATTTTCTATGGAAGGCAGCTTAGGGGTGTTTACTGAACCTATGGACATAAGCTTATAGGTCTGTAGAGGTATACCATATAATTTCAAGGAATGGCATCGAGCAAAGATCTTCCACAAATATGGTTTCATAGCAAATATATATTAGTAAATTAAATTTATAAATTCCATTGCCTTGTATCGATAAAATTCGTAACAAATAAATTTACTGGCAATGTGTTTCTTTTTAAAATAGCATCAAATATTATCTCTACATACCTTACTGCAATAACTTTGATCATTGCAGTAAGGTCTGTAGAAATAATATTTGACACTATTTTTAAAAGAAATACATTTTCCGTAAAATTATTTGTTAACACTTTCGACCCGAGGGACGCTAATTCGCGTCCTTGCCGATTTTTCATAAAGCCCTAAGGACGCGAATACGCGTCCTCGATTTTAAAAATTAAATATAAAATCACCGGTGGCCGACACGAATTCGCGTTCACCAGGATCTTGTCCCTTCTTGTCTATATATCAGTGGGTTGGGGGGATGTCAGAAGACCTAATGTAACTGTAAAAACATCACGTGAGATCGCAGCAGTTCCTATTGTCTCCTATGAAACTGTGGAATCATCCGTCCTCAAAGTGTTAAAAATTTTATCGAGATAGTTGGCAATTGAATTTTAAAAAAGCACCTACAGTAGTTTGGTCGCGTTAGAAAATTATAAAATCATAAAGAACCAGCTCAATGCAAACACTTGCTAACCTCAGTTCTCTTACAGAGAACATCTTCATATTAGATATAGAGGTCACTGGAGAGCCTATGCCGGTGGAGGATTCTTTTTGCAACGAATACCTGAAGGTCGCGTTGCTCCGTGGACTACATTGCCTAGATCCGAAGGAAAAAAAATAGAATCTTTTGAAATATCGAATCAAAATTTCAAAAAATTTAGAGAAACTTTTAATAAAAGTCTCATTATTGCTAAATAATTGTGTATAAACCCTTAATTTCGAGTTTGAAATAACAAGCATTTCACATAGCATTTTGATTGCTTTGTAGATAGCAATGATAGTTATCAGAAAATATATCCTATAAAAGCAGACCAATTAAATTTTGATGAGAACAACCTAGAAAGCTTCGTAGAATATGAGAATACACATGCTCCAGGAATAGCGGAAGTGCGCACCTAATGCAAAAAGAAAGTTTAGAAAGGAAGAATTTAAGATGAGGAACAAATTCCAAGTGTTCTCAGAATACTTGGCTTATGAATGGCCGTGTGAAACAATTGACGCTTTTTGTCTCGTGGCTCCAAGTGGGGCAGTCGTGCTACACAAAGACTTCCCCTGGTCAATTGTCCAGGAAAATATTCTCTAATCACTGATTGTTAGCCACAGAGTTGACACCGTTTTGTTAGCAAGCAGGCGGCCAATCAAATTAGCTCGGCTTTGTTTACGTTGTGGGTTTGGAAAATAGAATTAACTATAGGGGACTGAGTGCCTCAATCCCCTTTCTTTGTGTGTGTCTTCCTGGGGCTAGAGAAACATTATCTTTCTCTCTCTATTGATTGATAAGTAGAGCTACTGTTCAGTGTGTTTACAATTTGACTTTAAATACCCATATTTTGATTTCTAAGGAAGCCTCTTGAACCAAATTTATAGTTTTTGCGGTACAGCCTGCAACACGCTAATGAAGGCTATCAGCTCAAAATGCTTTCGTTGACTGAATTTTCTTGATTTATAAAAATAATGTGTTGGTCAAATATTTTTGAACATATTGAATTTTCTTCTACTAGATGACGCTCTGCCATCTAAAATATTCGTGTGAGCGGTTAGGAAATGCTTCTTCAATTTTAAATATAATATTAATAATATTAAGTCCATTTAAAAACTAACTATGTAATCTAAATCAATTTTGTGGCTTTGGTGAGACTGTTATTACGAAAATAAGAATTTTCAAATACAAGAACACTTTGTGCAGAGACAATAGTGATTATTTCAAGTTCAGTAAAACCTCTCTACAGCGAACCCCAATTGATTTTGGTCCACTACAGTCACTACATGGTATTCTATATACAGTTACGAGCGTCATGCGTTCTTAATAATTCTTCTGTCACCGTTTGCTTTTTTTTTTGGAATGGCGCTCTCTTATTGGTTGGCTACGATCACGCCACCTTTGCCCCCCCCCCCCATCATGCCCCCCCCCCCCCCCACTCGCTTTTTGGTTTTTGTAACTATTGTGTTGGAGCGGGTCGCTCCTTAAATAATCTATTGTTAACAATACCTCATTATAGGTCCGCAAATATCGAAAGTATAGGTATGTAGCTTTTGTACGGGTAGATATGCACACGGGTCAATCCCGGGGCGAAGCCCGGGTCACCCGTCTAGTCATTAATATTGGGGATTGTGTCAGGTTCTGTATAAGAGAATTTTCGCTATAACCCAGGTTCGTTTCAGTAAGGTTTTACTGTAGTTAGCGATTGGTTTTTATCTAAGTGCATCACATGTTTCCATGAAGGTCGATGGTTGTTTAAACCATTGGTTTTCGACCTCTACGACCCGGGATTGAATCCCACATTGGACACTCTTTTTCCTAATTTAAAAAATAAAATGCTTCAATGGCCCCCGATTCTTACAAAAATCCAACCCCACCAGCGAGTGCAAGTAATCAAATGGGGCTCTGGCATATTTGTAAGTGAAAAGTCGAACTGCTTTTTCACATGTGTAGACATGTGGTGCACTTCCAGTAAAAGTAGTCGCTAATTACCCACCATGATTATCATGTTTAGTACCACGTGTACTCTAGGAATAATAATAATAAAAAAAATAAATTAAAAACATGTTTCCACGGGTAGAAAGCAGCTCGACAGTTTTAACTCAAGATTACTTGACAGCTCCATTTGGATATTTGTACTCACTGGCTTGGAGGGAAATAATTAGAGAATTTAATTGTTCATCACGATATTCGATATATCCTGGTTATTAAAAGTTACGATAAATACTAAAAAATGATTAAAGTTCTTGCTGCTCTAACAGCTTCTATTTTAAGTATCGACATTTACTTTGTTCAAAACCCGGGTAGTGTGAATTTTATTGCACTAATATATCATAAACGTATTACTATATTGCATCAGAATATTCACTTCAACAACAGATTATTGTATCAGTATTTTGTTACATTTCAAATCTCTCTCATTGCCTCTCTATTCGCTTAAGTTGTGATTGTTTTAAGAACAAATTGCCATATCATCTTGTGAAGTTTGTCTTCCCTCATTCTTCTACATGATAATTTGTTGGAGATGCTGGACAGGACAGGGATGACAATCTGAAGATTTCTGAGAAGTTTTCGAGGCCATGAATGCTGGGAACTACATTTTACGCGACTAACTCTATGATTCAACTGCCGTGTCAAAGCCAAGACTTGTTGTTGTTGTTGTCGTGTCCAAAGAAGAGTCTCAGATGTCTCCGTGCATCTCCATCACAGCAGCAGCAATATCCACTATCTTGGGTGTGTAAAGCTGCTGCTCTGGTTCTAAGTCAATTTTCTGCAAGCCAAGACTTCCCTTTAAGAATAGAATGTCCCTATAGAAGCTATGAAGATAAATCCGATCTGCACGCGGCAAGAAAAAAATACGCAAACCTACTAGGGATACATTTTTCAGGCATTGAGAGAATCCTTGACAGATACATGTCAGATCCATGTCATATGCAACGAGACTTGCAGATTGTGTGTAACAACTCTCATAATGAAGAAGCTATTCAGAAAATCAGAGATCAGGTTATGTTTTGTTTCATATCGCTATCGAAAGGCATTCAAAGAATAACAATCAAGACCTGAAATATTTTCAAATATTTGTAATTCTTCGAAAAAATTCAACAAGAACTTCTGAAAGTGCATGAAAGTATTGCAAATAGGAAAATTTCAAATATTACTATGCCACTTGCACGAAGTTTAATTACCTATTCAATATTCAGAAAAATATCTATTGTTCAATCAACTAATTATTAACATCAGTATTTCTTGTTTCATAGCATCGCTCATTGCTTCTTTGTTCGGTTATGTGAATTAGTTGTGATTTTTAAAGGACTGCTGTTTCTTCCCCATATAAAAGGATCATTCAAATCTAAGTAAAATTCGTTTATCTGTAACTCTCTGCTGAGACAAAGAGTGATATTTACTCTTAATTTGAATATCCTAATTCTCACATTGAAACCAGCGATTATTTTAAATAACGTATTCACTCTTTAAAGTCGAGAGTGGCTTAGTTCAGAATGTTTAAAAAAAGCTAATCATTTTCGTTTAATTATACAATAAGAGAAATCCTTTGGGGAATATCAGCATATATCAGCATATCAACAGTCTCCCAACTCCAGTACAAGTCCAACTTCATCGGTAAATGAATGTTTCTCTGTAATCTAGTAGGTACAAAGTTAAATTGTATTTATATGTGTAGAAATGAGGTATTTACGATAGGATATGTCTTTCATCCCATGGCCTGTACTTTATGTTCTAGGGATTCAAGGTTTTCAGCAGTATATATATATGCACGTACCTCCAAGGCCAGGAGCCGCGACCTGGTCTGGGTGCTGAGGATACACGAGGCCACGGTACACAGCCCGCTGGTGTGTTCCACGAGCCTCTTCAACGCCCTCTGCACAGAGCACTTCTGGTGAACACGTCGTCAGAGCACGTTGCTAGCTATGTAACAATGGTGGATTAATGGTTAATTTTGTTCAAACTGTGCTCATTATGTGAAACAACACAATTTCAAGTGAAAATTTTCATCCAACAACATTGTGTGAACTAATTAGCAATAATGGAATAATAGATTTAAGTAAGAAGTCCATTATGACTGAGAATAAACCATCAAATGCACGTCATATAAGCAAACGAACATATAATATGAAGTATATATAGTACAAATGTAACATTGTATTGAGATAAGTTTCATAAATTAAGAAAAGAAAAAAGGTATCTCCTTATCGAGTAGTTAAAAGTTTCTGATGGCTTGTGCCAACATTTAGCTGCTCGATTAGGAGATGCCTTTTTTTACTTTTCTGAACATATAATAGTTGTAGCGATCTGGTGTTTCAAGTTGGCGAAATAGCTGGGAAGGAAATAATAGGACATTTATATGCAATATATAAGACATATATATGATTCAATGTTTATAACTATTTCATAAGCCTTAATTGCTATATATGGTGCCCGTGTAATTCGATCGTTGATTGGTTCTCTAAAAAATACCTTAAACAGCCAATCAGCGTTGAGTTCATCAGCCTACCAAAGGTGTTTTAATAGGTCAGTAGTTACACAGAATATCGAGGGCTATATAGAAGAATATAGGTTCGAAAAACTAGTTTTCCTTTTTTGTTGCTGTTGAAGATAAAATTGTATATATTTTCATCTCATTTGTACTATTTGAAATCAAATTTTATTCTAAGATTGTATTAATGAATCAAATGGATATTATGTTTTAGTATTATAACAACAAATATCTTTTAAGAAAATAATAATATATGTTGATTTAACATATTGCCAGGCACTTCTTTCTTTAGTACACATTTCTCTTTTCTCGTTTTTTTTTTCTCTTCTGGTTAATATCAAATGACTATTCTCTTTACGGCCTAAAATTATCGTAAATATATATGTATAGACAAATATAAAGGCATACATTATGACAGCGCAAGTGTCCCTAGGGGTACATAGCGCTTTAAATTGAAGTTAATAAATAAATGTTTTAATATTTGTATCATATTGAGCACCTTATTCTGTAATGGTTTATTTCTGTTTTATATGAATAGATTGAGTCTATTATACTATTTGTGCGATTCATGTGTGTTTGTTTGAATAATATTATTCATTTTAAATCTTAGATTCACATTTACGGTTTAATAATTCCTAATTGTTCTTTGCAATATGTGCGAAGGGCACATGTTCTAGTCTACCTTTACACTATTGAAAGTGATATAGTACATTGCGCCTCTTCAACACACACAACAACAACACACATTCCACACAATCCTACATTCTATCTGGAAACCTAATCAACGCTAGGTGCACTCAGAAATTCAATCAATGATCTATGTTATCAAAATTACCATTTATTAGACAAAAGAAAGATTAAACTGAAGGTTATGTCATCCATTTCTTATTTTAGTTTTTCCACCACACGACATGGCAGGAAATAGGAGCTCACGCGACGTCTTTTGTCCCCAATCTCTTCGACACAATACATGATGAGTCATCTTCCCTGATAACACACAGCCGTCTCTCCCTAGTGTAGTTAATCCTGCCGTCTATCGGAGGAAATTGGAACTATTTCATCTCTTTGAAAGAGTTACACTGGCCTGGTTCTAAAATAACTTTACTAGGTACCGTTCAAAAAGAGCAACCTAGCTTATGATATTTACAACAATGAATTATATATGTGAAGGTTATTCACATATTAAAACAAGTTTTCAATGCAGGATTAGATCCCGGTTGATGGCTGTCGGGAATCAAGAGTTTTAACCATTTGTCCGCCGACTTCTTGAGTGACAGTGTGTCACCAAAACGCCAAAAAAATAAAAACAGGAACTTAAATACTAAAATTTAAATTCATTAATACCTGAATATAATAAATATTATATGAACATAGATCCCTCTCTCTTTTTTATTTTAAGAAAAAATGTTAAATTATCATTATTATATGTCATCACTATAGTTTCGTCTTTCCCATATTTTGTGGCTAGAGAAAACCGAAAAATCCACCTTGGTAGAGTTGATTATATGATAATATAAAATTCTTCACAAAGAGAGGCTCAATGTTTGAAAATTGTACATATTCTAAAATTGAATAATATAAACCATTTTTTTAAAGAATATATAATTCTTATCTTATATATATATTTTTCGTTTATATTTTGTTCATAATCTATAGGTTTAATAAACGAAAATAATTTGTGGCCGTATTTTTATTGCGAATAAATCAACGGCACATCAAGGGACTCATCCAATCAAAACGCAGCCTTCCGAAACGATTTCTTAAGGACTTTGTCAAATTTTGGGAAAGCTATCTCAAGGACAGGATCCTTTCCATTAAACATAACCATGGCAAAGCCAACCCAGATTAGAGACCTCAAGACTATACTTGGGACTTATCTATTCACCATTTATATCAATGATTTCCCTCTACATCCAAAATGCCAAATAAATATTTTCGCAGACGACACAGCAATATTACCAAATTCCAAATCAATAGGACTACTAACTACACAACTCCAAAATTACATAAACGTTATAATCAAACGGCGCGATGAATAGAGGTTGAACATTATCCTTAAAATGACACAGGCTATGCTTTTTCTCTACTAAACAAAAAATGCAAGTTACAATCCAAACTCACAGTAAATACAAGCATAATTGACTGAACTGACCAAGTTAACTATTTAGGCGTTATCTCAAAAATACCATAAGGAAAGAAAAGGATCGCCAAAATAACATAATCAATTCTTTTCAACAATGGAAGTAATTTATTTACAAAACAAAAGTCAGCCTTATACATAAGTTGTATTCTTCCTATATTTACATACAAACTTTCAGTTTGGTGGAAATACAAAACATTCGTAAATCAAATTTTATTAATAGGAGCTCCATTCAACCTATCAGGCAAGATACTGAAATAGGATTTGAAACAACCCTATCTAGATGTACCAAATTTCTGTTAAGAAATTTTCGCTAAAAAAATCCATCTAATCTAATTATCCGAGCTATTCATAAAAATAAACGCTATATCTGTTGGAATATTACACAGAGTAGCAATGGCAATAGATGAGCTTGTGTTTGAAAAGAAATTCTTGTATATAATTATTGTTCTTTGTTTAACATTATACTAAGTTTGTTTTGTATCCTTGTTATTAATAATAAATAATATGCAAAGTTTAAAGGTTACGAGAGAGAGAGAATTCATCTTTCTTAGTATATTTAATAAGTAATTTAAATAATAACAATATCAATCCCCGATTCCGACGATACGGTCCAGATGCTTAGTTAAGAGCTTATCACCTAACAGTAGCCTCCTGGGTTTAATAGCCAGGACACGGTGATTCGCGGGCTTTCTCGAATGTAACCCCTTCAAACTGAGACGAAATAAAGAGATTTTAAAAAGACGAAGTTTAGAATCCACAAAGAGGAGCCAGTTCACTCGAGTAATGCTTACTTCCTCACAACACATTTAACACCCTTTCCTAAGTAACTGCTCCTAGGAGCAATCTTAGGCATGCGCTGCCGCATATTTTTAATTTTCTAGATAGCGGTATGGAAGTAATCGCCTCTGATGCCGCTGTCCTTGTAAATACTACTGCAGAGGGCAAATGGTTTTAGCGATTCGACGACGCGCGCTGTATGGTCGAATTTATTTGCGCTGTGGCTCATTCGGACGCGATAGGCGCTCTTAGCTGTTCATCATATTGGTTGGTTGTCTTCAATATATCAAATTTACATCCTAAAAGATAAAATCACCCTTTAATTGTAAACTTTTTCAATGCAAATTTTCTCATCATAACTAAAAAAACAAATTCTTATTTTTATCATATCCCTGCAACTGTTGACGTGTGTTTGCCCTATTATTTACTTTCCTCTTTCTTTCCCTTTCTTATCTTCACTTATTCTTCCTTGGCCTGAAAAATATCATCTTGCTTTGCAGCATTGGTGGCGTAACTTGGTGTATTGCAACAGTACACTACGGACGGTCTGCTTGTTGCAGCTATTGATAGGATCGAATATCATCTCGAAATGGTTATAGAAGCCTGAATATCCAAGGGCCAGAAGACAAGGCTTAAAATTTCGTTGGCACATGCCAGCTACTTTAGCTTCGGCTCTCCGGGCGTCCGCATCGGACGCGGTTTCCTTTCGCTCTCCTAGCCGACCGCCTGACCGCTTCCATCCAGTTGAATCTGGCTCGTCCTTCCTGGACTTCACCTGTGTGTCCTGTAACCTCACTTCGCCATTGATTGACAATATAATTAGAATCATTTAAAAAAATATTTTTCCAACCATTATATTGACCGATATCCCAACACTCGACATCCTATTATATCTATTTATCAATAGTTTATCGATAGTTAGCTGAAGAAGGGCTTTCCCAAAATCTTCCGTTGAACAGGTGAATAAAAAAGAGTTGCGGCGTTATACGATTTTTATATTTTGTAATCCTACTATATCTACTGGGAATGGAATTCAAGGCAGGAACAGATTATTTTGAGGGCCTTATCATAAGAACATAAAATAGATTTCAAATCACAGTTTACTATATGAAATTTCCGAGCCTGAATGCACATTCACCTCAGTTATTATAGTCTCATAACATACAAAAAACCCGTAGTTAAACTTTAGTCAAATGGTTTTTTCACTAATTGTCACTCTTCACAAATATCAAAGAAATAGAACATAGAAATATTCACAGATATCTCTGAAAACTTGGTTATCCCCCATCTTTCATAAGGAAACATTCCTATATCCTTTTCTGACAGAAAACCAACACGAATTTCTGATCCAATTGTTATATAGACTATAAATACCAAATAATGCGAAAAATTAAACAAGAACTTAAAGAAATACGTTTTACGATTTTTATTTCGCTGAGAAACTCTTTTACCAAACATATAAAAACCAGAACCCTCAAGAGAAACAGAATGCCATATATTCAGTATTGTGTTTAGAATGCTGTTCTATTTACCATGGTATATAGGTGAAACCAACAGAAGAATTAAAACGAGAACATAAATCTAATATAATAAAAACAAATATTTAAAAAAATCAATAAGTAATCAAGGGCCAAGTCTTTTCGGCGTGTATAATTGGCTGGAAGTTCTAGGTCTCCTGTTGAAGGACATATTGGACCGAAAGCTTAAGAAATAAATAATAGTTAAAAGAGACTTGGCCCTGGATTGTTTATTGATTTTGTTAAATTAAAAAACAAATATCTTAAATAACTAATTTATCAGCATATGGAAGATACTGGTCAAATAATATCAATATGGACTGCCCTACCTGCCTTTCCAGCAACATATCAGCCAAACCAGAAAGGTTGTGACCCAAGAAATCCTAAAATATAAAAAATAGAGCTGTATGTAAACAGAGTAAAGTAGAAATTCCGTTCACTCTTAATATTTACTTTTGCTCTTTGAAGGGCGGGGGATCGTATATAAGCTCGCGGTTAAACTTAATAAAATAAACTTATTACGAAAAGGTTCATCTTTTTTATATAACACTATTGAAATTTATCTAGTTTTTATTTTATAAATTTATATACATGAAAATTTGATTGGATTTTAATATCCACGTGGATAATATTTGTATTTCTTGGCGTTTTGGTGTTCCCCTTTCATGCTTATTAAAATATTTCTACTTAAGACTAGAAAAATTAGAGTTTTTTATTAAGATAAAATAAAACTAGAAGTTATATCAGTGATTCGTCAAAACGGCTCCAATATTTATAAATTATTTTTTAAAGCGAGTCTTAAAGGTTTCATACTTCTATGTGATCTGGAAGCATATTAAATTAAAATTTTGAAAGGAAATTTGAAAATTTGTCCGTTCCCGGCCATTCTGACAACCGTCAAGTCTGAAATTTTTACAACCGGCATTATTATCAGGTTCTAATAAGTGTACAAAATTGATATTTCTACATGCTCTAGAAGTATACTAAAAATCAATTGCAAAATTTGTGGACAGACAGACGGACAGACAAGGAGGTAATTTAAATGAAAGCTTTTAATAAACATTAAGAAAAAATTATCTTTTATAAATAACACCATTGAAATTTCTCTAGTTTTTATTTTATATTTTTATATACAAGAATTTTTTTTTTGTTTTAATATCCGCGTGGGATCATTTTCTTTTGATGGGCGTTTTGATGTTCCCCTATCATGCTTATTAAAATATTTCTACTTAAGACTAGAAAAATTAGACTTCATCTCGAGATTAAATACAACTTGTAAATATATCAGTGATTCGTCAAAACGGCTCCAATATTTGCTATTCCTGTAGCCTTCCAAACGGAAATGAAAAACTCGACTTTAAAATTAATTAGATATCTGAACATAGTGTTTCTCATCATTATGTGAATTCCACCTATTTATATACTTAGGCGTGATATTAATGTGAAACAGAGATAAATGTTTTAATTGATTTCTGTTAGAATAACCAAGAAAATCGATTTTTTGAACAATTTATCTGAGTGATATTTAAGGACACTATACCTTTTTGCTTCGTTTAAACTAAATTGGTTTGAAAATGAAAAGGCACACATATTAAGCATCTTAATTAAAGCCTAATTATCAAATTAACTAGGAAGGTGTTGTCAATAAATGTAAGCAGACGAAATGTTAGCCTGGGGACCCAACAGACGACCCCGATATATCTCACGATTGGGGCCAGACCTGTCATTGGTCTGCCCCTGGAGGAAGTTGTCAAACTCTGATGGCGGCTTCAGAGAAAGAGTCAAATATAGGTCGTTACTTGTATGATATCTGTTTGTTCATTTCTTCTGGAGAGGCTAGAATAACTTGACAATTTAAACAATTTTATTGATTCTTCGCTAGAATAACTTGACAATTTAAACAATTCTATTGATTCTTCGCTAGAATAACATGAGAAACATCTAAAATAAAGGGGGAGAGTATTAAGAAAAATAGCTCTAATTCTATCACTAAATTGATGATGACGCTGATTCTTTTTTTTTTTTTTACTTTACCAGATTGGGGGTCAGTGAAAGAGTGGTCTAAACCGTTTTTTTTTTTACTTTACCAGATTGGGGGTCAGTGGTCTAAACCGTTTTTTTTTTCGAAAGCTACAACCCGGGATCGAATCCCGCATTGGGCTCTTTTCTCATTAAATAAAAAACTCTCCAATGAACCCCGATTCTTGCAAAGGTCCATCCCCACCAGCGAGTGCAAGTAACTAAACGTGGCTCTGGCAAATTTATAAGTATAAAGTCGAACTGCTTTTCACATGTGTAGACATGTCTTCTTCTTCTTCTTTCTTATCTCAACCATCATGACTGGGCGAAGTAGAATGCGTCTGCCTTTGTCATTAAGACTGGGAGCGCTACTCAGTGGCAGGCCGACTTAGCTCCAAAAGAAATGGCCGCCTCTGACATGAGGAACTGACGCCATGTGCAACCGCTCCTAACATGGAGTATAAACGCTGCTCATCCTGTATCCCTGGATCAGGAGCCCTTACAGGGTACTATCAGCCGGGCCAGCTGAGCCCAGGTTTTTTTAGTGAGCTTGTTACTGCTCCCCCTCCTCCTTTTTCATCCGGGCTTGGGACCGGCATAGGCGGATATGTGATATCTCCTTACAGTAAAAGCAGTCGCCAACTTCTACCCACCATGATTATCATGGCCTGTACCACGTGTACTAGGGATAATTTTATTTATTATTATTTTATTTATTATCAAATCAGACGCGAAATCTCCACAAAGGATGCTTACGTCAAGCAACAACACCAAATTCGTACAACTATTTAACAGAAACAATTGAAACAAAAAAAATAATAAATAAATAACCAATGAAACAAATACAAATAAATACATAGTTAGCAATTAAGGTTTTTTTTTTTGACCAAGAGAGAAAATCATAGATATATTTACAAAATTTCCTAAATTTTAAATATGAGTCCTTCCTGCTTATAAACATAAAACGGTCCTTGTATTCAATGTCTTCCCGTTTTCTGTAGTTCTGGAAGATTGGACATATTCAATAAGAAAGTGATATAGGGATAATAATAATAATAATAAACTTTACCAGATTTCGAGGAATCCCCTTAATCAATACCAAAACTAAAAACAAGGTTATTTGAGTTATATATCTTATTTAAGATATTCGCATATATATGAGGCATCTATCTAAATTTGGCCTGTGGTGCATTGGACATTGTTGGGAGGTACAGTAAACCCTCTACACGATACTATCAAGTCTTGTTCTGGTAGACTTGATGCTGTAACCAGGAGGGACACTCCCTCTTTAAAAATCCTGAGTTCAACTGACCTGGTTGATAGACCTCAGCAATGGTCCCACTCCAGGAATACGGAGGAGCTGCGTCTGTACTCATGTTAGAGTCAGCAGCAAAGGCTTCCATGTTAGGAACAGCCTCAAATTACAGGCAAAGTCAGACTTTCACCAAAGTGTGCCTGGATCATGGTGCCATGATCAACGAAAGCTGCACCCCTTTACCCCACATTCCGTGAGATCATGAACTCATGGAATTGGTGTAATCTTTACACAAGGGGATAAGAAACAACAACACAAATGCATTAAAACAATAGATTTGGTTTACCACCCCCAGTACAAAACATAAAAGTGGTAATAATGAATAAGTCATATTTTCGGTCAATTCGACCGATACCAGAACTCCTCTCATAGCAATATATATGTTACGCTATTTGGAAAAAAAAATTAAGAATGTTTCTTACACTAAGGGTAGTCGTTTGGTAAAGTAGTCGGATAGCAGGCTATCCTGAATACCCCATTTGTGTCTTGCATACCCGAGTAAAACCGGTTCATTTGTGTAATGTAACATAAACAAAATTATATTTTTTAAAAGAAAAAGGCATCTCCTTATCGGGCAACTTAAAGTTGCTGTTATTTATTTTTTACATCTTTAGAGAGTTCTTTTCTACGATTATTCTGAATCTTTGTTATTGAGAGAAAATAGAAAGATCTGAGTTCTTCAGAATGACACAATACTTTCTATATTATCATCATAAAGAAACGTTGTTTGATTTCTTCATGAAAGAATCCTAACTCCAATTACCTTGTTCTGAAAATAGCATTTAAAGATTCTTCAAATTAAATATACTTCGACCAGTAAATTTATCTTTAATTTGAAGAACTATGGATGCCGGCCAGGCAGCCTCTATGTCCCCCTAGGGGCACTACAAAGGTAAACTAAACATTGAAAGGAAAGAAAAATATTTGAAATATGTACAAGAATTAGTATGCGCAAGTTTTAGTTAGATGAAAAGAGAAAAAATATCAACACAATTGAAATATGTACAAAAGGTTGGTATGCACATATAGTTAAAATGAAATCAAATTTTGAAGTATTGTGTGTATTCGAGGAAACCAATTTACAGATTGAAGAAAGTTTTAAGGAATATTTTATAATAATAATAGGCAATATTTTAGCGAATTATTTAAGTAACATTTATCTCTGTTTCACAATAATGTCACCTCTAAGTATATAAATAGGTGGAAATTTCACATAATAATGTGAAACACAATGTTCAGATATATAGTTTGGTTGAACGGATAAACGATTTTTTAATGTGAGAAACGCTCATTCATATACATTATAATATGAAAAATTAGTACAAATGTGAAATTTTAATGGGATAAGGTTGATAAATTAAGAAAAAGGGCATCTCCTTATCATGTAAACAGAAAGTTGCTGATGGCTAGCGCCATCTGTCGGTATGCAACTTTCATTTGCACGATAAGGAGATGCCTTTTTCTTAACATTTTAATATGTTTTGAAAATAGAGAATCTAAAATGTTATAATACCTTGATAAAGGTTGTCGTTCAGCCAATTGAATTATTGGTAAAATGAATGATATTTTGATACCCTATATGCTTTTTTATTTTAAAAAATTATAATATGTAAATGTATGACTGTTATTTAACTCTTCTTTGTACTGTTTCACTAGTTGAAATGCAATGTTCTTTTGCAATTTTGAAATAGAAACGTTGATCTGACAAAATCCACTCAGTATCTCAATATGGGATTTTATAAATTCAAACAGGTATTAAGTATATTTATGTACCTAACAATACCAGCATACGCAAACGAGTCTAGGAGTGATGCAAAAAATTCTTGTGATATATATAACAGTTATAATAATTGAAAAGGTCACCTCAAATATAAGAGCAGGAGTAAAAAAAAATACAATAATAAAAAATGAAATTATTGTCGAATAAAAAAAAAAGACAATAATAAAAAATGAAATTATTGTCGAATAAAAAAAAAGACAAGATTTTTGAACATACACAAATGATAGCAATATTGATTGAATTCTGTAATTTGTAAATATAAAAATGAATTGATTATAATTAGGAATATCGATAATCAATGAATGAAATTTGTTTTATAGAATTTAAAAAATAATAATTTTGATTATTCTTCAGTAGAATTAGCATACCATCACAAGAAAAAAAATATATTTAGACACAAAGAGAAAAAAAAAAACGAAACTTACCTCGCTGCTTGTAGTCAGGGACAAGCAGGTGAGAAGCTCAAATTCGTCTGCCTGAAAAATCAAACAAAATATTTAACAATTTTGAAAATAGAGCAATCCATAGATAAATCTTTAATTAAAAAGGCATATATTGGATCAAAAAATCATTTATTTTACCAATATTTCAGTTGGCTAAACGCCAACCTTTATCAAGGTGTTATAACATTTTAAGAAAAAAATTGATATATATATTTTATATTATGGACAAAAATTATTTTGTCCATAATATAAAATATATATATCAATTTTTTTCTTCCCATTGAATATAACATAATATTTTAAAAACCTAATGCTGTTGACGTTATGTGGCGCTGAGTTTGTTGTTGACACACTTTAAAATGTTATAACACCTTGATAAAGGTAGGCGTTCAGCCAACTGAAATATTGGTAAAATAAATGATTTTTTGATCCAATATATGCCTTTTTAATTAAATATTTAACAATAGAAAATTTATAAAGATATTCTATGTATGTCTCCCCCTGAATAGGTTTTCTATAATACAAAATTGCTTACAAAGATAAGTTTTTAGATTTATTTCTATATTCTTTGAAGCTTTCGGGTATTATAAACTTTTCTACAGTCCTGTATTTGTCATATACTCATGTAAAAGGATTTAAAATAACTGAAAGCTTGAGAGAATATAAATCAAGTAAGAAACCTATCCCCTGACGCCATTTTATTTCTTACATTTCAGAGGTTTCTATATTTCGCATATATAGGTTTTATTTATAAATTTATATTTTACTCTTTACACTTATCTACAAAATTTATAATGATTGATTCTGAATTCAATTACTATGATATAGGTTTAGATTTTCAAACATGAAAATATGTCATTAATCATCGAAGAAATAATCGAAAAATATTTTTAAAACTTTAGATAGAGAAATTTTTAAATTATAGCTTTGGTTAAAATATTGTATGTTTTTTTTTTTTTTTTTGATATTCATCCAAAATATATGGGCATATATAGAGAGAATGAACAAATATTTACAAATATTAATCAATTATAATTTTAAATGTAAGTCTAGTGTATTGTACTAATGTACAACCTTTAAATTACCAGTTTTAAAATATACTTTATAGTACATATAGAAAATTCTGCTTACATATAGGAAATATGCCCTCTAATTATAGATATTTCTATGTTGAATGATACAAAAAACACATTAGCCTTTATGTCATTTTTTGAAATTCCAAAGAAAAAATGGAATTTCATAATATGTTGTTATCAAAGGACAATTAGACAATGAAAGATGTGAGTTAATCAATAATTATCAAAATTTTATTGTGGAGTTCTTCATTAGCACTTTTCTTCTGCTGTAAATTATCACTTGGAATGATGATAATGCTCAGTGAAGATTGTCGATGATAATAGGTTCGTCTGCTTTCTAATGAGATGTAAAAATGTGGTTTTTAGGGTTCGGCTGCATTGTTAAAGTGGTTGAGACAACTTCATGGCATTTTAAAATTTATGTGATGAAGATTAGAATTTCAAAATAGCTTCCTCTAATGAGCTAATGTACGGTATAAATAATCAAACGATCTTCGTGTCTTTCCCGCCTAATTCTTTTCGGCTGTTGGGAATTTTTTTTTTCATTGCGCTTTTGGAATTTTTGTTATATAAATCTTGAGTAATAAAATAATGATTTATTTTTTTCTCTTCGTGCGCTTATTAAATATTTTTTACTGTTGATACTTAAAATAGCATTTATATTCTTTATACATCAAAATGTTAATATTTTAAGTATCAACTGTAAAAATATAAAATGTGTGTGTGTGTGAGCACAGGAAGTTTATATATAATAAAATTATTTTTCTTGTGTTAATATTTTATGAAATTTATTTTTAAGTATGTGGGCGTGTTGTGTTGTGTGTGTGTCTCAATATAAATTAAAATATTAATTTTGAACTTTATTTAATGAATTTACGACGTATATTTCATATTTTTAAGTGTTCCATTCTGATGTTTCTAGATATATATATATACTGATACCAATTTATTACAAATACATATTATAATAGTTAAATTACAATTTGAAATTATTATCATAAAGTTTATAATCAATAAAATTTGCTACACTAACTTATATATATATCAAAATGATAATAGTTTAGAGAATTTTCTCTTTTTATAAATATAATAATTAACTTAATTCATTCATTGTAGGTAAACACAATAATTAATTGTATTTAGTCAACTTTTTTGTACATTTAAATATTATAAGTATTTTTAATTATTTTTATTTATTTTTTATTATTTTAGAGAATAAATTTCTATTTCAATATGACTATACTATTTGAATTTCAACACGATTCTGTATGCAAAATAATTACATTAAAAAGTAAAAAATAAACAAAAACTAATTACCACTCTTTTATGAGGGGAGAAACTTATCAGAACGTCTCTTTATGAATTACATTCTTGACATATGCGGAAATACAATTTAGGCTTCAATAGATACTAGATAAGAAGTTGATGCTGCAATTTGACTAGGAAAGCAATAACATCCGGATGTTTTATGAAGGGGAAGACGTGTCAGATGGAACAATTGGGTATCTCAGAGAAAAAGGCGTGGATCTGCTCTACAGTACCTCTCAAGGTTGAAAGGGTGCTATTAGTCTGTAGGACTTTGTTTGGATATTATAAATAAACACAGAGCGTTTCCATGACGGTGATTGGCTAAAAGCCATTATTTATCTTTGAAAGTGGCCAATCGTCTTCTCGCCAGCTTCCTTATTGTTTACTATATCTTGACAAGATTCTCTTATCTCTTCAGAGAGTGTTTATTTGAATATATAAATAAAATTTTCATTGTATTTTCCTATTTATTTACAATATAAAATAAGGTATATTTTGGATGATCTAAAATGGTTTAGCCTATTAATATTGTTATCACTTCCATCAATAATTGACAATATGACCCAGAATAAGTATATTGCTACTGCGATTTATGGTTTCCACAAGTCCATATCTCAGAAGAAGGCCAAGTGACACTCACTCCTCACTTTCTTACTGCTACTCTTCTTGTGTTGTTTTTCTTGCTTCCCTCTTTCTCTTTCTTGTTTTCCTTTTTTCTTTTCTTTTTTCTTTTTCTTCTGTCTATATCGTTATTTCCTTTGTCTCACTGCTTTGTTCTTATGCATACCCCTGATGAATCCTGTATAGGGTCAGTGACCCTAAATAAAGGCTTTTTTTGTTAAATATATATATATATATATATATATATATATTGTTATTAGCTCGCGAGAAACGCCAATCGTTATCAAGGTTGTTCTGCTATGTTGTTGTTAGTGTACATCAAGTCTAGTTTGACTTTTGGTGACACTATGATGACAAATATTCTCCAATTTTATCTGTTATTAACCCTCACTCGAATCTCATCTAGTGACTTTCCGCTAGCTTTCTTTACTCCTTCCTATAGTTCCTTTTAAAATTTGTCAAACAAGGTCGCTTGTCACAAAATATGTCAACCTTTTTAAACAAAAATATGCGGAAATTGTGTTCTGTACGGTATCTGAAAAAGCAATACTTCTGAGTTTTTACGAGTAAAAAGGCGTTTGAAAAATTGTAAAGCAAATACGATATAATTTGCATGTTAATTTACATATTATATTGAGGTTCTCTTATTATACTATCTCCAAGTACATCATATTATAAAATGTAATTTCTCGAATACAACGTGAAAAAAAAAACAAACATTATTCAATTTGACAAAACCCATTTACATTTAGTAGATAGTCTAATATATTTTCTAGAACGACCCGAATTGTTTACATCGAAGAATATCAAAATAAAATTCAAATATTATAAAGAAATTTATTTATAACTTTTATTTAATAAACACTTGCATTGTGTCATTTGCACAGCTACACTTGTATGGCCACACTTTGCATGGTTACCTTTACATGACTACCCTTGCAAAGACATACTTGCAAAGCCAGGCTTCCATGATCACAGCTCATTGTTTCACTCGGACGACACGAGCTGTATCACATTACTCAGCTACTACAGGACCGACCTGGATCCGACGAAGTGTCCGCTGATGTGAAGTCTCCAACGGAGCATGATGGACCACAGCTCGGAGCAGCTCCAGGAGAAGTCCAGCTCCATCGTGAGGATCCGCTACAAACTCCCCGACAAAGCTGCACAAACATATCTCTAGAATTAGTCAATTGTTTCCGTGAAATATCACGTGTATCAGTTGCACGTGAGACAGTAGCGTTGATAATTCCTTTTTTAATTTCGCCTAAAATTATAAAAATGTCATACAAAAATGTTAAGGAAAAGTATCGGATTTAGAAATAGTATATTTCTATAGGTAATCACATTTTTTATCAAGCTGCCTTTTAAATATCATACGGAAATGTCATTTTAATTTCACACATTTGTGTGTGGTATTCAGGCAATTTAAATTTTTAAAATATGTTTTCATACAATATGTCCATTAAAATGACATATCATCCATTCACCATTTCCTTATTAGGATTTTTGTGAGGTCTTCCGAAAACAGTACACATTATATTACTCTCACCAGTCAAGACAGATACAAATTTAAAAATACTCTATATTTAAGAACTCACAAGTTATTCCAATTCTAAGAAACAGGTATAAAACGATCAGAACATCTCCAGGAACAGTTGTCTAAATGTAGAACTAGGCTAATGTAATTCTCTCCAGAGTTTGGTAGACTAATTGAATAGGAGATACCATCTACCGTATGGAGGTCACAGCTTCTAACAATGACTTCATTAATCGTTTGTGATAGTTAGCTGTTTGATTAACACTTGTTAACTATCACGATAACCATTGGTTATTAGGCCGAATCATCAATATATCTGTGACTTCAACTTGAAACCTGAGAAATCATAATTTTTCATAGTGACAGGTCTCATGCTGTATCTTAGATCGAATCTCATCTTTCAGTGTCCTTCTCTACTGAGGGTGGGCCACATGGTCTCTCTATATATCCCTACCTTAGTGCCTTCCTCTACTG
Organism: Cordylochernes scorpioides; assembly: GCA_030710605.1. Lineage (NCBI taxonomy): Eukaryota > Metazoa > Arthropoda > Arachnida > Pseudoscorpiones > Chernetidae > Cordylochernes > Cordylochernes scorpioides. Next base: position 31,598,266 of record CP092865.1, on the reverse strand, counting down.
AGGTGGGTCACATGGTCTCTCCATACTTCCCAACCTTAGTATCTTCCTCTACTGAGGTGGGTCACATGGTCTCTCTATATATCCCAACCTTAGTGCCTTCCTCTACTGAGGTGGGTCACATGGTCTCTCTATATATCCCTACCTTAGTGCCTTCCTCTACTGAGGGTGGGTCACATGGTCTCTCTATATATCCCAACCTTAGTGCCTTCCTCTACTGAGGTGGGTCACATGGTCTCTCCATACTTCCCAACCTTAGTATCTTCCTCTACTGAGGGTGGGCCACATGGTTTCTCTATATATCCCTACCTTAGTGCCTTCCTCTACTGAGGGTGGGCCACATGGTCTCTCTATATATCCCTACCTTAGTGCCTTCCTCTACTGAGGTGGGTCACATGGTCTCTCCATACTTCCCAACCTTAGTATCTTCCTCTACTGAGGGTGGGTCACATGGTCTCTCTATATATCCCAACCTTAGTGCCTTCCTCTACTGAGGGTGGGCCACATGGTCTCTCTATATATCCCAACCTTAGTGCCTTCCTCTACTGAGGTGGGTCACATGGTCTCTCTATATATCCCTACCTTAGTGCCTTCCTCTACTGAGGGTGGGCCACATGGTCTCTCTATATATCCCAACCTTAGTGCCTTCCTCTACTGAGGTGGGTTACATGGTCTCTCTATATATCCCTACCTTAGTGCCTTCCTCTACTGAGGGTGGGCCACATGGTCTCTCTATATATCCCAACCTTAGTGCCTTCCTCTACTGAGGTGGGTCACATGGTCTCTCTATATATCCCTACCTTAGTGCCTTCCTCTACTGAGGGTGGGTCACATGGTCTCTCTATATATCCCAACCTTAGTGCCTTCCTCTACTGAGGTGGGTCACATGGTCTCTCCATACTTCCCAACCTTAGTATCTTCCTCTACTGAGGGTGGGCCACATGGTTTCTCTATATATCCCTACCTTAGTGCCTTCCTCTACTGAGGGTGGGCCACATGGTCTCTCTATATATCCCTACCTTAGTGCCTTCCTCTACTGAGGTGGGTCACATGGTCTCTCCATACTTCCCAACCTTAGTATCTTTCTCTACTGAGGGTGGGCCACATGGTCTCTCTATATATCCCTACCTTAGTGCCTTCCTCTACTGAGGGTGGGCCACATGGTCTCTCTATATATCCCTACCTTAGTGCCTTCCTCTACTGAGGTGGGTACATGGTCTCTCCATACTTCCCAACCTTAGTATCTTCCTCTACTGAGGGTGGGCCACATGGTCTCTCTATATATCCCAACCTTAGTGCCTTCCTCTACTGAGGTGGGTCACATGGTCTCTCTATATATCCCTACCTTAGTGCCTTCCTCTACTGAGGGTGGGCCACATGGTCTCTCTATATATCCCTACCTTAGTGCCTTCCTCTACTGAGGTGGGTCACATGGTCTCTCCATACTTCCCAACCTTAGTATCTTCCTCTACTGAGGGTGGGCCACATGGTCTCTCTATATATCCCAACCTTAGTGCCTTCCTCTACTGAGGTGGGTCACATGGTCTCTCTATATATCCCTACCTTAGTGCCTTCCTCTACTGAGGGTGGGCCACATGGTCTCTCTATATATCCCTACCTTAGTGCCTTCCTCTACTGAGGTGGGTCACATGGTCTCTCCATACTTCCCAACCTTAGTATCTTTCTCTACTGAGGGTGGGCCACATGGTCTCTCTATATATCCCTACCTTAGTGCCTTCCTCTACTGAGGGTGGGCCACATGGTCTCTCTATATATCCCTACCTTAGTGCCTTCCTCTACTGAGGGTGGGCCACATGGTCTCTCTATATATCCCTACCTTAGTGCCTTCCTCTACTGAGGTGGGTCACATGGTCTCTCCATACTTCCCAACCTTAGTATCTTCCTCTACTGAGGGTGGGCCACATGGTCTCTCTATATATCCCTACCTTAGTATCTTCCTATACTGAGGGTGGGCCACATGGTCTCTCCATACTTCCCAACCTTAGTATCTTCCTCTACTGAGGGTGGGTCACATGGTCTCTCTATATTTCCCTACTTCAGTGTCTGAAGCAGAGCATGGTTTATCTATATTCTTGTATCTACCTCCTTCAGTACCATTCTCTACTGAGGGTGGGCCACATGGTCTCTCGTCCGTATATCCCTCCTTCAGTGTTTTCCTCTACTGAGAGTGGACCACCTCCATATCTTCCGCCAACCGCTTTATCCCCTTGTATGTACGTCGTCCAGTTCATTGTTTAAGGTCGTCCTTAAACACTCGCCGTCTTTGTCCGAGCGGTTTCTTCCCGTGGTACTTAGCAATATTGTACTTTTCCTAGAACTTTATTGCATAGCTATACAATGCGCACTAATCGACATAGATAAAGTCCTCCATTAGATTGATTTAATTAAAAAAAAAAATCGTGAAATCGGTTATACACACTTTGTCACAGTTTCTGAGAAATCTCGAAGCTTATTAAAAAGATGATGCACAAATAAGCAATATACAAAAGTATAATCACAAATTGGGAATAAAAAAGGTAGGCAAGCACAAATAAGCAATAAGTAAAAAAGTAGGCCAGTAGGCAAGCACAAGTAAGCACAAATTAGCAATAAGTAAAAAAGGCATATGTATTCTACATACAGTTACGAGCGTCATTCTTCATCTCTTAATCAGTCAGTTTTCGTCTCTGTCACCGTTTGCTTTTTTTTTTTGAATGGCGCCCTCCTATTGGTTGGCTACGCTCACGCCACCTTTGCCCCCCATCATGCCCCCCCCCCCCCCCCCCCACTCGCCTTTTCGTTTATGTAACTATTGTGTTGGAGCGGGTCGCTCCTTAAATAAATGCATATATTAGATAATAACCAAATGGAATCCTCTCTTTCTTTTTCCCAGTAAGAGACGCCTACGGAAGCCAACAGTACATAGACAGATAAAGCACATAGGCTATAGTTATTAACTAAAATATGCATTTATTTAAGGCGCCAATTTATAATTGTAACAAATAGTATTTGAATCAAAACATTCAATCGGGTAAAACACGGGCGTTGCCCGGGTCATTCGGCTAGTATTTATATAAACACCTCCGGCAAATTGTGAAGATTTTATTTGATTCCTTGGAAATATATATATATATAATGAAAAAATGCCCGCCCTGGACCGACGAAGGCCATTAGTCCGAAACAATATATCTCCAGGTGGACGCTTCTCAGTTTGCCAAAGCTGGTGTTGTGGCTTCAACATCGACTCGAATCTGCTAGCTTGCGGAGACGGTCATTAGATGGCGCTCAGTTCTAATGTATATTTTGAGAGAAGAGGCGATCATTAATTTTTAGGTCAATATCCTCCCGTCAAAATTTGCATTCAAACCCTAATTCAGTTAAATACTGTAGAATCGTAAATATAGTCAAAATCGGTAACCAAATCCGCAATACTATGAGAGTAAAAATGGCCAAATTCTCTTTAATAAACCTCGAAAACTACGAGAATTCAAGACCTGCCATATTTAAGACCAAATCAGATCTTTTACCAAACCTTTAAGAGAGAGCTCACAATTAGTTCCTTAATAAATTATATTTACAAACAAAATGATTGTTTTCCAATTGCATATATATACATTAGTATTTAATATTCAAATATTTGTATTCGATATCAATATTATTTTGAATGTTTCTATTAATAAAATAAAGTAGATATGACAATATCTGACACCATTTCAACACCTTGCAGGAATTGGGCGACGACAGTTGACCGACCTTAAAATGGCATCTGATGGTGATAAACAAATTATAGGATTAGAGACTAAATCGGATTAAAGATATTAGTGATAGAATTTAAGGTAGATTCAACGATAAGACTTGATGATTTGAAGATTATAAAAAATTATAAGATAATGACTAAAAGAATCTAAGATTGGGATATTTTTGGTCGTATGTTGTTATTTATCTTCGTTGAATCACTCCTATGATATTTCTAGCATGGTCTTCCTTTGATCCATAACCACAGTTTTCAAATAGTATTATGTCTTGGTTACTCTCTAGTAGTCAGTGAGGGTTGTATTTCGGTGGTGAAATAATTACAATATCAAAACCCGATACAAAACCACAGCAAATCTGAAAGAAATTCTACGCCATCCCAACACTAAACATAATAGCAATCATGAATTTAAATCAAATATAGTATATCGCATTCCATGCAAATCATGCCCAGCAACCTACATAGGAGAAACAGGTAAAACTCTTGAAGAAAGAGTAAATCAACACAAAACAGCTTTTAAAAATCATAGCCCATTATCACTTCTAGTAGATCACGCACTCAAACAGGACCATATACCAAATTTTGAAAATACAGATATTATATACAACAACATTCAGGATAAACACTCAAGACTATTTTTAGAAAGTTGGACCTCAATGAAAGATACCAACAGTATTAATAGAAAAATTGACATCCCTCCGTTATATTTGTAGTTCAAATCTATTTAAAATTATTTTCTTATTCTTATACTTATTATGAATCATGTATATAGTCTATTATTATTTATATTTGTGTTTAGCCCCAGAGTTGTAAATATTTTATATATCGTCGCGTGAAGGCATCGCGTGATCATCCGAAGCAGTTTAAAAACAAGAAACGTCCTGATGAAGTTAGGAGTATAGCCTATTGAAATATTGGCATTTTATATTAAATAAAATGTTTGTTTTATTTTAGATCCAAAATATGCCCTTTAATTAATACATATATGTGTAACTAATGATCGCGTCTCAATAGACGCGATTGTTTCTTTTACAATTATATCAAACTTCTACTGTCCTTACTGCGATGAAAAAAACATTGGGAGGGCTTGGCACATCAGTGGTGAACTCTCCCAGTGTTTGTGCCAATTTTTGATCTACCAGGCCGCTTCTTTAGAGATCTAATACTGCATTGGATCATTCTGTTTATATATTCTACACTGAAAAATGGAATTTCAGAAATGGTATTTAAGTAAACTATGTACATAGGCATATGTGTTATATATATATATATATATATATATATATATATATATGCTTAACTCTTCTTATCCTTATTAGACAATTATATATTATTATTTAATTTTAGGAATGTATATATATGTGTGTAAAGTATATGCTTATATAAAAATGTTTGTATATATTTGATATCTTAGACACTCTGTAAATCTCTGCCCTCACGTGGTGTATATAAATATTTTCAAATTAAAGAGAGACCCTGACGAAGATAGGCGTACAGCTTAGCGAATTATTGGATTTGAAATTAATAAAATGTTTCATTTTATTTTGATCCAAATATAAACCGTTTGATAAATATAACAAAAGAGTCACCTCTTCCTCTAATATATATGATTCGTGTAAATAAACTCGTATATAAAAATTAGAAGAATAGTTGAGCGAGTCAACAAGAAGATGGCGAACAAAGCTAACGAGAAGCGAGTTCGTTCTCCTAATTAGACTTTCTAATTCTTTAGTACTGAAGTATTTAATCCCAAATATATGATTTTTAGTTTATTAAAAAATTAATATATTAACATAAAACTTAATAAATAAAATAAAAAAGTCAGTTTTTATATGCCTTCCTCATCTAAATCCTTTTGACTTAATAGTAGGTTTGTCCACCTTTAGAAGACGTTTCCAATTACAAGGTGGTTAGATCTTCCTTTGCCCATAGACAATATTATCATCAATTTGTAAACCACCTTTATATTAAGAATAAAACATATTTTTATCGGAAAATTAATTATTTTTGTGTTCGAACGTTTTATTTTCAGCAAAACAAATAAAACAATTCACTGCTGCCTTTTCTGAAAGGATTAAAATACTGATAGAAACTGACTCATCATAGGTGAATCTTCCCAGCGTTTTAATCATTTTAATCAACTATACAGCTTCAATATTTTATTGGGCTGTATTGTTTTTTATATCCGTTACTGAAGTGGAAAACCCTTGACAAATAATTATAATATTGCTACAGTATTCTATTCAAATGTATTTGTTTAATTACATTTTGAAAAAAAAGGGAGACACAGTTGACTGGTCTTATTCTAATGGTTAATTAGAGGAGATACAAATGAAATATATAGATCTTTTAATATGTTTTTCTAACATTTCCCTTATAATAAAAACAATATATGAACACAAAAATACGTTCAAAAAACATATCTAGCAACTTTCATTCCAATTAATAATGTTTTTCTTACCTGATTGCTTTGTTTTATTCTTATTCGAAACAACGGGGCTCACAAAGGCAAGAGTTATTAAAAACACTCATTGTTTTGAAGCCCTCTGAGAAAGCCAACAATGGAATCAAACCATTGCAACAATTGGAATTAGAATTTTTGCTTTCTATCGCGGCCTTTGTGTAGTGATACCTCGAAGCCATTTTTGATATATACATCAATATACTTTTTAACTAAGTAATTGGATGAAAAGAAGAATTAATTTCTATTTATCATTGTTATTTTGTTTATATTCAGGTCATACCCTAATAGATACCGACTATAGAACAGGTTCCAATGTAATCGACCCATCAAATCCTATCGGCTAAACTTCCCAATCGTTGATTTCCATTATTTAAAAAACCTTAAAGAACACAAGTTAATAAAATCAAATCCAAATTAATAAACAGTGTGTGAAGTTTCGGTAATAGCATTATTACCATCTTCAGACAAAAGTATCATTCAGTACTCTTGTCTGAATATGGTAACAACGCTGTTACACAGCACACACTGCTTATTTATTCGGATTTGGTGTTATTACCTTGTGTTTATAATCTATAATCCAAATTGTGCTTTATCAAATCTTAAAGAAGTTCTTCGCATATACAATCCCAATTATATTATATAGAAAAGTCGTAAAATTTGGTTACATCTACAGATGTCCTAAGACTCCTCTCAAACATTGAAACATTTTGAGAAACCTCAGATGCGTTTTTCGGACAATATCCTAATTTTATTGAATATATATTAACTTCGGGATCTTTTGTATATTGGTTTTGAGAATGAATCTTAAAATATCAAAAATTGAGTATATCTACATATCGAATCCCATAGTTAGATATGTCAATTTTTGATATCCGTTTTAGAAAAATATGTAGAAATTCTTCGGACAGGAATAATTGTATTGGATATCTTCCAACTATGGAGATCTTGTACATAGGCTTATAGAACGAACCCTAGAATCGTAAAAGTTTCTGGAACACCTACAGATCGAATCCTATATCTAGAGGCTTGGTAAGAAAGCAGCATAAGAAGAAAAAAAAAAGGAAATTAGTATATCATAGACTACAACCTATTTGATCGTAAATGGACTGACTGGCAATTATAATGAATGGCTCATGCTATCTATCCTCATTTAAAAAAAAATTAATAAGAAAAATGTGAAAGCAATAATATTTGAATTTTAAAAAATCGCGTCAATCTAATATAAAAAAACCCAAATGCATTTCCGTTTGTTCACGAGGAAAGGAAACCCCCAGCGCAGATGATCATACTAAATCTAATTGATGTAAATAATTATATGCAAATAATCTATGTCAGGATTAAAATGACGAATACTGTATGGGACTTTGATTCCAGTAAAAGGCTTGTTGCTGCTGTTGTATATAGTCACAGTGTAGAAAATACTATACTATACCTACTATACCGGTATATAGGTTTCTCTCTGTATTCTTAGTTCTCTTCTCTTCCATTACTCTGTAAACTGGCGAATCCTATATAGGACGAGAGGTCCTCAATAAAGGCTTTTTGTTGTTGTTGTTGTTGTTGATAATCATACTAGTGCGTTTAAACAATAACGGCTGGTCAAACATTCACTCCGAAAAATCCCGATAAAACTGAGCCATTCATATATAGGATGATTTTAAAAGAAAGGACGGATATATCCAATCAATATTGTTGCATCAATCTTAATGCGCCCTACATTTATTCAAAATATTCTATGATATTTAATATTTATTTAAAACAGATTATTTAGATTATCATTCCTTTTTATAGTTTCATTCCTTTTGTAATATTTTATTGTATATATATCTTGATTGCTTATTGGAGCGAGAGAGGACGGAGAGGAAGACGACGAATAAATAAACACAATACCTTTAAAAGGTAATTTATTTTTAATTACTTTTATTTGTTTGCTTTGAATATGGAAACCCGCTCGGGAAATGTGTATAACACCAAGAAGGAAGAAACCAAGGTCGTCGACCTTGCAAAGCTGCAACTTGGTGTAAAAATATAGATAGTGAAACTCTATCCCATATTTAGACCGTCTCTGCAAACTTGTCAGTTACAAAGTCACACAGCAAAAATTCATAGAATTTATCAAAAAGCTGGTTAAGCGTCTAGGCCAAGGGCTTACAGCTTTTTGAGTCGGAAGTGTCAAAAATTACAATTTATAAAATTTAAAAGTTTTTAAAGAGCCACACATTGTTTTCTTGCCAAATGAATAATACTCGCATAATTCATTTAATTATTTATACGAGTTCTATACACAGCTTCACATCCAAAGAGCCACATTTGGCTCGCGAGCCGCAGGTTGCCGACCTCTGTTCTAGGCCAATTTAATGTCTAAATATAAATGGGAATTTTTCCAAATTTCCAAATATAATAAACTAAAGTAATTTAAAACAAAAATATTTATGATAATGATTAAAATGTAGATAATAACAATGGAAAAGAATATGCTAATATACTGATCTATAATATTTAAAAATAATTTAAGATAAAACTTCATATATTAAGTTATTAATAATATTATAATCCCTTCTTAGTAAAATCTTAAATAAAAGAAAACGTATTATATTTTATTTATAATTTCATTAAGTCTTAGTTTGTGGACATGCGTTTAGCTTTTCTATGAAATAATCAAATAGAGAGAATTTCACAGATATCTTTGAAGACTAGCGAGAAAATACTTTCAACATCATTGCTTGTCTGAAGCCAGTTCCTCTAGAGATTGGGTGTGGATTGTAATTATTCATAGCTCACAAGCTGTTTGGATGCAGCGACTAATGGAAATCGGGAGTTATTGCCTGTTCCTGAATAGAGCCTTCACTTCAGTCAGTTACAGGACCATTCAAAGGAGCGTATTTAGTTGGCCATTGATGGAGGAGGTAATAGATTAGAGAGAAAAATGCAGACGACTATAATTTTACGGCCGCCATCTTTGTATAAAGTCGTCTGGTACTTAATCGAAAGACGTACTTTCAGGAAGTCAATTTCTTTTTAGCAGCCTGGTCAAATTTAATGTTCGCGTGTCGCATTCAATTTCAGAGAATATATTGGGGAATAAATTAAATAAATAAGCTTGTCAAATTGAAAACATGAAAAAATCGAATTACTAAGAATTTTAATAAGGTTCAATGAATAATTATTTTATGTAACACATTTTGAGAAAGTGAAGTTGAAAATTTTGCTTGGAATTAATCAAGCGAAATTTTTCCTTTGTAAATGATTTATAATAGATAAAATGAAATTTCCTTCAATTCGAGTATATGTGAAAGAGGATACACCATAATTTATTATAATTATATTATAAATATAAAGAAAAGGTAGTAAATGGATATCAGTAAAGATATTTTATATAATTATATTCACACCACACACAATATCGATTTCGATATAACTCTATTGTCAGTGTTTGGTGCTATATGGAAGATATTGTCTTGCCTGTAACACATATGCGCATCCGTGTATATTTGATTGGAAATATTTTCTGTTTTTTTTTTATTAATCACAATGATATTTTGATTATCTATACTGAAAATAAAAAGTAAATTGTAAGCGCTCGCTCTATTAATATATAGATGCTATTTTGTAAAATAGTTCGAATTCCGTGTGAAATCGGCCGTAATCGCTTTACGTTTTCATTTATCTGATATTTTACAAAGGAAAGTTACTGGAAGATGGAATAAAGCCACTCTCACGAAGTCGACGAATGCCTTTTATTGCTACCGTACATCTTGGCTACTAGTTTTGGAAACAATTTTGTTTCGCCAGAAACCCAGGGCAGGAGCGAAAAACATCCACCACGTCCCAAGAAGACCATCATCTGACTTCTTAATGCCATAAAGGAATGATAGATACTCAGCTCTCTAATGAATTCCCACGGGTCTCTAGAAGGAGACTTTCAAAACAAAGTGTTTATCGAAATTTCAGTATAGTATTCTTTATGCAAGACGACCAACGGTATGTATACCTGTATACTGCTTTCACAGGAGATCCCACTTGAATTGGGGCCGTGAACATCCCATTTTGGCGGAAGGGATCTCATAGTCTGGGCTGGCTTCATATAAACAGGCGTGCATCTTTCTCCAAAGATGGTAATACACATAGGGTAGTGTTATCCAATGGTTTATTGGAGAGTAAGGTACCTCAGGGTCTAGACTGGCTTCATTTAAACAGGCGTGCACCTCTCTCCATAGATGAAAATGCACATAGGGCAGTGTTAGCCAATGGTTTATTGGAGAGTAAGGTACCTCAGCGTCTAGACTGGCTTCATTTAAACAGGCGTGCACCTCTCTCCATAGATGATAATGCACATAGGGCAGTGTTAGCCAATGGTTTATTGGAGACTAAGGATATATTCAGATAATGGATTGGACAGTCACGTCTTCAGTTCAACAGAACATGTCTGGGGGAGACGCATTTGAGTTCGTCAGCCTCATCCCACAATCCTCCCCGAGCAAAATTTGCTTCTTTAGAGGAAAAGGATATTTTTTATCAAGACCTTTGCTAAAGCCTGTTAATAGGAATAAAAGTTGAGATAGTTTTATAGCTGTTAGAGCTGACTATACTTTCTATTGAACTATATTTCTTGAAGATATGCTGTCTCAAATTTTTGTATATGTTAAATAATTTAAATATTCTCCATATTTTTAACATGGTGAATAAACACATTATTTCTATACCAAATTTCTTTATTTCAAGTACGAGGTATTAGTTTTAAAAAAATAATATTCCTCAGTTTTAGTTAACTCAAATTTGGAAATCGATGTATCTTGCTTTCTGCATTGATTGAAGCCAAGTTCATTGATGTTATTGCCTTTTTATATAGAATATACATTCAAAACAAAACATTGAAATTAGGTTAATATCTAAGGTGTTTATATGCAGACAGGTGAAAACTACTTAGCAATCACTACATATTAAGGGGAAACATCAGTCTTTCAGGAAAAGGTTTCGGTTTAAAAAAGTATAATTCAAATCTCTAGCTTTAAAGCCCGCAGTTAGAGATTTGAATTGAATTAAAAAAACTTATTCCTGGAAGCTTGATGTTCTCTTTTAATATTGATATAGAGAATGGATTTATGGTATCACTACATATATGGTGGTGGTGTCTTGTCCATGGAGAAGATCAGATCGGTCCGTGCACCCTGATCACAATACCGGCCAACAAAGGTGCCTTGTAACATGAATCATGAAAATTTCTCTTATATCCGTATGGATGTCCTCTTCTGGATTGATATCTGCCATATAGAGGGCTGCAAGGATGGCCAGGCAACTGTATATGTGGTCCGGAGTGAGTTGGGTGTTGTGACAGTTATTGCAGTTCCTGTAGGATCTAGCCATGTCTGGGTTTATCTTCATTTCTTTAAAATATACTGTTTTGATTCTTTAAATTGTTTTCGTTATTTCTCTATTAATGTTTAGGTTGCATATGGGCTGGGGTATTTTGGTTTTTGTAATGAGTTTTGCTTTTGCTATTGCTTGAGCAACATGGAGCAATTACATAGGTAAATAATCAATATGTTTATAACTCTATGTGCATAACCAATATGTATATAAGTTTTTCGTGAGCTTACTGATTGTTTGTAATAATAAATACGAACATTTTTAGAAGAAATTTTGTATTAAAATTATATGAACCTAAAATATTTAGACAATATTTCTATACTACAAGTTACATTTTATATAATATTATATATAAACATTAAAAAAGGAAAGAAAACAATTTTATAGAATAAATGACTGATTGAAATCGAAATTCCTCAGGGGCCTTTCAAAAAATGATAAAAGCGAAGGGGAAATTGTGGAGACATAGAAGATAGATCACGTAGAGGGAAAATGCGGCGTGGGGAACCAATCTCGTTAGAAATTGATAGAAATTGCCGGGGAATTGATGACATCAGGAATGGCACTCAGGAACTTATCTGAAAACTTTCAGATGGTGATCTTACAGAGTGAATGACCCGTGTCACATCCTGTTCACAGCTACGGTCAACAGCCTGAAAACATATGAAGAAAGACAGCATTTTACGAAGATATATGTGATAAAATTGTACAAATGTGAAATTGTACTGGGATCAGGTGAATAAATTAAGAAAAAGGCATCTTTTTATCGTGCAACTGAAAGTTGCTGATGGCTTGCGCTACATATCAGAATAAATATAAACTATTCGTTGATTTTCAATTATTCTAGAATTGGCCAAATACCCAATGGTCATTCAGGCATCCTGAAAAATCATGAAACGGGTAGTTAAGGCCGAAAGTGCGCGAGAAAACGAAAAAATGTGAAAAAAAATAGTACGAATGTGAATTGGAGATATATGTATAGAGATCATTCGATTTTTTTTTAACATTGTAACTTAGTCAGTAAGTGTAAATAAAGTGGCGGTACCTTTTTCGTATTCTGTGCTGAATCGAGACTTAGAGACAATCACCAAATGGAAAGGTCGATTTGTGATTTGTTTGCTGTTGAGTATTGGAAAATGCATTCTTATATTCAAATATGTAGGTAATAAAAGTGGTGCTTATATGTATGCAAACTGAGAAATATTTGAAGCTATTCCGAGGAATATATTTCTTCCTTTTATTATGCTTACTAGGCGAATGACCCGCGCAACGCCCGGGGTTTACCCGATTAAATGCTTTTATTCAAATACTATTCGTTACAATTATAAATTGGCGCCGTGGATGTCATTCTTGTATAATATATAAATGAGTTTTAAAATTGTAAAAAAAAAAATACATCGGCCGGGAATCGAACCTGGGCCGCCCGCGTGGCAGGCGAGCATTCTACCACTGAACCACCGATGGTTATGAGAAATGGCCATATTTGGGTATTTATTCCATTCACAAAGCAAACTGTGACAGAATTGATTAAGAAAGAATTGATTATGACGCTGATAACTGTATATATTAATTATTTTAAAATATTAAACAATTTATTATGTTAAAATTTACTAGTTACAAGCCATTTAAAATTAGATAATTTTACTTAGTAAAAAGGCATAGCTTGGATTTGCGAAAAAATGCATATATTATTGACACCAGTAAAAGAAAAAAAATCCTTTTATTAAGACAACTTGTCTAATATATACTCGCCCTGGAGTCTAAATAGAAAAAGTGAACATTGGTGAATACTCGTATATACCGATAAATAAACAGGTATTCAGAACTAAACATAACAGCCACTGGACTAGCGAAATAAAGCGTCGATTTCCGATGGTCACGGCCCGGGATCGAATCCGAAATTAAGTATTTTTTTTTTCTGAAAAAAATGTTTCAACGGCTCTCCCGATTATCATGGCCTGTACCACATGTACTTGGGATTCGTAGCTCCATTACACCTGGTGTTTTCTAGTTAATTTTAAACGATATTCTAATATTTTGTGCGTTGAGACATTATAGTACAGTTAGACAAAGTTCAAATCATTAATGAGTCAGAAAAAAAAAGCTTGTCAATTTGTAACTTGTTATCCTTATAGGCATGAGAAACTCCTAATATTGATCTTTTCCTTTGTAGCCGTGGACATTGAAGAATTCTATGTACATATAATATCTTAAATCTAATATCCAAATAACTCACATTTTGAACATCAATTCTTCTTCTGTGTACTTACAGTAAAAGCAGTCGCTAACTACCCACAATGATTATCATGGCGTGTACCACGTGTACTAGAGATAATTAAAAAAGAATCTTCTCCTAATATTCTCTGGGCGACTTCTGTATTGATCCCAGTATTGCTCATAGGTATTGAATATTTACTCCGAGATATATATATTGACAATTAAATAAATTCTATATATAACACAAATTTGGATATTTATAAAGACATTTCCAAAATTTATTGCAGAAGATGCTCTCATCGTTTGAATTGGACTTGATGCGGAAGAAAGTCCTAACCGAAACAAGAGATGCAGAAAGGTGTGTGTATTACTGATGTTTTCCTGAAAGGGTAAGTCATTCTTAAGGACGGAATAGGGAATACAAATATAGTTGGTACATGTTTATTAAGAAATTCTCTCATTTCAATTGATAAAATATTACAAAATTGAAACTGTACTGGATTATGTCGTTAAATTAAGTCAAAGGTGTCGCTCGATCGTGGAACTCAAAGTTCCTGAAGGCTTTCATTACTATCTTTAATAAGTATCAACGGCTAATTGTTATTTATTCCTAAAGACTGCACAAGCCATCAGCAATTTTCAGTTGCACGATCAAGAAAATTATTTTTCCTAATTCTCCTCTTACCTTTTTGAAGCTTTGAGATCTTCTTTCAGCTTTTGTATGACATGTGAGAGTTCTGGGAGATGGGCGAGACTGGGTGAATGACCCTGAGCGTCTTTTACTTTCAGATGTTTCTTCAGGAATAGCTCGTAGTCCCTTGCCAGGAACCTAGGCTGGGCTGGAGCATTCTGGACACATCGCATACCGTTTAAATTCACTTCTATACGTTTCTGAACTGAAGCTCAGGTTTCCTAGTAGAAACTTGAAGTATCATGAGATCGATGGTTAATTCTTCGACAAAGACTTCGAGTATAGTAACTGTCATACGTTTACTGACTTTAAAAGGCTTCGAAAAACCAGTTCTAGAGGATCTCCAAAAAATATTAAAGTTAAAATCACCCGAACTCTTGGATTATCCGAAATATCAATTTTCCGAATCTGTTTTTAAATAAAGTTTGGTGAGATGGCGAATCAGAATTTTAAATTAAGAATCAAATAGTTTTAGTCTCGCTTGTGAATTTTCAATGATTAAATATTTGTCTTTTGAATATAGTTCGAGTTATATTCATTAATTATTCTTTTTAGTGGGAAGACTACGAAATTTATATATGTGAACAAACAAAGTTCTTCTCCCGTTTAATAGCTGAATAAAAATTGAATTTGTTGAATGCATTGACACAAAGCATCTTTTTTTTTTATCTCGGTTCGGAATGCGCAGATTAAGCTTAGTTAAAAAGCCTCAATACCAGTTTTGGTGAACTATGAACAAGGTATACTTGTTGGAAAACTCGAATAATGATGTGCTTCAAGCCAAATGGTACTTACGCATGGCCCAAACTACTCTAAAACAGATATTTTTCCGGTAATTCGGATTATAAAGACTAAAGAACCCATCGCGCGCACGTTATATAGAAATGTTTATATAGAACTTAATCGTTTATTTTAGCGAAATCTATCTTGTATACCATGTTTACTCATCGGTATAGGGGCGTCTCTCACCTCCTAACATGTTACAGATGTGACTTATTTACTTATCTGCGTGGTCTGCACAGAGAAGTTTAAATATAAGCATTGTTTTAATTCATGTTGCAATAAAGATATTTTATGCATTCACTGAAGGAGAATATTTATTTTGAACCTTACACCTAAATTTCTGCACTCTTACTTCATATGTATGCACATGATTTTACTAATATGATTGAGAAAACCACTCAATTATCTAAATTTCTGAAATTGTTAGAACTCACTCAGAGAGGTGAAAATGAACTTTTACTTTAATTGCTACTTCTTTTGGCGAAATTATTTGTATACAGTACCTGCTTCTTACACAAAGTGGAGGTAGTTTCTAAATACAAATAATTAATCTGATAGTGTCAGGGTTCTACGAAACAATGGTTATTTTTTGAATCGCAGATTGTGATAAGATTAGTGTTTTCTTCCAAAAGAGATAAATGTTGGAAGATAGTTGTCTAATGGAAGATGTCCTGAGGCCACCGCAATGTTTAACCCACATAGGAAGCTGGCCTTGAGATCTTATCTGTGTCCATCTCTCTTTACGTCAGGCTAGCAGGTCACTGGCAGGTTCCTGATGCTTCTTCCACCAGCTAAATGTTTTACTGTGGCATATAACTTCTTCTCTTGTTACGAATCTATCTGAACCGAATCTTACCTATGAAATCTCAATATTGAACAGTTAAGGATTTATAATCCAGCAACACTTTGCAAATCTTTTTAATCAGAAAATATTCTTTCGAATTTGTTATTTTCATTTTGTGGGACACACGCGAGTTGGCAAATAATGAAGAATATTGCGAAATACCTTTACAAGCATTTGAACATACTAGTTACAATGTTGAAAAAGTTGAAGAAAAACTTCTGCAATAAAAATCTTTATGTTAAAATCTAGTTTATTTCCTCAACTTCAACTTCACATTGAAGTTTATATCCACAGCCTCTTAATGATGTTCTTCATCCTAAAGAAACCCATCATTCTCATTGAAGAGATTACAGGTCGTAAAGTGATCAAACGCATCAAAGCAATTTGAGTCGAATCAGATGATTACCGTAGAAACTTCCAGTAATTTCTATAAGGACGTTTATTTATTTTTATTAGTAGAGAGCGTACCTTTAGGGTGTTCTTCTCTTATGGTATAAATTACTTATATGATGTTAGCTCTTTGTCTCTGTAATATTGTAAATGGATGGCGATCTACACCTGATATTTAAAAATTGTTTTTATATTAATTATACTTATAATAGAGAAACGTTGAACAAGTTAGTTTAAATCTGGTTGATTAAAAAAAATCAATCAACCAGGCGCGATATTGAATAATTTGCGCCTATTACAGAGGAAACAAACAAAACAACTAAAACAAATATAGAACTTGGAACTAAAAATATCTACAAATTTACATGTATTGTTCGACAAAGTTCATAAAATTCATATAGACAAAGTAGCTGATGTGAGAGAGTTAAATCATTTAGATCAGAGAACATCGATGTCTCACTTCTGTAAAGTTCGGACAGTCAAATTTAGTTAAGTTTAGATTAAGTTAGCTAGCCGTAACATCGCAGTAAGAGGTGGTATCTGAACATTTCAGAAAGAGATAGGCAATGGCCGCAACTTCACTTACACTTGGCGCATTATATCGGCGAAGATCTCTACAATGATTTTGCCGGATGAGCATCTGAACCTGACATATTTGCCGGTTCTCAATGCGAGCCCGGTGTTCCTCAGCTAGTTCCACCTGGTGCATCTGCCTAAAAGGCAATGGCTAGATCCATTACAATGTGATTAAAAATTGCTCAATATATACAAAACTAAAAATAATATAGATATTTAAACAAATTAAACAGATACCAAAATTACTCAAATCGAAACTAAAACATTTGCATAGTCAAATTCCTTTTTATCAAGTGCGAATCTTCCCGAGTCGCGTCAAGTCTTAATAAAGCAATCTTTGGCGCACGAAACAAAAATTAAAAGTAAAGAACGTCATTGATTGAGTATTATTTTTAAATGGTTGCCCGCCTTTTTTAAAATTAAAGCCTGGTGGTTTCCTACAGATTGTGAAAATTAAAGTAGGCGTTATTATATTTTTATCTGTAAATATCTTTCTATATATTTCTTTGAAAAACTATTGCGTTTACAAAAAGCTTCTCGTATAAAATCAAGCACACTTCTTTATATATATAAAGGTCAATTTGTACAATTCCTTAATGTAATAAATTATTGCACGTGTATTTATTATACGAGCGAATATAAATCTGCTGCCGTTGCCATGTAAACCTAGGATTATAATACATATTCCTTCCTGCCTTTACAAATAAACTGAATCAACAAGCAATCCAGGGACAGGTCTCTTTTAACCACTCTTTATTTCACAAGCTTTCGGACCAATATTCCCTTCATCAAAAAACCTAGGTTTCCTGTTGAAAGGCGAATCCGCCCCGAAAGCTTGAGAAAGAGTATTTAAAAGAGACAATGGCCTTGGATTGCTTGATGATTTAGTTCAACCTATGTTTGGTTCTATATAGAGGCTTATATTCAATATCACTCCCTAAGGGACATCATAGAAAGCTGTCCTACTTGAGGGTGAAATGATATTTCATGATGACCCGATTTCCTAACAGATATAGGGATATCTTAAAGTTAATTGCTCATCTACAGCATCATTTCTAACTCATATTATAGAAAAATGTTTTATTTGAGTGTGAAATGGCATTTTAAGATGATCCACCATTCTCAGTAGTAGTGCTCTCTATCTCTTAAAGATTCAAAAGATCATTCTAATTTATATGTAGATATAGTAAACAAATTATAACTGGTATAGGATAGACACACACTCTAATCAACTTGTTAGGAGAAATTATAAGAAGCTAACTGCTTATATTTCACAATATCTTAGATATGGTACCCGGAAGAAAGGAGAGAAGGAGATTCAAAAGGATTGACCTGGTCACGAATTGATGCCTTTATTGCCAAATAAAAAAAATAGAAAAATGAGAACGGAGAAGTTTTTCTGCATTGTTAACCCACCTATACTTTCAACAGAACACATGAGAGAAGAAGCAGAAATCAAAATGTGAAAGATCATATTATCAATGTTCAAATATAGCTGAAATCTCAGAAATCAAATTTAGAATTCGATAATTTACTGAATCAATTACTTTACCCTTCTACATTTCCATCAAAAGGATCTTCAGCGTTTATTTTTAATTCCAATAAACGATATTCAAGGCTAAAGGTGAGAGAAAACGCTGAAATATGCTTTAAAAGAGATAAAAAAACAGAAGATCATGAAGGCAAAAAAAAAAAAAAAACAAAGGAGCATCTCCTGATCATGCAACTGAACGTTTTTGATGGCTTCATGGAATTATCAGGTATAACATCAACTGAACACCGATATTTTTGTTTCCGAAAATTGGCAAATTACCTTTCTTGATTTAAAAAGAAAATCCTTGAATTATAAAAAGAATCATATTTACCCATCTTAGTTGGTTGGAAACTAAATACCGCCCTCACGAGGGCCAAGAACCCGAAACACGTACATGGGTTTCAATAATTCATGAAAGAATAATTACTCAATTATGGAAAGAAAAATAAAGGTTAAGTTTTTCCGATATATGGTAGAAAGCCATTAGAGAGAAAAATTTGGTTTTTATCTCTCGTTTTTTTAATAAATATATTTATATTTATTTATCTATATATATATATATATATATATATATATATATATATATTCTTTTTATTCATATTTACCACACACATTATTTTGTTTTAATCTTATATCATCCTATATGGACATTGTTTTAAAGTAGTTTTAATCTCAACCTCTCTCTCTATCGCTCTATGCTCTTACATTGAGTTTACAAATATTTTCAACTAATTTTGAATTTTTTCTTTTAGAATAGACGGTATAAATAATAACGTGAGAAAATATATTAATAATATACTATTGGACAGAAGTTATAAAATAATTCAGAAAATTGTTAGATGAGAACAAAATAAAATTATCAAGAAGTTTAATGTAACGACATCTTATAACTGACTTAAAAGATCTATCAATTAGGTGCTATAATTTCTGAAATACACTGGTTTTCATTATCTTTATTCGAAACTATTATAGACGCTTATAACTCCGCCTTATCCGGTCTCAAGCCCGGATGAAAAAGGAGGAGGGGATGCAGTAACAAGCTCACTAAAAAACCTGGGCTCAGCTAGCCCGGCTGATAGTACCCTGTAAGGGTTCCTAATCCAGGAATACAGGATGAGCAGCGTTTGTACTCCATGTTAGGAGCGGTTGCACATGGCGTCTGTTCCTCATGTCAGAGGCGGCCATTTCTTTTGGAGCTAAGTCGGCCTGCCACTGAGTAGTGCTCCCAGTCTTAATGACAAAGGCAGACGCATTCTACTTCACCCAGTCATGAATGATTGAGTGGAGATAAGAAAGAAGAAGAAGATAGACGCTTATGATTCTTTTTTTTTTAAATAAACAATTTCTACTGCCCTTACTGCAATGGAAAAATTAATGGGAGGGCCTGGCTAATTTTTCCATTGCAGTAAAGGCAGTAGAAATTGTTTATTTTTAAAAAAAGAATCAACGCGTCTATAATAGTTTCGAATTTGGATAACAGATAATAATGCATCAAAATAATCTATATTATACAACTCTATATATAATTCAGTATATAGTGTATTAACTAAATGTTTACCAGCATTATATATATTAAATAGAGCTAATATTTCCCTATATTAGACAATTTGACCACTATTGGATAGAGTTCATTCAGATATGTAAGATATACAATGGTTGCTAAGGATTTTATGGGGTAACTTTGGATGTATTTAAGGAATATCTAAAAAATTACTTGAATTAAAAAAAAGTTTATTGAATTTATAAATGTTTATAAGAGTTCCAAAATAATATATTTTTCATGGTATATAGTGTCCTTCTGGGTAATTTTTTTATGGCTTCTAAATAAAAAAGAGATACTTTCGCAAAATTGTGTAAATAAACATTTTTACAAATATTCAATATTTATGGCGGATAGATATTGAATCCCATAAATTTTTGACATTTTACCACAGTTCATAATAAATTTAGATTAAGAAACTTATCCGAAAGTTCATGTTTTTCATTTTGAAGCAATAAAAGAATTTGACGCAAAAGGAAACTATATGTTTTTTATTATACAGCGTGGCCCATAAGTCCCGAACCCTTTTAATATTATTTTTCAAATTAAAAAGCAAATTAGAATAAAATAGTTATAGTTTTTTTATTCTAGTTTGCCTTTTAATTTCAATAAAAAAATAAAATTTTCGAAATTTATGGGCTACCTGTATAAACGACGCATCGTGTATGTATTTAACTATTTAAATTTATATTCTGCAACTTTTGCCATTCTTTTCCAATTTGGCCAACCATTTGTTATCTCTGTTCATAAAAAGAGTTGAATCTGACTGAAAATATATGATTAATTATCCACACACACATTTCAAGCTATCTTTATTTCCGGCATTTCGGTTACACCCATTGTCATCTTTTTATAGGAAAACTAACCCTATGTTAACTTTTGCTAAAATATAAAAAGGCAAAAATAAGAATTGTAGTATTATTTGAAAATATAGTACAACTGTGATATTGTATTGAGATAAGGTAAATGCATTAAGAAAAAAAAAGGCATCTCCTAATCGGGCAACTGAGTTCAACCTCATCAGTTGCACGATAAGAAGATGCCTTTTTTTCTTAATTATAGGATTAGTTTTCTTTAAAGAGGGTTACAGTGGGTTAACGAAACGTCATAAATGAATAAAAATAATGGTTGAAGTGAAAAATTACTCAAAATCCAATCTGCCAAAATATATTTTTCTATACTGTAAAGAGAGGTGTTTAATAATCAATTTTAGAAATCTTGAGCATTTAAAAACACTTTTGAATAGGCATTATTGATACTAGAAATGTTGACGATGACTCTCAAAAGGAATTATTTATTTTCTGTAACATTTGCGACTCAACCCTTTTAATAAACGTGAATATAGCGATAATTAAGAAATGACAACAATGAATGTTAAATAATATTTTTAGTAAACTTTGCGATTTTGTTCAATATTTTGTGGTTATACCATTTGATAGATATCATTTAGACTTTCAAAATATTTGAACAATACTCTTTTGAATATATATAATTACGATTTAGAAATATTCAAATATAATTCATAATAGTTTCTAAAATGTATTGAATAATATTTTTATCAATGTTTCAATCCAATTTGTGATAGAGAACTGATAAAATATACCAAAATATTTTATAAATAAACGTTCTTCGCTGATTTATAATATTATAAAATAAATAAAGCTTCCAGAGCTAAGTTTCTTGTACACCTTTTTATTTTCAAGCTTTCGGACTTATCAATCCTTCAACAGGAGTATCACATTAACAAATTAGTAATAATAAGAATTTATTATTAATTGGTTAAAGTGATAATCCTGTTGAAGGACTAACAAGTCCGAAAGCTTGAAAATAAAATGTTTTTATGTTGTTTATTTAGCAATAACGGCAATATTGACCTATTTTGCCAACAACCAATTGGGTAAACCTAAGGCACGTGTTCCAGAAGTACTTACTCTAGTTTTCCTTTTCTAACCAGAAACTGTTCATCACCATATTTCTTCCATCAGCCCAGTAATTTTATTTTCCACACGTCAGCTACCACCAGGAAAATATTCCGTGGCCATTGGTCCGTAGCCCTCTATCGCCACTGACCCAGCCTACTTTACCTCTACCACTTCTGACTGAAGTTAGATGTTGACTTCAATATGTCTTGCTTAACTTTGATTACATTTGTCTAACTAAGTATTATAAAAAGGTAACCTCAATATATTTTGATAATATGCAAATCTTGCGGTAACATATAACTATCAATATTCCACACTAGCCTTTTCAGTGATACGCTAACCTATGCACGATGGATTCTGTGGCTACTGGACATACGTCGAACCTGGAGGCTGTTGGGATCTGCACTGCCTGGAGTATAGGAGCTCCATCTATGTTTCCTTCGGTGGTGAATCGGTATAAGAACAGTGGTCTTAATAAAGCTGGGTGTGTGTAAAATATAGTATATATTAGGATCTTCAACGGGCCGATATGTAAAATGGCAGCTATATCGAAGCAGAATATAAATGGCATATATATAGTAGTAGATTGGTAACTCTTTATTTTTTTTTTTAATATGAACTAATAATTTCTAATGATTTATAAAATATACAAGAAGCTTTAATGACTATTTGAAAGCATAGACGTAAAGCAAAGTTATAACAAATAAAATTAGAAAAATAAACATTAAGGTTTGATAAGAAAAACAATTAAAATCTTGTTTAGATATTTAAATTAAAAATAAATAACAATAAAATTAGCTTAAATAATGTAACGTGGTTTAAGATGGGCTTAATATTTGTTTCAATTGACTTTTAAAATATGGTAAACAAATTTTGTGCGACGCTTTTAAATGGATCCACTTCCGTCTTGTATCTCAAGACAGTGAATTTGCGCATGCGTCTCGTCTACCAATCACAGCAGACAGTATGACTTGCTGTTAGCAGTCGTCAGTCAGCAAATTCTTGCCCTCAAAGGTACCAGAAAGGAAGCGAATTTCGCAGGGGTCCCCTAGGCTTCGTCAGGAAGGATAGAATATCCAGAAGAAAAATAAAATGAACACAAATATGAATATACATAAATAAATAATATATAATATTTATATAAATATTAAGGGTATATTATAGTGATGATAGATTATAATTAAATTATTTGCCATCATAAAAATTTTGGAAATTTAAAAAAATATATTTTAAAAACCTCTCTATAGATAATCTTAATGCAACTGAACATTTGGTCCATTATATCCACTTTTCACTTTATGGTATCACTAATATTGAGGATTAGTTCAGGTTCGCTATAAGCGAAGTTTCGCAATATCCTCGCTTCTTGTTTTAGAGATCGTAGTAGGTACAGTCTGCATCACGCTGACGAGAGCCAACAGCCCCAAACGCGTTCGTGGTTGACATTTCTTGATTTATCCATAAATTAGGTTAGCCAAATATGATGGAACAAGTTAAATAAACGCTTAGTTTATTTTTATTCTACTAGATGGCGCTCTCTGAAATCTAGAAATGCTCATGTGAACCTGGTCAGGATATGCCTTTTTTGTTTTTAACATATTTACATATATTTAGTATATGGCAGAGTTCTCTCGATAGGTATTCATATCTGCTGTGTCATCTTCATGCAGAATATTTAGGTTTAACAATATTCTTTAAGAGATATCAAGAAATCATCTCCAAATATTTCAGTAATTCTGTAATGGAAGAGTGGAACGCCGACGTTTATAAGGTAATTTGAGTTTGGCAATTTTAGAATAAAGTTTCATATAAACTAGCTTCTCTATAAATAATAAACATTAACACGATAAATGGAACACTTCTCTTCCTGAAAAAAATTCAAGGTGTCACAATTTATGACAACATTTAGCGGATAATTTATATTCCATGTGTCCAACAAGCTAGAGTGATTTACACCTGAATAAATCTGGCCGTTCTGTGGACAGTATCCATAAACCTGAATAATTCTCTCCTAGACTGATAATCCACCCACACGCCACAGATGACTTCGTAGGGCCCTCGAAAAGTTTGCTTGCGTGTCAGAATAAAGATTAACTACATATATATGTTGTAATATATTCCAATATACAGTATATCTATGTCTCCATGTTTTGTATAGTTGCAGTGTTATTGCCAAAGTGCCAAATAAAATTTCTAGTGAGTGACAGTCGGCGCCAGTGGAGAAAATAGGTCCGAAAAACAAGTCGCGTTCCCAAGTGTGCCCCTTTCTTACTCAAACAGATTAGTCCGCTTTGAGAAAGGAGATTTGACAGACTCCTCTAGACAGATCTCCCCTGACCGGTGTCGGCTGCACTTGCTCTCTCGCCATCTCTATGGTGGCAACCAACATGCCTCGTCCTTTTGTGTAATCCCAATCACGCCTGAACCCACTATAATCATTGTGGTCACCACGACTGCAACCAACATGCCACACTACAATCAACAACCGGATAACAGCAACACTACATTACTACATATATATATGAAAATTCGATACTATTATAGACGCGTATGATCCTTTTAAAAATAAAATAATTTCTACTGCCCTCACTGCAATGGAAAACTTTAATGGGAGGGCCTGGCTTATCGGTGGTGGACCCTCCCAGCGGTTAAACTGGCGAAACCGCTGGGAGGGTCCACCACCGATAAGCCAGGCCCTCCCATTAAAGTTTTCCATTGCAGTGAGGGCAGTAGAAATTATTTTATTTTAAAAATAATCATACGCGTCTATAATAGTTTCGAAATTTCATAACAGATGGTGCGCTAATGCATCATTACACACATAAATAAATAAACAAAAGGTATATATTGGATATAAATTTATTATTTAACCAATATTTCTAGGCGCAAAAAGCCTCTCTATATCAAGGCTTTTTTAAAATTTAAACTAAATCACGTGGGTATGTGATCCACTCGCGCTATACAAGACCAAAGTAAGAAACCATCTGATGAAAAAGTCACTGTATATATATCAAATATATGTAAAATCTACCATTGTTATATTAATATAATAATAATTAAAATAATATATGATTAAATAAATAGAGAGACTGATATAAATAATACAGAAAAAAAAAAGAGTAAGGATTATGATTCAATATGTTGTGTTGATAAATATAAATATAAATATATTACAAGTATAAATATATACAAAAATTAATAAATAAATAAATAATTTAGGAAGATATAAATTCTCTATAAATTTCTGGTAAGTCAATTTTCATATTTATGCTTTATGTATCTTCTATAGAGGCCCAGCCTTTAAAAATAATCTGAAAAAAATATTTTACATGAGAACATGCTTATTTGCTAAATAATGATTTGTTTTTAAAAAGCACTAAGGTAAAAAGATCCATTAGATCCAGTATCAGTATAAAAACAAAACTGCCTAATGCAATATTATTGCGGCATTGTAGATTAAACTGGCGAAACACTGATGGGAGGGTTCACCACTGATGAGCCAGGCCCTCCCATTATTTGACCATTGCAGTAAGGATAGTTGAAATTATTTTATATAAAATAAAGATTACGCGTCAAAAATAGTAAAGTTTCTAATATAACTCTTTGTTTATGTGATCCCTCGATACTTATATTATAAAATCTGGTGTATGGTGGAAAATGAACTGACCCGAGTCTACTGGATTGCAAAGATGGTTAATGGGGGAAGCTTCTAAGCTTTTGCGCTATTTTAAAAATATACGAAGTTACCTTAAAGGTCTCACATTCATTAAAAAAAAACACAATAAAAAATATTAGGGTTATCTCTGCTACAAGTGTCAGTGAGCTTCCATACATCTGTGTACACAAATGTCCACACAACACTCAATGGCGTGACATAACTTGACATCTTCCGGAGAACAAATGGACCGTGGAGGGATGTACTGCAGGAAGTGGTTCAATCGGCTGACAACTTGTCAAAATAAACTCACGTGTAGGAATCCTACAAGCTGTGTTCACCTAACCGTGACCACAAGTATATGTGGATATTTGAACTTTTGCTTAGATAGCCTCGCCATTGATGGTGTTATAGTTGATACTTCTATCATAACCGCCTTTATTTATACAGAATTCGATTAAGAATCTCATATTTCAATAAAGCCTTAACAAAATAACACCACAATTAGATAATGACGCACAGTATAGGTGACCTACAATCCAAAATTGTCGCTAGATACTAAATCATAACTATAAAGTACATAACATGGTGGTCACAACATACAAATACTTGTACTAAATCACATTTAAGACGTACATAAATTTGTTTATATGCACCACAATAAGAAATTTCCACATCTGACTATCGTCACAGCTAAGATGTACATAACTGGTCTCCCAATGTCACAACACAAGTTAATGTTCAAAGAACTTAGCTCAAGAGGCCTGCTTTCAATAAGACTCCAGAGACTATTAATATTGTTATGATGTAAGAGATTTTATTTGTGGCCCACACTCTGACAAAATGGCACACAAGCCAATTATACAACTTGGTTAAGGTGTACAAACTTGTCTCCAAATGCCACAACACAAGTTAATGCTTACAGAACTTAGTACAAGAGGCCTGCCCTCAATAAGGCCCTACAGACTATCAACATTGTTAGGACGCAAGAACTTCATTTTGTGGCCCACACTCAGATAAAAATGCTATACAGGCCAACAATACAACTTAGTTAAGGCATTCATAACTTGAATTTCATTACCCCCAAGCTCACTATGAACAACAACACGACTAAGACGTATTGAACTTGATTCAAGTGATCTATGGATGAGCCAGAAGATTGACAAAACATCACTAAGATCTAATAAACTAGAAACAGGAGGCTTATAATCCAATAAGGTCACACTAAATCATCAACACAACTGTGGAATGAAGTATAAAATTTACTCAGATAACTCACAGCTCAATAATGTCATAACACACTAGCAATACAAATAAGAAATTTAAAGTGCAATACAAAAATGATTCAATAGAGATTAACAACATATAGCTGTATTTGATTATCATCCAAGAATTCAATATTAGAAATAGGTATTACACAAAATAAGTTATAATCCAATAAATATCGGTAGACACATTCGCTGTGCTTCATATAACTCACAGCTCAATAATGCCATAACATACTAGCAACACAAATAATAAATTTAAAGTGCAATACAAAAATGATTGAATAGAGGTTAACAACATATAGCTGTATTTGATTATCATCCAAGAATTTAATATTAGAAATAGGTATTACACAAAAATAAGTCATAATCCAATAAATATCGGTAGACACATTCGCTGCTTCATCCAACAGAGAGACCTAAGTATTATTTTAAACTAAATATAAAAAAATCAAATTAAAACGTTATCAAGATTAATTTTGAATCTCATTTAAATGAAAGGTCGAAGAACGATTATCAAATTCCCCTTCGGCAAATGTGAACATCGTATAAATAAATCTACATAAAGGTAAATGAGGAAAGCTTACTGATAGAGGAAGGAAAGCCTGGAATATATTCAGCAGCTTGATGGATGATGGGCTACCAATGATACGAGAGGTGCTATCAAGGCCACAGACGTCGAGATTACCGCATTGATGAATCCTTCTCGAACATCACGTTCTCATTGCAGCTTACCTATCAACAAGGATGGACCGAGGAGTATCGAGAAATAAACCTTCTGAGAGATGTGGATTACAGTTATTCATACAATATATTCCCACTTGGAAAATTAGGAAAGACAAACTTCAGGATGACACAGCAATTTATTTAGGGCAAGAACAAACTATGAATGATAAACACATAAAATGATACTCGTGTATTCTCAATGCTCAATAATTCTCTATATCAGATCATTAAACTAATAATCTCTTTTAATCTCAAATATTTTTAATATAACATATATATTTTAAAAAAGCCTTTATTTAGGGTCACTGACCCTATACAGGATTCACCAGAGGTATGCATAAGAACAAATCAGTGAGACAAAGGAAATAACGATATAGACAGAAGAAAAAGAAAAAAAACAAGAAAGAGAAAGAGGGAAGCAAGAAAAACAACACAAAAAGAGTTAACATATATTTATATATATATATATATTATATAATCTAAAATGCAAATATTTTATTTTTTAAAAACATGTATTTTACTTTCATATCATTGACTATTCTTTTATTTTTGATCATAGATTTAGAACATAACACTTTGGCGATTGTTGTGAATACGTATAGTTAACCTACCTATTTCTTAAAATCACGAATATAGAATTCATTCTATAAATTCTATATTACTGTGAAAATATTTAATGTGTATTACTTTTCAAGTAATTTAAAATAAATACTACTTTTTATGAGTAAATAACTATCTTTCTTTTTTCACGACTGCACCTCCAATTCTTTATCATTCTAACATCAAAACATTATAATCATAGCATATATATTGCGATAGATAGATTATATGTGATACCTTGATGAAAAAAAAATAGAATAAATTTAGGCTATAATACTAAAAGAGAAATACGTTATAAATATATAGGTGGATAAATATAATAATAAAGAATAAAAGAGAAATGTAATGGGTAACATAGGTTTATATTATTACTAGCGGATGTACCCGGCTTCGCCCGGGTTTTACCCGAGTAAAGGTTTGTTTAACGAATCTCTCGATAAAGTAAACATTTTTTCCCGGTCCCTTGAAAAATACTCGATAAGTTGAATAAAATCAATATTAATTGGTTCCCTCGGTAATTGGAAGTTAAAGGAATAGTATCTTGCCTTGGAATTGTATCATTATTCTTGTCTCAAATAAATTGACGTGTCATCCTGAATTTTGTCTTTCCTAATTTTCTACATTACAAAATCATCGTATCATCATGATAATATTTAGAGCAGATCGTTGAATTATAACAGATAAATTAGAATATTTATCTTGATTATTTTTAGGTGAAAAGTTATTTCAAAAATTTTATTTGCTAGAAACCTTCCCAGTACTATACTAAATAACTTCCCAAAGTTTCATGGCGTTCCAATGAGTGGTTTGGTCAGGCATAAAGGACACACACACACATACATTCATTTATATATATATATTTTTTGAGGTGAATAATCTGTATGTATCAATAAATATTTAAATTGTTTAACAGCAAGATTTAACAACGGAACCAAGCATTTAAATCGGCTTTGACACGTCATGAGCTTGTCTAAAAAACAACTGGGGTAACGAACCAGATATTCTTCAATCAAAATGAATAAAATAATCTAAAAAGTGAACTTTTCCCCATTTATTTTTATTCGTTGTTTTTCTTTTTTACTCTTCGTTATTTTCTATTTATATTAGATCAGAGTAAGCATGCTTCTCTGTAAAATATATATTTGCATGCATTTCTCTTTTTAAATTATTTTATCTATTTTTTAAAAATTACTCTTATTATTAATACTACAATTTTTTTCTTTATAAATATAAATGTATTATTATGGGTATATTGAACATAAAATCAATCTTAGAAAGTTTAGTAATTGCAGGGTATACTGTGTAGTTAACTCCACCTTTGGCGGTCCCAAGACCGGAATAAAAAGGAGGAGGGAGAGCAGTAACAAGCTCACTAAAAAAACAGGGCTCAGCTGGCCCAGCTGTTAGTACCCTGTAAGGGCTCCTGATCCAGGGATACAGAATGAGCAGCGTCTATACTCCATGTTAGGAGCGGCTGCAAGTGGTGTCTGTTCCTCATGTCAGAGGCTGTCATTTATTTAGAGCTAAGTCGGCCTGCCACTGACTAGTGCTCCCAGTCTTAATGACAAAGACAGACGCATTCTACTTCACCCAATCAAGCTTGACACCATAATATGATTGAGTGGAGATAAGAAAGAAGAAGACTGTGTAGATAAAATTTCAATAAATAAATTACCGCAAGTTTTAAAAATATATATTTCTAGAGTTATCAGGTCTTGCCATTTCTCTCAACCTGTAGTTAAATTAATAGAAGATACATTGGAGAATGTAATATGTACGAGAATATTGCAATGTGAATAAATATAGTAAATAAACAACAAAACTGATAATAAATTCATTTTTTACAACTTGAGGTATAATTACTTACATAATATATATTATAAAAAAAAAAATAAAGCATATCCTGACCACAAGCACATGTGCTTTTCAGATAGCAATGCACCATCTATTATATTATGTATATTATATGAAAAAATAATACAAATGTGATATGGTACTGGGATAAGGTGCATAAAAAACGGATAAGAAATATGAAAACATTTTTAAAGAGGCATCTCCTTATCGTGCAACTGAAAGTTTCTGATTTCTGGCGCCATCTATTTTATAAATATTTTCAATTTCTTAATATATATATATATATATATATATATATATATATATATATGCTAACTACTTATTTTTATTATATATATAAAAACAAACATGCTTAAACTAAATAACAAATTTATAAATTTTGAAATTCTCTTAGGTGTATTATTCTATATACAGTTACGAGCGTCATCCGTTCTTAATTCCTCATCTCCTAATCATTTGTCATCTCTGTCACCGTTTGCTTTTTTTTTTTTTTGGAATGGAATTTTTGTAACTATTGTGTTGGAGCGGGTCGCTCCTTAAATAAATGCATATATTAGTTAATAACTAAATGGAATCCTCTCTTTCTTTTTCCCAGTAAGAGACGCCTACGGAAGCCAACAGTACATAGACAGATAAAGCATATAGGCTATAGTTATTAACTAATATTTGCATTTATTTAAGGCGCCAATTTATAATTGTAACAAATAGTATTTGAATAAAAACATTCAATCGGGTAAAACACGGGCGTTGCCCGGGTCATTCGGCTAGTATATATATATAGTTGTGATTACGTTCTGGGGTGCCGCGAGGAAACATAGAAACAGCAGGCAATAAAGGTTTCAGATAAAATCCGTCCACTGGACAAGTCAAAGAAAAGACTAATATGATTATGAAGATGGTATTTATAGTAAAAAAATAGAGGACATCTATTTAAAAAGTTTAATAAAGTTATCAAAGGCATAAATGCAAATATATTTAAGTTAGGCAAATTGAAGATAAATGGATAAAATAAAATGTATTGCCAAACTTTCTGTTTTACAATATCAAAATAAATCTTATTATAAGAAATCTCGCTAGATGGGTTTGAATAATTTAGTTATGGAGGTTTGATATGCTATATATACGTATAAATTGTATTTCATTTTAAAATTATAACTTAGAACAAATTACTCTGTAAATTCGACCACCAGATGTCGCCGAATTTTCTATATAAACCTATTGTTGTTGTTTCCCGTTGTCCGGCTCAAATATTTTTGTAGTTATGTAAATAAATCATGTAATCATATATCTCAATCTTTACAAAAATATATAGCGATAGAATTGTTTAACTTTTATAAAGCGTTAGAGAACAAGGTAATCTCTATGAACTAAAATTACAGAGCAATTTCCTTCCATAGTTAATTTGCATAGTTATTATGTTGAATACTTTGATTTCCTTTTCATTTTCCCTTCTCTCCTTTGTTTATGTTTTTTTTTTTTCCTTTTTTCCTTGAAAATGATGTATGACGAGTCCTTACAGGACGGAAATGTCCTAATAAAGCTGTTGTTGATCTTTACGCCTTAAATCAAGTATTTCTTCCTTAATTATGTCTATTGTGTTCCATAAGCTCAAATAAAGATAATTATGATCTAAACTGTTTTTATTTATGTTATATTAAAATATTATTTTATTTAAAATTATATTTCATAGATTCAAATACTCTGTTAAATCGACCGCCAGAGGTCACACTTTCCCTATAAAAACTCATTGTTGTTGTTTTCCGAAGACCGGCTCAAACCTTTTATACATTATGTAAATAAGTTTTTTATTTTTTTATTACTCTTAACAGACTATTTGAATCTATGAAATATAATTTTAAATGAAATAATATTTTAATATAACATTTATATTTTAACGATTTTCCACGATTGCATACCAATACCATTTAGTACCAATTTACTCAATAACCAGCAAATATCATAATAATATTCATGTCTCAAGCAAATGATCAATAATTCTATATAAAATATTCTAAAATCCGAAGGAACTTTTTTGTAACAATTTATATATAGTCAGTTAATACAATAAGATACTTTGATAACAAAGTGAGTTAAGAATACATGTATTATGAACAAAAGTATTTGAACATTAACAATAGACAAAATCTATTTACTCTCACGTTTTTACTTGTCCTCTCTACTATGAATGGACCAATTAAAATGAGGCCACATGCTATCAATATTTTCAATCTGTCAAATTTATTTTTTGTCAGAGAAGCTCGGCGACTTTCCTCAAAGGGCATCTAGGAATAACACAAGCCTTGTTTCACACGCAATTCTTCTTTTCCTTCAAACCTTGATTGAGGAAGTGAGAGTTATATATATATAAAGATTTTTAAATTACTTCGGAGAGCTGCATCTTCTTTTTTATTTGTTCTAATGCTTCTTTTTTTCTGTAGATCTTCTCTTTGGATGATCGTGTCAGAAAGAAGCAAGATCTTCTTAAATATCTCTCTATATATATTGAGTCGACGTCTCCCTGTTCAATAGAAACGATTTTTTAAGATAAATAAAGTAACAAAATTAAACAATTTATGCATTAATCTGCCAATTAGTGATTGCAGGTGAACTGCAAACTTAAAATAGACACCTTTCACTTGTTTTATTGTGCAGTTCTATAATCCTTCATGGTTTTGCTATTCTCTAAACACTATTCAGTTCAATATTACTCATTTACGCAATTCTGGCCTTAACTACCCGTTTCATGATTTTTCGGGATGCCTTAATGACCAATTTTTTTGGTCGTTGAGGTACAGCTTGCACCACGCTGATGAGGGCCAACAGCCCGAAACGCGTCCGTGGTTAGCTTTTCTTGATTAATCAAGAAGGGGTATTTGGCCAATTCTGGAATAATTAAAAAACAACCAGAATAGTTTATATTTATTCCGATAGATGGCGCAAGCCATCAGCAACTTTCAGTTGCACGATAAGTAGATGCCTTTTTTTAAATTTAATTACTCATTTAGTACATCGATTATTTTTCATCAATATCTATTTGTACCTCAAATTACCTTTTCAACATATCCATGCCTGTTTTAATTAACAAGATAGTTTGTTATATAAAAATTGATTAATTTCTACTTTATATGTGCTAAAATTATCCGATAACTTACACAACTTTTAGTGTTAGCTTCTCTATAACTTATATTCTTCATTGTCGAAAAGGATTTTCGAATTTGTAAAAATGATTTTTAAAATTTGCATATAACTTATCGATAGCAATACACTATTGAAATCACTTAATATTCATATCGTTCCACAACAATATTTTGACAATCAATATTCATATATAGATTACGACTCAAGCTTTTTTGTCAATAAAATAGATTACCTGTATGTTAGGTTCAATAAAGTATGTAAATTAACTTTATGAATTCAATTGCCATCTATCGTTTGAATTTGTAACAAATAAATTTACTGGCAATGTGTTTCTTTTCAATTATATCATCAAATATTATCTCTACAGACCTTACTGCAATAAAAGTATCTTATAAATATTTTCATTGCAGTAAGATCTGTAGAAATAATTTTGATGATATTATTGAAAGGAAAACACATTGCCAGTAAATTTATTTGTTACAAATTTTAAAGTATGTAAATAAAAATGTGATTTGTTAAGTGAAAAAAGGAGGATGTAACTTGACCTATACTATTACAGAGGTCATGAAGTCTGAACATGATTTGGGACCATTAGATTCCACTTAAAGGAAACATTAGCGCGACAGGGATATACGCAAATGGATAAGGCATAGTTCATCAGTTCCATAAGGCAAGCAAAGTCCACGACTGCAGCGAACCAATCATGTTCGGTCCAATGGTCACGAAGAAAGAAAGAACTTGACCATTAGAATCCATGGAGAGGGATGACGGAAGGATCATGGCTAACTACTTTATCCGACTTAACAAAGGCTATTTAAGAATCCATTTCCGTAGTTTTTAGAAGCCGTTCATCCCTTTCTTTTATTGTTCCAGATCATTGAAGGAAGCACGCCGCTAGGAACATACCCGCTCTCTGTTTTTGAGGCCGTTTTTCAATTCAATTCTATTGTTAAACATTCAGCTTGTCCGAGGATTGTGTTTTTAGTGGTGAGTGTTCTTAAATGGTTCGTACTCACTTTACTTCAATTGTGCCTCCCGTAAATTCTACTCCAATTTTGATAAGGACTTTTTCTTTTATTAAGAATAAGATACATAATTTAAAAAAATGATAAATAAGCATTATATCAGTTTGAAAAATGTTTAAAATGTTATATAAATAGTATATAAATCGAAAATAAAAAAAATCATAGATAAAATGCAGAATAAAATATATTTGATATGAATATTAAGGTCTATATAAAAAGATATACGAAAGAATAATATAAAATCTATATAGATAATACACTGACCGAGATTTTAGTTGTAAGGTTTTAAGTAATCTCCTCCAAAGATACTAAACTATACATAGCGATCTATATACCAAAAATTTCGTTAGCGTTGCCAGGGTCGTCACTCGGCTAGTTATACTGATTAAGGAATACCAAAGGATGTGGCAGCTACAATTTTATTCTGACTGAAAGAGTAAATTGGGAAAATCTACATCAACTCAGCCTCTGACTGTGGTTTTTAGAACTTTCAAAGGCCGTTTCCCCGAAGGCGAGGCGATATGGAGGGACGGTCACTCCAGCTGCTCGCTAGGTCAAGGTGGCGTCGCAAGAAGGCCAAAAATGGTGAATAACAATAATGATTCCGAAGCAACAATTTAAAACTCCCTATTATATTATTTTCAATGTCGAGTCGTTAATAGTGAAAGACTAGCGGCAAGATTCGAAAGCGATGGGTTAGAGGGAGAGAAAGTATTGGTGAAATGGAGAAACCGCCAGGAATATCGCCTTGAGCGTATCCAACTCTTGAGGCGGCCAGGTTCTGTAGCGTGGAAAAGTTCCATGATCTAGAATACCTTTGTAGCAATTTTGATAATTATTTTGAGAAAATTATATTTGAAAGCTTATGAAACGTAATTATTTTATAGATTCGATGAAATTACCTTGAACGTATATGGCGAATACGGTTAATTACAGAACTACCTCGAGTCAACCTCTGTTTTCTCCTGGTTGAAGAACCGTACCATAAAACTGATAGAGTTCATAGCAACTTTTGTGAGAGTAACAAGTTCCATGAACTTGGACCGAGCTGCATATGGGAATGTTGATCCGCCGTATGTTGTGGTCTATTTGGATCAGGGAAGTGAAGACTAGAATGCGGCTGATTCCACACTCTATTTTGAAGTGATACGCTAACCATGGCGTATGCAGGGTGGATTCTGTGGCCACTGGACATGCATCATACCTGGAGGCTGTTTTTGGGTTCTGTGCTGCCTGGAGTATAAGAGCTCCATCTATGCTTCCTTCCTGTGGTGAATCTGTGTAAGACCGGTGGTCTTAATAAAGCTGTGTGTGTATATGGAAATGTTGTGAGGAATTCTCTAAATATATAATTTAATTCAATGTACGTAGCTTCTTTCTCTTTAAATACTGATTCATTGTGGTCTTTGTGCTTGAGTGCACGATATGAGCTAGATGGAGAGCTTATCAGTATATTGTAACATAGTATTTATTAATTTTATTATTTTTTATTAACAGAGTGGTCATTTCTATGTTTAAATCTTGCGACTCTGTAAATTTCCCTCGTGGCTTTTCTTTTGTTTACATTTCATAGTTTGTCCTTCCCTGAAATAAATTGTTGTCTCCTCCTGAAGTTTTTGTCTTCCCTAATTTTCCACGTGGAAATATAATTAAATAATTCCCCAATATGGCCTCTTTTTGACCTCTTTTGTCTTAGAATAAAAATGTATTTTTCTAAGAGTATAAAATAATATATTCAGACAAACAAATACTTATCGAAAATGTGGTATACATGTGTGTATTTGACTTATATATATATATATATATATATATGAAAAAAAATAGAAAAAAATAAAAGATAAGTGGGTCAGGTGTTGATATTAAAAATAAAGAAGGCATCTCCTGACCACAAGCACATGTGCTTTTTAGATGGCTGAGCGCCATCTAGTGGAGTAAAAATAAACTAAACGTTTATTTATTTAGCTTACTCCGAGATATATATATATATATAGGGCATACCTGGATCAGTGAATAAACTATGCAGTAAACATTTTACTGTGCAATAAATTGATAAAGATGAAGCAATCTCTCGAAATATTTTGAGAAAAATTGTCTTTTTCCCCTTCACAGATCCAGGTACGCCCTTTTTATATAAACTGATTTAGTGGATCGCCTTCGAATAAAAAAATATATATTCATTTTTGGTGTAGGAAATGCCCTATTAATATACAAAACAATATATTTTGTCTTAATCAAGCAATATAATCTGTTAAAAACTGAATTACGAGCCGCTAAAGAGTAAAACTAAACAAGATAATTCTAATCTCACTTGAACATTTCAATCCATCTAGCGTATGATCGTATAGGGAAATAGTCTTTATAAGCCGCATCCCCATTCTTCTGTATGTTCTTTTCTATTCAAAGTTGAATATCTGCACATTGCATTCAATAGAAGTTTATCTTCTATTTGTGGTATATGTTTATCTTTTTATTTACTCTTCATTTTGTTGAATAAACTTTGTTTACAAACCTATATAGGTCTCCTTATTTTTTTGTTTCGCCTTTCATTTTGTAACTTCCATTCACTGTATCCATAGATTGAGATAGGTAATGAAATCTCTTTAAAATGTATTTTAAAAAACTGTATTGATAGATTATTCAAATAGTTCTTGTCAACATATATTGTAACCGTCAAATTACCGATCCTTCAACATCTTTAAAAAGGAGTGTGTAAATATTATTGGGTGGATCACAATTAACGATTTTTTCCTTCTAAAATATAAATCTTCCTTATTGAAGGTAAAAACTAAATATTTTAAATGAACATACTTCTCTATCTCTATCTAATTTATCCTTATTGGGAAAACCTACTCACTGTAACAATATATCTATTACCTCACCCCACTATATCTATATTAGCTTAAATATATATATATAAAGAGAAAAGGGTCTCCTCTCCCGTCATTTAGATCAATTTCCTCCCGGCAGAATTTCCATCTATATTTTAGCCATAGATATGGCCCAGGCACTTTGCCAGCTAAACACCTCTTTGGCAGATTGTCAAGATTCCATTAGATCCCGTGTGTATCTCATGGAATAAAATCCGCCCTAGACTGACGAGGGCCATTAGGCCGAAACCATGGTCTCTAGGAGGACGCTTTTCAGTTTGCCAAAGCTGGTGTTGTGGCTTTGTCACCGACCCGAAGCCGCTAGTTGCGGCGACGGTCAATAGATGGCGTCTGGTTTTAGACGTCTATTTTGACGGGAGAGGAGACCCCTTTCTCTTTAGATCAATTTCCTCCCGGCAAAATTTCCATATATATATATATATATACTAGCGAACCCGGCCACGCGTTGCTGTGGCTAAATTGTAATATGTTAAATTAACATTATACTAAACTATTCAGTAAAGTAAAGTTAATATTCACTTATAGAGATAAAATGTTTTAGCCGATCTAAAGCCCTACGGGATTGAGAAAGGAACGTTACGTTAAAATTTGAAAGTGATTTTTATATATATAGATAATATAGCCCTTCATTGTAATCATTGATTATATTCACTGCATTAATAAATGTCAGTGAACGCGTTTATTTGTATTGTTTTTTGTGTTCGAGATATTCGAATAGAACGTTCTCACATTTTCTGTAAAATATTTATATATGCACAAACACAGAATATAATCACTATGTCCTAATTGCGCTATAATTATTGTTATAAATATTATTCTAAAATAATTCGCCAGAAATCGTCCTGATAGTATACCAAACAACCTCCCAAAGTTTCATGGCAAACATCTAAAATAAAATAATACTTTCAATTCTTTGCTACAATATTAAAAAGAGGGGTGCTTAGGTGTTTAAAAATGTAAAAATGTGCTCTAAATAGTATTACATAGAGCCTTCATAACAAACATTTTTAAAATAAACCAATAAAAATATAATAATGCTGTAAAAACAGACCTTGCTACAATATTATAAAAGAAATGAAAATAAAAAAAGACACCCACGCTGAGCCTCGAACCTAGGTTTGTTACAAATATTATTAAAAAATTGTTTATGTTAATTTTTATTTTAAAAAGCCTACATTTTAAATAAAATAATATTTTTAATAATATAAAAGAATACAATAATATAAAAGAAATGAAAAAAAAAAAAACACCCACGCTGAGCCTCGAACCTAGGTTGCGGGGGTACGAAGCTGTGTACCTAACCTATAGGCTAAGCTTGACGTTACAAATAAGCTCATGCGAGGCTATTTCAGGCCAAACGTCTACCGCGAGGGGGCGTTGATTGCGAGTGAATTTACGTTTTTCGTAAATAAAAATGCAACGTATTAAAAAATTGTTTATGTTAATTTTTATTTTAAAAAGCCTACATTTTAAATAAAATAATATTTTTAATAATATAAAAGAATACAATAATATAAAAGAAATGAAAAAAAAAAAACACCCACGCTGAGCCTCGAACCTAGGTTGCGGGGGTACGAAGCTGTGTACCTAACCTATAGGCTAAGCTTGACGTTACAAATAAGCTCATGCGAGGCTATTTCAGGCCAAACGTCTACCGCGAGGGGGCGTTGATTGCGAGTGAATTTACGTTTTTCGTAAATAAAAATGCAACGAAAGGTTATTTCTAAAGAGTAATTAGCCAGAAACCATCCCGGTAGTATACTAAACATCTTCCCAAAGTTTCATCACGATTGGTTGAGCGATGTAGAAGATTATCACGAACGGACGGACGGACGGACGGACCAACGGACCAACGGACCAACAAACATCCATTTTTATATATATAGATATATATACATGATCAACACGACAGATTAATAAATCACAGAATATTATAGTTGAAAGAATAAAAAATAATATTTGAAAATAATACCCAACAATTAACTTGTAATTTTTAAATGAATTTCAGAGGACCTGTGGATTTATAATTTTTCCAGTGATTTCATCTGGTTGGCAGTGAATTATCCGGTGGTGTGTAAATACGGTCCTATTTTGACAACGTGAGTTCGAAACCAACAAGGAAGACGTTTAAACATTTTTTTTAATTATCCTTTGTACACACGTGATACAGGCTTTGATAATCATGGTTGGTTGAAATTGGCGACTGCTTTTACTGTAAGTGCACTACGTGTCTACACATGTGAAAAGCAAGTTTAAATAGTGTTTTTCAATAGTCCTAGATCCTAACCCATAACTTAATAACAATTACTAAACGACACTATGACACTTTCTAAGTAGAATGTCAAACTCTTCCAAACTATGTAGATAAGTTAGAAAATACACTTCTGTTATTAAAATGTATAAATATGAAATTCCTAGCCATAACAGATGATATGCAGGTTGACTTTTGTCTGAAGCTGGTGTTATTCACTGATATAAATCGGTAATGAGATGGTTTAATAAATGCATAGTCTTTATTTACTTCACAAAAAGGTAATGAATCAATTTCGCGCATTCGTCATAAATTTACAATGTGATACTTTTATAGTGTACTAGCCGAATGACCCGGGCAACGCCCGTGTTTTACCCGATTGAATGTTTTGATTCAAATACTGTTTGTTACAATTATAAATTGGCGCCTTAAATAAATGCATATGTTAGTTAATAACTATAGCCTATGTGCTTTATCTGTCTATGTACTGTTGGCTTCCGTAGGCGTCTCTTACAGGGAAAATGAAAGAGAGGATTCCATTTGGTTATTAACTAATATATGCATTTATTTAAGGAGCGACCCGCTCTGACACAATAATTAAATAAACGAAAAGGCGAGTGGGGGGGGGGGGGGCAAAGGTGGCGTGACCGTAGCCAACCAATAGGAGGGCGCCATTCCAAAAAAAAAAAAAGCAAACGGTGACAGAGATGAAAACTGATGACTGATTGTTGATTAGGAGATGAGGAATGACGCTCGTAACTGTATATAGTGTATAAGTATATACGATTATGATGACCCGTCGAACTACCATCATTTACTACCTATGTCGACGACGTCTGTAGTTAACAGGTGGGATGGCGATGTAGGAAGAAAGTTTTCGGGGAACACGACTAATTAGAAAGATCTAACACAATACCAAGATCATTAGCAGACAACTGTCCCAATGGGATAAAGTATCAGTTTTTTTTTTTTTAATCTCTTCTAACAATGGATGGTTTATAAGGAAGAATTGGAAGTTTTTATGGCGTCCACATATTCTATTCAGCATTCAAATGATGAACTTGGAATTGCCCCGCTTCTACAGCAGCTAAATTCTGAACATATTTTACAAAGATACAATTGATAATATGGTGTTTGTAGCAAAATAGCAGGATACATTACAGAAAGCGTGCTTTCATTTCTTTTAGAAATATTTTCTTCAAAATTTATTGTTATATTTATTAATATAAATTATTTTAAATTTTAGTTTAGGTTTTATTTAAAAATAAATTGCATGTCTATACTCTGTCCCCACCAATAGATTTAAATCCTAAGCGCTATCTCTAGATAATCTCTTGAAATATATAAATTTCGGGTCAGAAAAGTCCTAACACCAATTTTGGAAATTTCATAATGTTCACGACTGTGGTTCCAGGCTATGTCCCAGAGTGACATGGGATTCACAGGGAAATGCGAATATCCTGAATTAGTCAAACAGGTATTGACTGGTCTGATCTATAGTAAGAATTAAATTTGTGCCTCGATCAAATTAATTATAAAATAACTCTTCGTATGTCAAAATACTCCCGAAAACTTTGCACATCTAGTGACTAAAGAAATGTCTTTTTGAAAGGTTTTAATTAGCCTTTTTTTCATGTCTTTCTTTCAGTATGTCTGTCTAGATACAAATTTTTCGATAAACCTTTAATGTACTACGAGCCATGTAGAAGTCTGTAGTTTTGAAGACTCGCCCAATCCATATATCAATGCAAGTGTACAAATTTTCAGACTTCTAGGTGGTCATGGTGATCACGAGAATAGAATAATTTGCATATTTATATTAAAATGCAAACAATTGTCTCAGCCGATTCTGTCTTGTAATTACTGGCTACATCTCATAAAAGGTCAGCAAATATAAAACTATCCTATATTTTTAAAAATAATGTTTCCATCAACATATGCACGTTTCAGAATGACGAGAATATATATTTAAAATTCCATCCAACACACAATATACATTAATAATTAATATATATATAATACATTGATATGATGCATTATTGAAGGGAGCGATGCCTCTCTAGCTACATAATTATATATATGTAAATAATATTATAAATATAAAATAAATTCTAATATTATAAAGTGTTTTTATTTAATAATTTATACCTTAATGTTGATGTGTTTTTTAAAATATATTTTTTAAATTTTGTATACAGCAAAAAATTATATAAACTATAAATAACTATAAAAATAATTAATCAATGAAAAACCTTTAAAGAAAAAATTAGGGCTCTTTCAATAAAACTGCACTATATAAAAAGAGGGAAATAAATATATCAGAGCTACCAACAATAAAACATTAGATTTATATGAGTAAAATTTATTATACGGAGGGAAACGATCATCGTATATTAAGGGAAGAAGTAATTTTTTTTTGAAACATAAAAACTTACAATTCAGTTGCCCCTATTAAATCAGATAAAGTTTGAAATTCTTGATCATCCCTATGTCAAATATTTTGACAAACATACGCAGTTTTAATTTACTCAGTTATGCGGAAGGAATGTTGTTTATTTGTTAAGTGTAAATCGATCTCCCACGTCATTGGACGAATGTGGCCATGTTTGTACATAAAAGAGGGTTGAAACGGTATACGAGGAGGAGTGGTGATTGTGTGGAGACGCTCAAAGCGTTCTCTGTGTGTCTGTCTGGTGATCTTCTCGCATACCTGTGTAATTCCAGTCCGCTCCTTATCAACACTGAAAATAAAAGAAAAGTATTGGTTTTGTTAGAACTAATTGAGTGGTTTATTCACGTCCTTCCTTTTTATTTCGTTGTATTTCTGTGTGTTTTCTCTGTGTTAAGATACTTTTAATTCAGGCCCTAGTATATTGAACTTTTGTGTTAACCCGTAAAAAGTATCTTTTGTCACCTGAGCATTTAAATTTACTCATATAACTCTGTAATTATTCAATGACGGTAACATAAATATCTACGTTTTATCCTTTAGGTATTTTTATAAAGTATTTTCTTAATTTCTTTTTTATTAATTAATTATTTTCACATCGATTGTGTCCGAACAAATTTCCATCTTAAAAACCTATATTATCATATTTTCCTATAGAAATTATTATTTTCGGTAGTTTTTATCGTATTCAATATATTTCATATCTCATTTTTGGGGTATTGTGGAATTTTATCAAACTTATTTTCGTTTTAAGTGATATCAGATTTCAACAAAACGAATTTCTTAGTAAAATTAGAATCGTGGCCTATCGCTTCATTTTAGAAAAATACTAATATAATATTCTGATTTGTAGGAGAAAATAGGAGAAACAAAATCTAGGTTTCTCGATAAATCAAGAAAAAATGAGGTACGCGTTGTCCCTTGTCAGTGTTGTACTGGCTGTACTTTAATGACCTACCGACATCAAAATAAACATGTTTAGAGAGGATAATGAAGGAAGTTTGATTTATTTGTGCTTTTTGATGAATATAATAAAAACTCTTTCTACAGACCTTATACTACAATGATTAAAAATTGTAAAAGGGAAGGCATGACGCATCAGCGGTAAACCCTCCCAGAGGTTTCTTAAGTTTAATCTTCAGATCATTCTACTATTGTTTCAGGCTTATTTTATCATCTAGTCTGCCCTTATTAAGGTGTACGGAGAAAGGATGCATAAGGGATATATTATAAGAAGGGAGTACTCTGAATCTTACTAATTCAACGATCTATTGCATCGAACAATGCTCTTTCTAAAAAAATAATGATGCTATTTAACCTTCAGTCACACTATCAGAAAATGGCTTTTAATCATTTTTCGCCCGGATTCTATTATTT
The DNA here is from genome assembly GCA_030710605.1 of Cordylochernes scorpioides. Lineage (NCBI taxonomy): Eukaryota > Metazoa > Arthropoda > Arachnida > Pseudoscorpiones > Chernetidae > Cordylochernes > Cordylochernes scorpioides. The sequence goes on along the minus strand of CP092865.1, from coordinate 31,554,959 downwards.
ACTCGCGTTTTATCTCTTATATTTGAATCTCTAAATTTAAATCTTTTGATTTTAGATCTCTTTATTATTCAAATCTTTCCACCAGAATCTCTGCAGTTGACTTCTCACCTTCCAGTTCCACATATGTTTGGACTTGTGCTTCTCTTCTTCGTCTGGGATCATCTTGAACTCTGCACATTCAAAGGTAGGTTAGTTTCCATACCTTGTCAATACATCAATGTGTTTTATGTCGGAACGAATGAGAAATTTGAATCATTAAATATATTGGTTTAGCTTTTCTGTTGAACCTCTTACATCACGGAATGCCCTGAAAACTTGGATAATTCTCCTGATCCCTCCTTGAAGTGTCGTTCATCAATGGATTGGATGAGAGCATGTGAAATATTCTATTTTTATTTTATAAGGTGATTTCTCAGAAAGGCAGTTTCTTATAAAGGCGTTCGCTTAGAAAGGCGCTCGCTTAGAAAGGTGGTCGCCCAGAAAGGTTATCGCTCAGAAAGTGCTCACACAGAAAGAGGGTGGCTCAAAAAGGTGATCAAAAAGAAAGGTTGTCGCTTAGAAAGATAGTCCTTCAGAAAGAGGATTCTCAGAAATGTGATTGCTCAGAAAGATGTTTGATGAGAAAGATGGTCGATCAGAAAGACACTCGCTCAGAAAGGTGATCGCTCAGAAAGGTGTCCACACAGAAAAAAATGTGCATCTCCTGAACGTGTAACTAAAAGTTGATGATGGCATGCGCCATCTCTCGGGTTCTCTCTTGAATTTTAATTATTCTAGAATGTTGGCCAAATTACATAATATTGACTAGTAAAATTTGTATCATATAGTTTAGCGTTATCATTCACTTTTGCCCTTGAATAACCGTTCATTGATGAAGTATCTGGGAGCAATAAACACAACACACACACAACGGCAACACAAACAACATAACACTAGCTGTTTTTCGTTGAGAGACAGTCCTTACCACTCTGACGAGAGCCGTCAGCTTGAAATACGTACATGGTAGACTTGATTTATCAATATTTAGACAATAATATAGAATAAAAAAAGAATTCCACGATAAGATGTTATTCCGATATATTGGGAAAGCTATTAGCACCTTTCAAATGCTAGATTATGGGTTGCCTTTTTCTTAATTATATGCTGTTTTTCTCTCATTCATAGATTCTTTAAACTAATATTGATTCAGAAAAAGAGATTCTAAATATTTGAAATCCTACAGACTTACATAGACCTCCCTCTCTCTCAACTTATAGAAAAGACAAAACATATGCAAATATGAAAATATATATTAAAATATAGATGTACATTATTATCATTGAGATGTCTGTCAGTCAAAAGACTGTGCCTACGAAAGAAGAATCACTTAAAATCTCTTGTTAAAGGGTACGTAAAATAATTTTGCATTCCCATTAGAATATGCATAAGCTTCGTGTATACATATTTATATATAAGTGAACTGAGTGTAATAAAACAGTAATTATAATCATGAAGGATGTAAATAAGTCATTAATATATCATGATAATTTCTTGACCCCAAAATTAGTCTTTTGCAGATAGCATTGGGTCATGAGTTCCTCAAGGCGTCACGTTCAGCCTAATTCTTTAATGAAGAGAAAAGATCAGAGTCCAGATTTCTTTTCCTGATGGTGTATGCAGAACATGGTTCTGTGAAATAGGCCATGAAAGATATACTTTCTTAAATATATTCTTGATTTCTTATGTATCATCCCAATTTTTAAAGAAAAAATACATTTTGTCGAAATGTTTATTAGTCCTTTATCGATGACAAAATACACATTCCTTGCACAGGAATTTCCTAAATGTGTACTGTGTAGCGCTTAATATTCTCAAGTATCCTAACTTTTCTTGTAGTCCAAGTTTTACACTTTTCTCCAAAAGCAAAGACGATATTTTCTGTGCCATTCCAATCACATTTTGCTGTTGGCGTTGCTTCTTCCACACAATATGTATTATTAGAATACTTATTTCAAAAGTTGGTAATGCCTCAGAAGTTGGTGATTTTTCTGGATTGTTCCAAAGATCCTGTTGGTCTTCGTGTATACATTAACTAGATTTGGGTGACAAGCTATCAATAGGATATAAGCATACGGCATTAGCGCGCTATCTATGTATAACAAATTGGAAGAAACATTCGTGCTCAATATTTTTATTTCTTATAATGTAGATGTGTCTTCTTATTTCTTATCTCCACTCAATCATATTAGGGAATCAAGCTTGCAGAGCTTGAGATGGTGTCTGCTGGGGATGAGAAGAGCTCATCAATGGATAAGTCAATACAGTAAATGATGTGGTTCGGGTTTGCAGGTTGATAATATATCTATATATATAATATAAAATATATCTATTAAACTAAAATATACTTCCTTATATTCAATATTCATAAAAGTATTGTTTTTTCATTTTTATATTTTTTATTTATAGAAAGGCATCCTTTTGCATTAATTTTGTCAATTTTAGGGAAGTATTTAATTTAAATAGCTATGGAATTCATATATCTATTTTATGTTGATTTTAATGATTACAATACATACACAGAATATGCAAAGTAATAGTTATTGCGAAAGTAGTAAAGTCACTAGATGGCCTAACTAATGAGGCAATTTCTTCCAATATACTCGGCATCTATTAATGAATGTAGAAGCATAAAATAAATGATAATGGATATAGCCAAATAATTCAATATATATATATATATATATATATCAAAATATGAAACTATTATAGACGCGTATGATTCTTTTTAAAATTAAACAATTTCTACTGTCCTTACTACAATAAATATCCCATTAATTTTTCCATTGTAGTAAGGACAGTAGAAATTGTTTATTTTTTAAAAGGATCATACGCGTCTATAATAGTTTCGTATTTTGATAACAGATGGCGCGCTAATGCATCATAATCCCTATATATATATAAAAGTCGGTGTATGTATGTATATATGTGTGTATGTTTGTCGGTTATACACGTCCACAAAATACATACCTAATATGACTGAAATTTTAACAGTATATATATATTATAGTGAAAATATCAGGTCTCTATCCCGAATATTCTTCGAGTTATTTGCAAATTTGCGTTACAAATTTTCCCTTTCGCTCGCAAGCAGCGCCTCTAGCGGTGAAGATGGAAGGTAATATCAACCGACCTAATGTACACGTTAAAGGTGTTTTAACCGGACATAGAGAAAAATCTGAAAAAGATAGTTATCGCATTTTTAGCCAATAAAAATTGACATTGACAGGTTCTGGGCAAAAATTGTCGTTTTTAGTCAGAAAAGAATGATGACAATATTGCTGTATCGTGTTTGATTATCAGATACAAAATATATCGGGGAAATTACAAAAAAAAAAACATATACCACGGGTGAAGCCAGTTCATTTTTAGTATGCAGGAACAAAATTCTAACAGAAAAACATTCATTCGATCAGAAGGCACAAAGCCAGATTATCTCTCGATAAAAATATCGCTTCTCAGACACAAAGTTTGGAGCGGGACGTTTCACAAGAGTGACATCCACGGTGCCAATTTATAATTGTAACGAATAGTATTTGAATAAAAATAATTAATCGAGTAAAACCCGGGCGTTGCCCGGGTAATTCGGCTAGTATATATATGTAATACGATGCAATAGTTGTTATATCACTGTAATATTTGATGTATTACACTTTTTGTAGAATCTGTCGACTTAACCGTTCTGTGGCAATATCGTTGCGGGGTTTCTTATTGTTGGATGCGAATGGTGATATTTGATTGAAGCGCAGTCGTTGAGTGGTAAGTGAAGCACACAGTTAGGAATAATCAGGACACATGGTGAGGTTTGAAAATAAAAGGCAACTGGATTGGAGGGAAGAAAGCTTGAGAAGGCGGAGCGATTTTGATTGTTAATTAACTGATCACATGGCGGTGATTGTACTTAGCTGTGGGATGAGCCGAGGGAGAGAGGTCTAAAGCCGATGTCACCTCCGTGGGAGCCAAAGCGTAACTAACTATTCTTGTCTTTCGATTTAACACCACGAGTCAGTTTCTCTCTGATTGGTTGAGAGATCTCACATGATCTTTTTCTATTGGTTGATCTACTTAAGGTGCTATCTTCTGATAGGCCGGCGGCTTCCCTTGATGAAAGCTGTGCCCTGCCTTGATAGGAAGTGTCGAGTGCCATTTTGACGTTATTTACTTCCGTGTTATCAAATACGTCCTATCTTTGCCGGAAATGTTGGGCGTTAGCTTAATATTTATAACTTCTGGTCACCGAATACATCCTGTTTTTCCAGGAAGTGTCGAGTGCTTCTTGTCTAATATAACTTCTGCGGTCACTAGAGACGACCGGTCTCTGCCCCTGCAATGTTGACACAGGGGTGCCAAAATAGTCGTGCCAGCTTTAGTCTTACTTCCTATATCTTTTGTTACTTTCTTTCCTCCAGTTACCTTGTTCTTTATTAAGTCTTTGAAAATCATACATGATACATACATAGTGGGTCGGGGTTGCATTTAATTATATACAAATTATGACATATATATATATATATATATATATATATAATTTCTTTTGTCTTTGTATAATTTTACATGTGTGAGGAACCTATCACCATATTGTTTCAAGTTTAAGTGCGTTCTTTCATCATACGGTAATCTCTGTGCTGTTCTCATTTTGAAAGAGAAAGGATTTCTGCTGAGTCAGTGCCATTTTTGTCAACAGTCAATCCTGCCGTGTTGAAATCCATTCATTGGCGGAATGCTAATGCTGACACAACCCTTCTTTCTGTTGCATGGCTCGGCCCTCTGTCTGCTGCATTCATTTCAGACCTGTTTCTGAAGCAACAGCTTCCTCTTTGAGATCTCGATTAATTGAGATGTCTTTGTTAAAGCACCTTTATATTTATGAGCACTTGTGCATTATGTATCGTTTTCTTTTAAACCCCTTTTTACATTTTAATAGATCATAGCTCTCTATATAAAGGGTTTATTTCAGAATAAATTATGTCATGCAAATTGTTTTAGAAGATCTATTATATAAAAGGAGATCCTACACGGTTGTCAAAAATGTTTATACATTTTAAATTATAAGTATTCTTCTTTATTATTAAAAAAACATAATAGCAAAGTTTATTATAAATAAAACCTACACTACAAAAAGGTAATTAAAATGGCATCTACATTAAAAATAATATCAAACAAATAATGTCCAGTTTCATCCTCTCACAGATGAGCACGTACATAGTTCCAAAATATTTATACAAATTATATCTAGTTTTAGAGAGAGTGTAAAAATTATTTAAATTTACATTTTAGAGCAATAATTACACGCACATATTATCAAAAATGTTCAATATATTGATTGAATCAAACACTAAAAATTAATATGGTATAAATATAGATTATTTCAAAAGAGATTTAGGCTCCGCTTAAGTATTATACGATTCTCATCATATTTATATAGAAACGAAAATGTGAAAAATATTCAATTAAATATAGAATATATATATTTTTTTGCTATATGTCCTGTTTATAATCATTAAAACAATTTGTATTTATATAATTATAACACTGCCAATAGCGAGCGTGATGTCACATATGGGTTAATCCTCTATATTAGATCTTAGAGAAAGATAAACTCTAATCAGAGAACTATCAAATCTACAGTGCTATCGTGGGACATCAACGCGACAGGACAAAGGTCCCACAGGATGTCCTTAAGACCATCTAACAATGACCAAATGCTGACCTATTGTTTCAGTGAAGAGTTTACAAGGGATATTGAATGTCCGCCCTCGACATTGTTGGAACATGTTTGAAACAACAGCATTACCTGGCTCAAATAATAGAGATGTTTTATAAAAAGGTTTATTATTATCCAAAAGCATTTTTAAAATATCAAATTGAGAAAATCACAAATAAACGTTTTTTTACTAATTATTTCAGGATTTCATACTTATATACAGTCTTTGATTTCTAGACGTAAGTCTGGTCATCTACGGACAATGGCTTTCCAGAATGGTTGTAAGGTTTCCCTACTATGTACTAAGTGCAATTCTCAACCTGAAACCCCAAACTACATAATTGACTGTATTGACTCATCCATTGATGAGCTCTACTCATCCCCAGCAGACACCATCAAAAGTCTCAAGTTCTACAAGCTTGATACCCTGATATGATTGAGAGGGGAGATAAGAAAAAAGAAGAAGACTTATCTACACTATGAGAAACAAAACTAATAAAGCACGAATGTTTATCTATATATATAAAAATGAATGTCTGTCTGTCTGTCTGTCTGTCTGTCTGTGTGTGTGTGTGTGTGTGTGTGTCCTCTATGGATTCAAAAACCATACATCCAATCGCCGTGAAAATTTGGGATATTATTAGGCATATCCCCGGAAAGGTTTACGAAAAATAATATCTTGAATATCTTTAATATCCTTAGAGTTATTTGCAGATTTGTAGCTTTAACTCGCAAGCACCATTGAGACGGAGATAGGCTTAGGTTTGCTGCTCCTGATGACCTTGGGTCTGCCCCACCCCGTGAGAGAATGGATTCGCCCGGCCGCCAGTACCCACCGACCAATCAGGGCAGAGTTGGTGTCACAGCTATGCCAAGTAGACAAGAAAAAAGGCCTCGCGGGAGCTTGCCCAAGATGACCTCCGGGAACTTCGTCCATCTTACATAAACGACCATGAATTTATTCAACCTTATCGAGTATTTTTCAATGGACCGGGAAAAAATGTTCACTAGATAAAACGATGATTTAGTAATGTAGAAAATTAGGAAAGACAAAATTCAGAATGACACGGCACACAGGGACCGGGAAAAAATGATCACTTTATCAGTTTCAAATTATCAAAATATATCTATTTCTTTTTATAAGTTTATAGAGAATTGTTTTAACAAATGTTAGTTAGACAGACCTTTACTCGGGTACTGATTAATATTGGTTTTATTCAACTTATCGAGTATTTTTCAAGGGACCGGGAAAAAATGTTCACTTTATCGAGAGATTCGTTAGACAAACCTTTACTCGGGTAAAACACGGGCGAAGCCGGGTACATCCGCTAGTTTTTAAATAAAACAAACTGTCTTTACTGCGGTGAAAAAAAAATACTGGGAGGGCTTGGCTCATCGGCGGTGGACCCTCTCAGCGGTTTCGCGAGAGGTTAGAGCTCTACACTATGACAGTGATTTTGATGGAAGTAAAGAGAATTCAGCTTATAGCTCACATGTTTTTATATATAACAAAACAAGCAGGACGTGAGACGCCTGGAAATTTGTATTTGAATAATATTCCGAAAAATATATAAAAGCGTAAATAAAATTATATTTCGGATTTAAACATTCTCTCTATTTGTACAGTGAGATATTTTAAATATTAATTAAATAATTTAAATATCAAATAACGCTATATTTTTTATAATATATGAATTAGAATATGAAGCTCCAATAGAAAAACAGCGCTAAAACATTTTACCTAACAGCTGAACGGCAATTCCTTCTATTCTTGCATGTTCAAGCTGGAGAGGTCATTGCCAGAGTTCACAGGTAAAATGTTTTAGCGCTGTTTATGACTATGTCTGTTTTCTAGAAAATATGTGTTTATAAATTGTTCTCAATATAAATATATGTTTTTCAAAAAGAGCAATCCATAAATAGATCTTCAATTTAAAAAAAAGATATATATTAGAATAAAAAAATATTTTTTTAACCTACGTTAAATACATTATTTTTTTAATCCAATATATGCTTTTTAATTTAATAAATATAGGTATGCGTAAAGTTCAATTCCCGCTTTTAATAAATTCATTATCAAGATAAGGATATTTTTTACTTAGTATATAGAGAAACCTAAAAGAGAGTATGAAGAATTTGGTAAAACTCTTATATTAAATGGTTAATTTAAATTATGAATATACTTATTTCAGAAATATTTAATGCTACATAATTATTTCTTCATTAACTAGGATTTATTTCGATTTTAAAAGTATAAAATAGGATTTTCTCTATTAACATGTAGCGGTTCCCAAACATTAACTTTTCATATTTTCATTATAAGTTTTAATTTGTTCAATAACTATTTAATTCAAATATTAAATTCAAATATGCATCTTATAAATATATAATTCTCATAAAATATGCATTAAAATTATATAAATTAACATTAATATCACATTATTTGTTGTAATAATAATTTATCTAACATTTTATAATATAGAAATGATTTTTGACCACTAAACAAGAAGAAAAAAGATCATGTAGTATACAACAATTTAACCCCTTCTGATAATTTGTATTAAATAAATGTAATTAAAAGATGATTTTACGATAAATAATTTGTTGTTTGACTCCGCTTAGAATTCCATGCCGCCCACAAACAGGTAGGCACAATTGAAGTACATTTATATATAAGGGTTAGGTATAATATATCTTTCAATACAATTATCGATGCTTTACGTTGTAATAGAACCATAAGCGCGTGCCATTTTTTTTGCAGCAGCGCTTACGTCAGCCTTGTCCCACATTGTCCCATCTGAAGTGTCATTCAGCTGGTAGACCCTACTCTGCCTGCTTAACTTCCCAAACGCCGAAGAATGTCAGGAAAACGTTCAAAATCCTTCCCGGTCCATAAATTTACGGCCATGTCCTGGGGATGACAAATGGATGGATCCATTTCAGCTAATGGCATTCAAATTGAGAACCAACTCTTTGGGGAGTTCCTCTCGTCGACTTCTTCTTTCATCGATTTGTGCAAGTGTAGTACTTGTACTTTATTGCAACCATCAGGATAATTGGTAGGTTTATTTATTTATTTATTTATTGTAACAAAAGCACGAAGTCCAAAGGACTATTGTGCTGTGCTAGTATTATTTACATATATATGATTAAATATTTACACGATGGATTAGTAGTGTTTTGTAAATTATTGTGCAAATAGTTCTAAACTTAACAAAGTTTTCATAAGATAGAGTATATACACAAAGAGAATTTGGTAATGTTTCAAAGTATCTACATACAATTTGATTAGTCAGAGGGCAAGTTAAAAAGAAGATGCTCTGGTGATTCAACATCTAAGCGGCATTCACATGTTGGATCATTGATAACATTCAGTTTGAATAGGAAACTTAAGAAGGGTCCTTTGGTAGGTTGAGCGTGGTGTAGGCTATCAATGTTCGACAACAGCTCTGGATCGAACCTCACATTGCGATGGCGTCTATCACAAAGTCTATCTATTGGGTTGTAAAGAAAGCTCGTTCTTTTTGTATCCCTTTGTTACATAACGGTTTTTGTTGTTATACGGTAAATTGTCTATATTATTTTTTATTATATTTTATATTTTATTATTAATGTATATATATTTTTTGTCTAAATAAAATTGCCGAATAAAACCGAACGAACATTCTTTACAACTCAATACATGTGTAGACATGTGACATACTTTCAGTAAAATGAGTCCCAAACCGATCATGGCGTATACTATATGTATTTTGTAAAAGTGATAACATTATGAAACTTATCGTGTTTTCTCTAAATGAATTCTTCAATTTATAATAAGTTATTTTAAAAATAAAGCAATCCATATTTAATTCATTAGATAGTAAAAAGGCATATAAATCTTTTATTAAATCCAATATATGCCTTTTTATTAACTAATAATAAGTTATGTATAAATAGTCCATTTTTTAAAATTTCTATAATGAAAAGATTCCTTGGTAACTCTTGTAGGGGTGTAGACAAGGTACTTGGTTACATTTAGGACAAGAGCCTTGCACTAACTAATTTATTAAAGCATAGGTTATATAAATATTAAAAAGGGAAAGAGAGAAAACAAAGAGGTTACATCCTCCGTAAAAGGTAAACAAACAACAGCGTCGTTAGGCTAAACTTTACAGTCAGTTGGAGGGGGGGGGGGGGGTGCCGACGTCATCCTTCCGGTCACGTGTTATACTTGAGTGGCGGCACTGGTGTCCAACAGTAACTCATTATATTCAAATATTCTATAATGAGCATCAATAATGCATATTTAGAACTTTCCCCCATATTTAAATATTTCTGATATAAATATAATTCTTCGATCTTTTCAATCCCTCTGCTTTTGGATATGCTATATTCATAGAGTGTGAGTTTCTCTGATGCTATTTGACCCCAATATATATCAATAATATCCAGGAATCTCACACATTATATAGATGTATATTTATCAATTATTTTAAATATTTACATCTCTCTCTCTAATTAAAAAGGCATATATTGGATCAAAAAATCATTTATTTTACCAATATTTCAGCTGGCTGAACGCCAACCTTTATCAAGGTGTTATAACATTTTAAAGTATGTCAACAACTTGTTGTTGTTTTTGACACACTTTAAAATGTTATAACACCTTGATAAAGGTTGGCGTTCAGCCAGCTGAAATATTGGTAAAATAAATGATTTTTTGATCCAATATATGCCTTTTTAATTAAAGATTTATCTATGGATTGCTCTATTTTCAAAACCTCTCTCTCTATTTACTCATATATTTATTATTATATAATCTTATTTATTTATATATTAACCTTATATAATCCTATATAAACCAAAGATATAAGAAGAGTCGTTTCAATCTCTCTCTATATAGATTAAATTAGCTCTTGATGATACAATTAAACGTTCCCTAATTAAACGTTGAATCAGTTTTTTAGGCTATTGGCCAACCCATTTTCTTGATAAACAACCTATAAAAATAGTATTCTCTATCTAAAATGATCATTTGAGCCGTCATGTCTATTTAGATATCTTTCATCCGTTACGTTTTTCCATATTTACATATTATAGTGTTTCCATCGTTTGAGGTGACTGGGAAAACAAGCAGAGAGAGAAATAAGGATAACCTAAGTCCCTTGAGCGTAAATATCGCCAACTGCCCGAAAAAAATCAGTCCATCATGATGATTTTCTTATAGATCACAGGTTACATAAGTCCTTATTACTTTCGCAATCCGGTATGAAAACTTTTGATATATCTTTTTTTATGTTGTTGATAAAAGTGGTAAAAAAACTAACAAAATATATTATGTGAAATTCAAATAACGAGCCTCATAATAAAAAACAACGGTTTATATTCATCCAAAAATAGTATTTCTACAATTTACATATAAAGGTTGTGAAAGAAATTTGAATAACAAAAATTACATATAATTGCGGAAATAATCTATATGAAATTTATTAGTGATGACAATCTTATTTAATGTTTTGCTGAAACATTAAATGCCTTAATTTTTGAAATGCTCCATTTCATCATTCAATTGAAGAAAAAAGAGTAGAATCTCTGTTATTCTTCTCATCGCATCCATGTAGTTTCATCATACAAGATTGTCCCAAAAGTTCGTAAACACTTGCAAAAAATTGAATTTGGATATATATATGGATATTGCAGTCGTGGTAAAAATAATAGAATTTAATAAAGAATCCCAATTTATTATTAAGGATGAAATACCTGATTTGAGGCATAAAGAAGAAAATAAAAGATTACCTATTTACATATGTACAAAATATTTTATGAGAGAAATATGTAATATTTTGTGTTGATTTCTTGGCCAACTGTATTGCATATGGTGTGTTATCTTAAAATTTCATGAAGAAAATATCATATTAAATATTTGCACATATATATCACATGAATATATATATTTGGAATTTGTGCTGTAGGTGTTTACAAACTTTTGGGATAACCTTATATTTTCTGCTATTATTTCTGAAAAGGCTGTAAGATCTGACTTTCTCCATTCAATGGCTACTGTCGGCACAATGGGCAAGTTTTCCAGTTGAGGGAGTCCTATGTCCCAGAGAGTGGATAAATAGGACGATCTTCTTTTGAAGGACACGTAGTCTTTTTCATTTGTTTTAAGGCATCAACAACTTATTGGTCCATTTTTTTTCTGTCAAACGTGAGTCATCAATTGATACATGTCATATTTTTCTATTAAAACATCTCCCCTAATTTCATATTTCTTCATGTTCCAAAATCACTTTATTAGGTACTGCTCAAAAGAGCAACCTAGTTTATGATATTTGGAACAATGAATAATATGTGAAGGTTATTCAGATATTAAACAAAAGGTTAACGCGGGATTCAATCCCGGTTCATGGCTGTCGGGAATCGAGGGTGTTACACACTCGTCCACCGACTTTTTTTTATTTTAATATTTGAAATATTTTTTTTACCGTTGTGTTATTATAAAATAATTTTGATTGATATGCAGAGTTCAGAATATTGTATTTAAATATTTTCTTATCATATATAGTTTCTATCTATCTCTTAGATTATCCATTACGGAACTAAAACACTTGTGATAAGTATAACAATGCATTGTAAAAGCATTGTCCAAAATTTATCTTTTAAAAAAAGAAATATTTTTACTCACGATGAATAACTTTTCAAAATGCAAGCTTCCAAGAAAGCATGGTTCTTCTTCTTAAGGCTTATACCAAAGAGATATTTTCTTAACTTGCACTGTTTGTATTAAAGTAAAACAAAAGCCGGTGGAAGAGCTATTCTCGCTAGAATTCTTGAATTTTAAATTTAAAATATCTAATTGTGAGAAAATGTTATATATATTGTAGCGCAAAATATTTATTATTTTTTATATATAATTATTAATTTCTATATTTATATTATTTATATATTTTGCTACTCTGGAAACTTCCCTCTTTGCATATATTGATTGCATATATATGATTTTGTTCGTGCCTTAAATAAATTGCCGTGTCATCCTGAAGTTTGTCTTTCCTCATTTTCTACCTGACAATATATATACATCAACACCTTTGATACAATGTTACTTCAAATGATATATGCTTTTTGTTTCCTGATAAGAATAGCTTTTTGAGAAAGAAAAAAACATTCTTGTTAAAATAACCGTATTTCCAAAAAAAAAAAGGGAAGTAAAATTCGGCGTGGATTTCTGATAAAAACGTGTGTTTATTGAATGTATACATAATATTAAAAAAGCTTCATTATTTTGTACCTTGTTCCACAAAGAGTTGGGGCATTTTTATATTCAAAATGAAATAATTAATTGTTCATAGACAAACGTCTTTTTAACGTATTTTGTATTTGCAGCTAAGATGGCGTGTTGAAAAGTCTTCGCCTTGAAGTTTGTCTGTTCTATAACATAGTAAAAGAATCTTATTTCACTAGTCGTCTGTATACAGTAGCGAAGTAACCTTTATTTTATTAACAGAGTATCATTTTTATGTTTATATTCTGCTACTTTGTAAACTTCCCTTATTGCTTTTGTTTATCATTCATAGTTTGTTCTTGCTTAAATAAATTGGTGTGTCATCCCTGAAGTTTGTCTTTCCTAATTTTCCACGTGTCAATATGTGATTTTTTTTAAATTTGAAATAATTTGAGTGTAGTTATTTTTAGTAGATAGTATAATATCACCGTCAAAGCTTATAATGAATGATAATCATGGATTAAGAGTGTTGAAAGGATTAAATATAAAAATCGTCCACTTCCGTAGTTTTCTGGCAGAATGCCGATAAACAGGGCAGCCATCATGGACCATACATCATCCATAAGTGGGAAAGCCTGTGGGAAAGGCAGAGTACAAGGCTGGAATACCAATTTGGGGATCCCAGAATTAGCTCCGGCACAATGCAAGCGTTTCCAAACATAGGAATCGTTTGATAAACTCTTTGACCTTCCTTCTTTCCTACAGATGGAAGGAATATATAGAGCAATACCACTGACATAGTGATGCTACTATGTTTGATAAATATAGGCATATATGTCTATTCTCATTGGTACATGCTATTGATATTATTTTAACATCGATACTGAAAGTTTCTAAAGAAGATAGTGCTTTTAAAGCCTTCTGAATTTTATTGTGGAAAACGAATCCATTTTTGAAATTAATCAGTTTTATATAAGTGTGTTATAAGTAAAAATGTATATACACAAAAGAAGGCATTTGCAATTTTAGAGTTTTTTTAAGAGCAGCTTTACATTTTTTTTATATTTTGAATGCAATTATAAATTTAATAATTGCAAATCATTTTCAAAATCATATTTCACGAAGTATTTGATCTCTTGCAGGTTTGATTCAAAAATCCTGAAAAAGCTGTTTTATTTGAAAAAAAGTATAAAAACCGCAAAAAAAAAAAACTATGAGCCCAAATGACAAATTTTTAAAAAATGGTGCCACCCTGCTACCAAATCAAACAAATACCAATAGTCGTAAATATTCGTTTGTTTGGTCACTGGAAATGTCTTCAGTAGAACATACAAGAAATATTGAGGATATTGATGAAATATTTCAGTACGTTACAAAATGGACTGAGTAGAATTATTATTATTTTAGATTTGAACGGACTAAGTAAAAGTTGCTAGATTTCAAATGAGAACTCTAAATCTAAAATCACGATTTTAAAATGCCAACTATTTTTACGAAATATAATAGCAAATAGTTTTTCCGGCAACATGCTTCTTTATTTCAGCTACCAATGATTAGAGATCCGCAACTCCTCTCCGGGCCCAAGACAAGATAAACTAAAGGAATATTTTATTCTGATTATGGCCCCAGGAAAAAAGTTGAATATCTTGATAACTTTGCTATTTTCTAAATAAAGAGCTATATCTCTGGTAAAACCTTTATTATTCTTTCCTATACAATATAACGGAAATATAAATCATTCTAAAATAAATATATTTAGTTTAGAAACATGTGGAATAAATATTATGAGACTATATGACTAACATATCAGAATCTAATTTGTGTGAATCCAAACAGTTCGAGATATTAGGTACATATTATTTTTTAAGGAAGTCTGTGAGTTGGCATCGATGGGTGCAGCACGGATGCAAATCTCCCCACCGCACCCACAAGGTCGAAGGAACCTATAATTTTCATCTTACCATGGGACCTGCCATGGGCCGTGACGTCCTAAATTACATGGTACTCCAGTAGCTATTGGATTGATCCTGGAACTTGCTGAAGATCCGGCGTGGCGAACACCCACATCTTCCGTAGATTTACATTTGTAACTTGAGGCCAACAATCAAATGATGGACGGCTTGTCACCTATTACAATGATGATCATCTGATTTCTACTTTCTGATTAAATTCAAATATTGGCCAAATTCTTCACCCGTCATCTATAAACTTGCATGGGGTTGGTTTTTCGCTATCAATAGAAGTAGTAAACACTCTCCAGAAGTTTAACATAACATTGTTCACATAAATGATGAATAAATTATTTTCTACAAAAATATTGTATAGCTAAATCCGACAACGTGAGATCACGTAGTGTGGGGAGCAACGACTGGGACTCACTCACGTGACACCCCGACACACACCATTGGTCCTCGGGTCAGGAAGTTAACGACAAGTCTCCCAGAACCTACACGGTGCTGCATTGGGCACTTCAGCTCCCTGTGTCCTAACCTATACTTATTTGTACAAGTACTTATTTTTACTTATTTGTACTTATTATTTGTACAAGTCCATCAGCGATCACAAGTAACACGCAGACATGTACTACACTTACAGTGATACAGTCATTAATTAACTACCATGATTTTTATGGTATGTTCCATATATATTTGGAATATATAAACAAAATAATTGTATTGGTGTGTTTTAAAAGGGTTTTCTTTTCGAAATTTGTTTGGGATATAGAAATTCAGGATTTTTTTTGTTTTCCCAAAGGACAAATTATATACAGGTCGTTCTAATCATTGTTGATAGAGGTCACCACGACTGCTTATACTGTAAGCACATCTACCTTGTACGTATATAGCATCAGTTGGACCTTGCATCTACAAAGTACCATAGTCACGTTTGATTATTTACCCTCACCTGTAGTGTTGAACTTGACCAGAAATCTAAGGCTAATTAATACATTTATTTTTATGAAACCTGCCTAATCCAGAGTTTAAACCCAAATTTTGGCCGAAAAACACGATTAAGACTACTCTCTATAAATTATTAATATATACAAAAATAGAGTTGTTAAGAATTATCCCTATAAATAAAATACAAAATTCCCCAAATTTGGTCATTTCAAATATATTTAACAAGACAAAAAAAAAAACGCTATTTATTTCAAATTTCATTCTATATAACGAAGAGCTTTCAGAATACTCTCTACCTTTCTACTCAATTACAAAACTTATAGGGACAGGAATACTATTTATGTCACAATGTACTTTTGTGATTGATCAGAAAAATATTTTTTTCCGAACAATTCTCGTTTTATAAAATAAAATATTAAATAAATAATGTTTTATTTAAACTTTCAAATGTATTTAAAACTACTTACTAAACCTATATATAGCCAAATTAGTTAAGGAACTGAAATCAGTCAGAAAATATTACATCAAAAGATATAATTGTATTTATTTACCAAAACACCATATAAAGTGAATTGTATACCTTAATTGAAAAGGTGAGTTTTGTAAAAAAAAAAGGGGTTAAGGCCAAGGGCGAATAATCCCGAAATATTCATAGAAGTAAGTTCTTACAATGGAACAAAGGGCCATTGTTGAACTTTCTCATGTTTCCATCTCTACTTTCTTTTTGTTTTACATCCACTTTGGATGATGTGATTTTAATATATATTTTCATTTATTCCATAAAATAATTCCTTGAATCAATATTGAGTAAAGTTAATCAAGCCTCAAGGGAAAAGTGTTTTTCTCTTTGTGTCTCAACATAAGAGCCATAGTTGCCTTCTACCATTCCCCAAACTCTTTCTAAATTCATCTCAGGATTAAAAAAATTGAAAAGACACTTTTCTCTAGAGACCTGATTAATATTACTCAATTTTCATTTATATCCCCATGTGAGGAATAATATTCGTATTATTTTATTTTAATTATTGTTACAAAAGCACGAAGTCCAAAGGACTATTGTGTTGTGCTAGTATTATTTACATATATATGATTAAATATTTACACGATGGATTAGTAGTGTTTTGTAAATTATTGTACAAATCGTTCTAAACTTAACAAAGTTCTCATAAGATAGAGTATATACACAAAGAGAATTTGGTAATGTTTCAAAGTATCTACATACAATTTGATTAGTCAGAGGGCAAGTTAAAAGAAGATGCTCTGGTGATTCAACATCTAAGCGGCATTCACATGTTGGATCATTAATAACATTAATATTATTAATATATAAAAATATATTCTCATTTGCATCCATATGAGGGATAATGTGATCTGATTAAAAACTACACAATATTTTCTTAGAACTTCAAGGGAGAACATAAAATTAGCAGCTTCACTATGTTTAAACAAGTCAGAGATTTACAAATTCGTTCTGGACCATGAGAATTTTGTCTACTTCTACTATAAGTTTTACAGTTCATCAGAAAAGCTAGGAATATCGGTAAATATGAAAATAAGATACCTAGAATACACCCCGTGGGTTTCTATACTGTATACACGTATATATTCTACGAGGTGTGTTCGAAATGTATCGCGACTTTTGTGTTTTTTCAAAAATTATTTATTTCTTCATGAATACCTATTTTGTCCCCTTCAAAGTAATCCCCATGAGATATTATACACTTGTGCCAACGGTTTTTCCAATCTTCGAAGCACTTCAAAAAATCATTTTTAAAAATCTTTTTCAGCTCCTCCTTCGATGCCGTCTTTATCTCGTCTACGTCGTCCTTTCATGGGCCTCTTCAGTTTAGGGAACAAGAAAAAGTCACAGGGGGCCAGATCTGGGGAATACGGTGGCTGCGGCATCATTAGTGTGTTGTTTTTGGCCAAAAAGTCGCGCACAAGCAACGATGTGTGAGCAGGGGCGTTATCGTGGTGCAAAAGCCAATTTTTGTTCTTCCACAAATCCGGGCGTTTCTGGCAGATTGCTTCGTGCAAATTGCGCATAACTTTCAGGTAATATTCCTTATTGACAGTTCTACCCTGTGGCAAGAACTCATGATGCACCACGCCCCTGCAATCGAAGAAAACTGTCAGCAAAACTTTCACATTCGACCGAACTTGGCGCGCTTTTTTCGGTCTTGGTTCGTGCGGCAGCTTCCATTGAGATGATTGAGCTTTGATTTCCACGTCATAACCATAAACCCACGCTTTGTCACCAGTTATGACCCTCTGGAGCAAATTTGGGTCGTCGCGGACAGAGTCCAACATCTCATTAGCAATGTTCATGCGATGCTGTTTTTGGCCGCAATTGAGCATTTTGGTACGAATTTCGCGGCGACCCGTCTCATGCCCAAATCATTGATAAAAATCGAATGGCACGAGCCAATCGATATGTTTAGGTCCTCAGCAACTTCTCTAACGGTGATTCGACGATTGGCCAATATCATTTTCTCCACTTCATTAATTTTTTTCGTCTGTTGTTGAAGTGCTCGGGCGTCCGGCACGCTCTTCGTCGTTCACATCTTCTCGGCCTTCTGAGAACATTTTGTACCACCGATAAACGTTGCTTCGGTCCAAGGTAGCTTCTCCGTATGCCACAGTCAACATTCGGAATGCATCCGCGCACTTAATTTCGTTTTTCACACAAAATTTGATACAGGTTCTTTGATACATTTTTTTAAGTAGGTAAAAATCGAAGACGATCCAAAACACCTGCAAGCAAAGCAGCTGTCAATAGTTAAGTGAACATTCAAAATGGCCGAGCTTGTCGGCATAAGTGAGAGACATGAGTACCAACATAAAGCCACAAAAAGATCGAAATTCGAATTACGTAACCCGCGAAAATTCAAAGGTCGCGATACTTTTTGAACACACCTCGTATACTGTATATAGACGACTTTCTGTTTATTTATTGATAATTTCTTTAATTGTTTTCCCGTTTATTTCTTGGATTGAGGGACGAATCTATCTAAGAGATAATGTTTTAATAAGTGATTTTTTTATAGCTTCTTTTCTTCCTGACACTGGCATAATCTACAGAACTACGTTAAGACTCGAGGCCGTTTTAAAAGTATCAATAGATAACAGGTAATCAACTATATACAGCCTTGGTGGTTAGACATTACAAGCATTGAGTCTATCACTATCTTTCCTTTCGTGTTTACCAATTATTTCAACCTTCTGCTAAACTGTTAAACTGGTTGTTAAAGCTTTCATCTCCAATGAATCAGAGAAAAGTTTGTAAATCTTTGACTTGTTACGCATATGAGACTAAAAATTTGCCGTTCTCTTCGTGGACAATGAAGAATACTATACGGCATCCTATCTTGAATCTCATCTCCACATTACTTGCAGTTCGAACAACAGTTCCAATATTCTGAGCGGCGTTTTAGAGAATATCTCCATCACTCAAGGCCGTTGTAAAATTGAACTAGAGCAGATGATGCATCTTCTTGAATTTATTTTTCAAACGGCCTTGTAAAACGAGAATGTCGAGATGACCTTGAGGAAGATGGATTATTAACTAATCGAAGGTCAGCAAAAATTAATTTAAAAATCCGAAATTTGTCTTGACCTTTAAGTTTTTTCGAGAATCACAAAACATATTTAGAAGAATAAATATGCATATTCAGAGAAAAATAGCATTAAAGTAATATATATTGCCTAGACCAGTGGTTGGTAACCTGCAGCTCGCTTGCCACTTGCGGATCTTTGGATGTGAAACTGCGGCTCTTTTTATTGTTCCATTCCAAATATTATTTATGCGAGTACTATTTATTTTTGGCAAAAAATTGTTGTCGCTCTTTAAAAACTTTGAAATTTTGTCAATTTTAATTTTTGACTCTTCCGACTCAAAAAGTTGACGACCCCTGGCCTAACTGGAAGTTCTTTAGTTTCACAGCGTTTCGATGAATATCATTCAGACAGCCTCTCTCGCCACATACATATTATTGAAACTAAATTGAATATAAAGACGTTTTAAATTATTTTTGAACAATTTTAGTCCTTCTGTGTACATTGAAACGTTGTAAAAATATAGAAATCCAATCTGGCCAAGCTATTATCTTCTAATTCTAAAGACAGAAAATGTATAGATAAGTGGTGTACTTAGATGGCTCTAAGAATTCAAGACCCATTATGATTATTAATAATATCAGAAATGTAGAAATGATCATTCAAATAAAGTAATAATTCGTTATTAAATTAATAAAATAATCCCTTGTATCAATATTAAGTAAAAATATCAGACCTCCAGGGAAAACTATCTTACCATGTTTTCTCCTGTAAAAGGGCGTTTGTGCTCGAAAGTTAGAGATTTAAGAAGGTTTTTGAAAATATACTTTTACATGGAGGCCTGATATTTGTACTCAATTCGTTATTACCTCCATCATGGCTAGCATTCCTTAAAGCAAAATAGCCCTAACCATAAACTATCAATAAAACCAGCATCGACCAGTCCTGTCATGGCATGGATAGTGCCAACATTCCAACATCATCTATGCTGTAGCAACAATAAAAATTTAATGTGCATATTTTGTAAAGTTGTTTACATTTGGATCTCCCTACTTCTCATATAATGGATTCATTAATTGCACATTCAGGATTTTATGACACTCTTACGTTATTTTATGATACCTATTATACCGCACTAACTCGTTTATGAGCTTTTCATTTTCATGATATTCTCTTTTTGTTAGAATACAATTTGGAGCCTTTATATCAACTACCTGAATACCTGATCAATCTTTTGAATATATTCATATGAAATGTATAAATTGATTTCATTAATTCGCTGCTTATGCGCATAATCCAACTTATGATTCCTAGAAGTCAAGTTCGACATTTTACTCAAATTAATTTTACATTATAATGATGATAAATCCACAATTTTCACAGAGAGGTGTAAATGTGTTGGTTTTTGAAACTCGTTAATTTGAATCTCTCGATAATTTGAAATCTTTTTCCGGTCCCTTGAAAAATACTCGATAAGTTGAATAAAATCAATTTTAATTGGTCCCCTCGGTAATTTGAAGTTAAATTAATTTAGTATCTTGCCACAAATGAACATTTGTGAATCACTGTGTGTGTACAAATTTTCAAAATAATAATTCACGAATTTTTCGATCAAACTTTTGTTTGAGAAAGGGCAAGACCCGAAAGCTCCCAATAAATTTATTACTTTCAAAACTTGCGGTAAGTCACTTAATCAATCTTGTATCAATATAATATGTTTAATTAAAAAGGTATATATTGGATCAAAATATAATATTAATATCAAAATGATATTTTGATCCAATATATGCCTTTTTAATTAAAGATTTATTTATGGATTGCTCTATTTTCAAAATATAATATGCATATATACCGAAACTACCTAAACTTCAAACACTTGTTTATTTGATTTTTTCCCTCCCTCTCTTTTAGTTGTTTAAACTTCTGTTATTTTGAACACTTAAAAAATTCAAAATTTTCTCTTGTCCCTTGAGTTTCAATTTATCGAGAGTCAACTGTAATTTGCAATAGTACAAAATGAAAGGTTTTCATTCTAACACGAAATTCAATTTTCAAAAATAAATGGTGTCTTATATCATTTCAGTAATAATGAAGAAGATTATACACAAATGATCAGTTATTTAGCAAGATATATAGCTAGACTATTGGATAACTACTATAAGAAAGAACCTCAAATATAGCAATTCCAGATAACAATCTCACACCTAACCTATTATAAACAGGAATTCTAGAAAATAATCAAAGTCACCATCGCATTAGTCACCTGCGCCGTGGTGTGGGCCTCGTGTTGTAGGGGACAATTTGAGCCCAAAATTAGGGGTTCTTGAACAGACCTTTCATTTAAGAGGCCTAGAATTAATGATAGAGGATCATTGAAGAATTTCATAAAAAAAAACGCGAAAAAAAATCTGATAAGGTCCACGTCAAAATATTAATTTCAGAAAACCTGCGTAAAATGATGATTTCGAAAATAATGATATCAAACTTTTTTTTTTGTTATCTTTACCTGCTTCGTGTAGGTTCTATTTTGTACTGAGACGTCTGCTTCTTTAGTGGTTTTACTTGAAAAAAGAATACTTCTTTTTGTATTGAAATATCTTTTTATATTTCATAGAATGATCTCGTTTGGTGTTTTTTTTTGTGATTTGAAAATGTTTCTGAAAATTATTACTTTAGATATATATAGATGCTCATCTCTTCATAAGTAAATGATCCTTGAAAACATTTAGCAGGAGCGTAAATTAAAATTTAACTCGATTCCTTATATATATAAAAAGTGATATATTACTATTGAATCAAAATTATTGAGAATTTTTTTGGGTTCAATGAATTATATATGTTATAACGAAGGCATTCATACAATGGATATTTTAAAATTAATATAGCCATCAAACTTTTGTCAATAAAGCTGAATGATAGCAGCAGTCTGAATAATTAACTAACAAAATCATTTTGAAAATATACTACTGATAAATCAAGTTATTCCAGTATATTTCCATATCGCAATTAGGGAAAATAGAAATAAGGGCGTCATGACTTTTATTTTTAATTGGTAGTGATAAAAGCTTTGGAGAGAAAAATTCCAGCCGGGTTCGAACCCCACGGAGTTATCTAGGCATTCCTCTAACTTTCCCACGTACACCCCGCCCGGGGACACTCGCATAAAACTTGGCATTAACCCATTTGTCTTCCAATGAATTGCTATATAGAAAGCATGGTCTTGTTTTTCAATGACTTTCCCTTTTCGTATATGAAACACTTGATTTACAGGTTAGTTAATTTCGAAGAAGTGATCGAAGCTAACGGCAACGAATATATTTTATTTGTGTGGTATAATCTTAGCAAGCTTTCGGATTATGACGTTCTTCAACAGGTTACATACTTAGTAGGCTAATAGCCTGTTGAAGGACGTCATAGTCCGAAAGCTTACCAATATTATACCGCACAAACAAATAAACTCATCGTCGTTAGCTTCAATCCCTTCTTTTAAATGATGTTTGGGGATTCCTTCTCTTGTAAGTAAGTCAATATCAAACACTTCTGCTTTCAACAAATTATTTTCATCTCATGTGTATGACTCAAGATAATTTAAATACCACACAATTTATATAATCCTAATATCTAAAGATGGTATGTATATTGAATAAAGATTATGAGATAACATAAGATAACATATAAGAAGTAGTGAGGAAAGTTTTAGAACAGATGTGTGCATGGGGAAAGGGAGAAAAGAATTGCTGTATTGTTTTGTTGTTGTATGGCGAATCCATACAGGGCAATGGGCCATAATAAAAGCTTTTTTTGTTGTTGTTCTTGATAACATCTAAGGAGATAGAGAGAATCACCTGTATAAGATCATTGAAAGTTCTTCAAATTAAAGATACTTCGGCCAGTAAATCTTTTTTATTGTCTCGACGTTCCAACAAAAATCGTTTGTCCTCGTCAGGAGCGAACAAAAATTAAATCATTTGGCAAGGCGTTAAAAATTATTCTCTTTATTTATAATAATTTTTAACGCTTTGCCAAGTGTTTTAATTTTTGTTCGCTCCTGACGAGGACAAACGATTTTTGTCGAAACGTCGAGACAATATAAGGATTCGCTGGCAGAAGTATCTTTAATTTGAAGAACTAGGAATGCCGGCCAGGCAGCCTCTATCTTTAAGATAAGATTATTGAAATTATTATGGCGCGAAATCATCTTTTTTTTCCGAAAAACACAGTTGGAAGATGTTTTATTTGTAGAAAAACACAATGTATTTCACCCTTATATGACTTGTATATAACACTGTTGACACTGCATTGAGTGAATATAAAATAGCACCTTATATTTACCTATATGCCCTGTTATATTTACAAATAAATTGTATGTAATATGTATGAATTAAATAGACATCTATCGATAAAATGTGTAAAAAATATATTTACTGGCAGTGTATTTCTTTTCAATAATATTATCAAATCTTATCTCTATAGACCTTACTTTTTAGACCGCTCTACTATTGTATTGTATTGGTTTTAGGATATACCCTTATTTTATATGGAAGGCAGCTTACGTGTGTTTAGTAAACCTATGGACATAAGATTATAAGCCTGTAGAGGTACAACATATAGTTTAAAGGTATGCATGTAAGGTCTGTAGAGACAATGTTTGATAATATTATTGAGAAGAAACACATTGTGTGCCAGTAAATGTATTTGTTACAAATAAGTTGATTATTTTACAAATAAGTTGATTATTCTTTTAAATAAGCAAGACAATAAAAATAAATTTGGAGCATGAAAAAGACAACTAGAATTATTACCAAAGCTATATAATATGATGGAAGCATCATAGTGGCAACACCGCTCTTTCATCCATCTCCGGGTAGAATGGCAGGAAATCCTGGAAGATTCAAGGGCGCGAGAGAAGAAAGCGGTAAAGAAAGTGAAAAATGAGTTTCTCACTCAAGAAGGGCGGTTCCTCAAGGTTAGGCTGAAAGGTATTCAACCTCGAATGTAATATGGAATGGGGCTCTTACTGATAAATGAGACTTCCTGGAGTGTTGTACAGCGTGAGAAGTTCAATGGCATATGTCATCACGTTCGAATACACGTAATCATTAATTTTGTTGGGCTTCCTTCTTCTAATCTTTAACTAACAGCAGACCCATATACAAAAGTAGAAAGATAAAGTAATACACCCAGAAGGAATTGGTGCAATATCATGAAACTTGACATGAATTATTAGGCTACCTCATGAACTAGTTCATAAATAAATTAAATAATTTAAATGTATCTTTTAAGGCATAAGAGCAGGAAAATTTCAAGAATAAAATTAAAAACCTGAACTTTCAAGACATTCTGCAATAATAAAACATTCAGTTTTTTTGTTTAATATCAGCATAAAACTTGCATAACATTCTTAGCCACTTCATAATCTATAGAAAATAAGTCCTTTTGGTAAAAAAACAAAGAGACATAAACACACCAAATAAAAACATAAAAATGGTCTACAAATAGCTCCTCCAATTAGGATATATTTGTTTTAAATACCAAAGTTAAACACACAGCGATTAACTCGTCTTTCACTAAAATCCTAAAAAGGAATCAAAAATAAAAGACTACGATGAAGAAAACAAAAATGTTGAAAATATTTGCGAAAGTTTTCTTAAAGAGATTCTCCAAGTGCTTTCATTAGAGTCCGGGGAATATGGTGGTGGTCAGTGGTCAAAACGTCCCAACCTTTGACCTCCCAGCGCCAGTATGCAATTATAGACTCAGCAGGAGGGGTTGTTTGGATAACCTGTAATAATTGTCTCTTTTCATCCCCCTCCTCTCTCTCTCTTACTGCTCCAGTTAGGTCTTTGGACCTTCAAGGTGATGAAGGATTCGTACATTCTTTACCCCCTATACACAAGAAAATTATTTTAAATATATAATTTTATCAACTAATTCATATTATAATTAAATGAATTAACACATTTTAATTTTTTCAATAACCAAGTTCAAATAAAATCATCAATAGATCATCTGATGATCGACCATTTGGGCAAATCAAAGATACTTGAATTAATAAATTCCAACTTGTAATGAAAGGAAATCTCCAGGAGACACAATAACACCCCAAAACACATTATTGGCTGTATTGACTCATCCATTGATGAGCTCTACTCATCCTCAGCAGACACCATCAAAAGTCTCAAGCTCTACAAGCATGATACCCTAATATGATTGAGTGGATATAAAAAAAAGAAGAAGAAGACAATAAGTATTCGTATTTGTAGGCATTCTCATGTTGAAAATTCTACAATATGTATAAAGAGAATAGCATTCTTGTACCGAGAGGGAGTACCTCTCCCCTCAAAGGTGCATCAAATCAGTGCCTTTATCGATCTTCCCCATGCAAAGAGCGCAGATTCGGGTTGGTGAAGATACCAAAAACACCAGCTTTAACAAATTCAGACAAAAGCCAACAACCTATATACTATGGCTCTGGCTATAGTCCTCATCACTAGTACAAAGGAGGCATTAATCTCCTAACATTCTCCGAGTGAAGTTGTGAATTGGTCGATTCTACCAGAAATGAGAAGACTGAGAAATCACACTTCCTTTAAGTGCGGGTTTATATGTGGGAAAAAGATTTTGAACACAAATTTTATAAACTAGAGCGAATAGAATTTGAAGTAAATATTCTTATTTGTGTGTGTGATTAATTTCATTATAGGTATATTACAGTTGTGTTTGAAATCTAGAAAACTTTCCAAGAAATAGTAACAGGGTGCGAACGTACCGTTGTATTCCCTAATGTACTATATAGCGTTAGGACAATTGAACCTTATGTTGTAGAAAATAACAGAAAGATTAAAACTTGGAACAACCTGTGTCTCCATCAGAAGACTAAAGATTCCAGAAGTGGGAGAGAGGGAACTAGACCAGAAAATGCTAACCAGAGTCTAACGAATTCCGAATGCATTTACGGACTGTGCGGAAACTAGGGGGGGGCAGAAGTGGGACGCCCGTCACGTGCTGTTGGGGGTAAAATTGAGATGCAATCTGCGGAATGTGCGTCCACCAGACATCCGGCACCTTCTTCCTGAACATACACCTCTCTATATATTAGTAAGTCTTATATTAATGGTCCGGAATTCCATGATAACGGATTTCAGACGTTAATTTGGCGAAGAGTCAATAAACAAGTAGAATGCTGCAGGACAACTAATTTTACACATCGAACATTTGAAGTAGTTGGAAACCTTGGTTTAAAAAGAAATTCATATTTATTAATTGATTCTCAAAAAGGTATTGCTTAAAAACGAAGATAACTTATAGAAATCTTTTTTTTAATTATTTTAAGCACATACCGCTAACTTACATATGCTTTCTACATTATAAGGCTCTTCTTTAAAACTATTTTGGCATAATATCTTCTTTGGCACAATATTTCCGAAGAGAAACTATTCAGTCCTAAAGCTTACCGCTGAAAAATGAAACGTTTGCGTTACTTGAGCTTCGTTTTTTTAAAGAACAATAAACAGGTTATATAGTCCTGAATGTTCTGACGGCCAAAGAGGTATAGTAGTAAAGGAACGTCCAGGCACTACAGAGAACCAAGATCGTCTTAACACCCAAGAGGTTCAGGATCAGACAGACACCCACAAAGTCTAGAATCGTCCAGACACCCAAGAAATCAAGGATCGCCCGGAGACCCAAGAGATCTAGAGTCTTTCAGACACCCGGGAGGTCTAAGGTCGTCCAGACACCCAAGAGATCTAGAGTCCTTTAGACACTCAAGAGATCTAGAGTCTTTCAGACACCTGGGAGGTCTAAGATCGTCCAAACACCCAAGAGATAAAAGATCGTTCAGACACTCAAGAGGTCTAGTCTTTCAGACACCCAAGAGATCTAGAGTCTTTCAGACACCTAAGAGGTCTAAGATCGTCCAGACACCCAAGAGGCCTTGAGACCTTCAGACATCCAAGAGGTCTAAGACCGTCTAGACACCCAAGAGGCCTAAGAACGTCCAGACACCCAAGAGGCCTAAGAACGTCTAGACACCCAAGAGGTCTAAGATCGTCCAGACACCCAAGAGGCCTGAGATCGTCCAGACACCCAAGAGGCCTGAGATCTTTCAGACACCCAAGAGGCCTGAGATCTTTCAGACACCCAAGAGGCCTAGAGACTTTCAGACATCCAAGAGGTCTAAGAACGTTCAGACACCCAAGAGGTCTAAGATCGTCCAGACACCCAAGAGGCCTAAGATCGTCCAGGCACCCAAGAGGCCTAAGATCTTTCAGATACCCAAGAGTCCTAGAGACTTTCACACACCCAAGAAGTCCAGGATCGTCCAGGCACCCAAGAGGTCTAAGATCGTCCAGGCACCCAAGAGGTCTAAGATCGTCCAGACACCCAAGAGGTCTAAGATCGTCCAGACACCCAAGAGGCCTAAGATCGTCCAGACACCCAAGAGGCCTAAGATCGTCCAGACACCCAAGAGGCCTAAGATCGTCCAGGCACCCAAGAGGCCTAAGATCGTCCAGGCACCCAAGAGGTCTAAGATCGTCCAGACACCCAAGAGGTCTAAGATCGTCCAGACACCCAAGAGGTCTAAGATCGTCCAGACACCCAAGAGGCCTAAGATCGTCCAGGCACCCAAGAGGCCTAAGATCTTTCAGATACCCAAGAGTCCTAGAGACTTTCACACACCCAAGAAGTCCAGGATCGTCCAGGCACCCAAGAGGTCTAAGATCGTCCAGACACCCAAGAGGTCTAAGATCGTCCAGACACCCAAGAGGCCTAAGATCGTCCAGGCACCCAAGAGGCCTAAGATCTTTCAGATACCCAAGAGTCCTAGAGACTTTCACACACCCAAGAAGTCCAGGATCGTCCAGGCACCCAAGAGGTCTAAGATCGTCCAGACACCCAAGAGGCCTAAGATCGTCCAGGCACCCAAGAGACCTAAGATCTTTCAGATATCCAAGAGTCCTAGAGACTTTCACACACCCAAGAAGTCCAGGATCGTCCAGGCACCCAAGAGGTCTAAGATCGTCCAGACACCCAAGAGGCCTAAGATCGTCCAGGCACCCAAGAGGTCTAAGATCGTCCAGACACCCAAGAGGCCTAAGATCGTCCAGGCACCCAAGAGGCCTAAGATCTTTCAGATATCCAAGAGTCCTAGAGACTTTCAGACATCCAAGAAGTCCAGGATCGTCCAGACACCCAAGAAGTCCAGGATCGTCCAGACACCCAAGAGGTGAAGTGATCCAGGACCAGATCAAACGGAGTGGACGTCCAATCTTGTCGCGGGGCCAGAGGACGCGCTCTGTCGCCCAAGCACATCTGCAATCGGACATTGGCAGCCTTCCTCTGCCAGCTTTACACCCAGCGGTCACCATGTTGTTGCTATTGTTACTTCTTTAATCAAAAAGCGAAATTTAGGACGTGGACATAGCTGTGATAAAAATAAGAGAAACATCACAGTTGCGTAATATGCTAAATAAACGTTTACATATTGCGTCAAATAAGGCAAAAAGCCAATATTATTGAGAAAATACAAAACTAATATTTTAATGATTATCAATGTTTTTTTTCATTGCAATTTTTCTTTAATATGAAATCCTTATTGCTATTTTTGATTATCCTCTTGTGCTATTTATAAACAAATTATGTTTCTTGGACTGTCTTATGACTGTCATTTTCCAACTGTATTAGTTATTTAATCCTTTACATAACAAAAGAAGACATTACAAGACGAGAATGTTTCTTCTACAAATAAATCAAACTTATACTGTCCTTAATGCGATGAGAATATATTGGGAAGGCTTGGCCCATCTGTGGTAAACCCTTCCAGCGGTTTCGTCAATTTAATCTACCAGACCTCTTCCTCTGAGCTTTAAACCGCTTAGAGGGTTCATTACTGATGAACCAAGCTCTCCCAATAGTTTTTATCGCAGTAAGGACAGTAGAGAAGTTTGATTTATTGGAAAAAGAAACATTCACGTCTTAATGTTTTCATTTGTTATACAGTATCGTTATATCCGTATATAGATGGCGCGTTATTGCTTTGTATTAATATTATACATGTTAATACGAGGGTTGAGAAGGTCAGTGTTTGGTTACATTTTGGACAAGGTGAATAGCTTCTTCTTATAGTCTCAAAATTCTATCTCGGCAAATGATAGCTTTCTAATATAGCCAGCCACTAACTTGTTAACTATTGGCGCCTGGTACATGCGCTTGTGTTGATTAACCTCTAGAAAAACAGAGTCTCTATATCACGAGAAGACTCTACAATTATTCAAAAAAGGCTTGTTAGAGAATTATAACCTGGAATATTTTAATCCGTACTCCAAAGTACTAGTCATTGCGCCACAGCCAACTTAGAACTAAAATGCTTAGGTTGAATCAATAAGAAGTAGACAAATATAGCCAAAAGTATAAGTATAAGTATACAAGCGGTATGTATATAAGAAACTAGGTGATTTAAAACAATAATATGTACCATGCTTTATACTTTCAAACGTAGTTTGTAGATAGAAGAATCCACAAATTCAGATAGAATCCCCCTATCCTAAGACAGAGGAGCCCTCGCATGAAACGGTTGATTCAAATACGTTTACTTGAAGTCGACCTTGCCTGCGGTTCAACGATTGTCGTAGAACATGACTGATTTATCCAAACGGTGCTTCAGTGTACTTCGATTTTTTTTAATACCATCTAAATTCCTGTAGATACAAGCCTATTTATAATAATTATAAAAAAAATGTTGGTTATATGAAAAATGCGAAAAAAAATAATTTTCAATATTTTCTCACAATGTGGGTATCACGGCCTGACACATTCAATTAGAAAATAGTTGTATGTTTTTTATTTTTTTCACAAAACAAAGAGATAGCTATTATTCCTGTGGAGTGCACTTCCTCAGTTTGTCTTGTAATAATATTGTCAACGCAATCACAATTCAATAAGATTCAAATCAACGATATATTACAAGTTTTAAAGCGACAGGTTTCTTAATACCATCTACATGGCTAGCTGTTAGGCTAAAGGCCCTTCGGCAGGCCTTGAAACAATGGGTAATACTATAGGCCTTGAAACAATGGGCAATACTATAAAATACCGATATTCTATGGTATATATGTGTCTATTACCAAACTATCAATATGTGAGAGATTTGATATATATTGCTTTTAAATGTCTGGATATAGTCGTATTCAACTTGTGCTACACAGGTTATATCGAAGAAAAGGATTGCTTTGAAAAGTGTGAAAGAAGAACCCTTATGCTCAAAACTGGGCAACTCTGTGCTTCACTTCCATCAATAATTGACAATATGACCCAGAATAAGTATATTGCTACGGCGTTTTATGGTTTCCACAAGTCCATATCTCAGAAGAAGGCCAAGTGACACTCACTCCTCACTTTCTTACTGCTACTCTTTTTGTGTTGTTTTTCTTGCTTCCCTCTTTCTCTTTCTTTTTTTTTTCTTTTTCTTCTGTCTATATCGTTATTTCCTTTGCCTCACTGCTTTGTTCTTATGCATATCTCTGGTGAATCCTGTATAGGGTCAGTGACCCTAAATAAAGGCTTTTTGTTGTTGTTTGTTGTTGCTTTGAAAAGTGTATTGAATCGTTACATTTAAATATTCCCTCACTTGAATTAAGCAATTAAAACTGTTTCCGGAGATGAGTTTCTTTTTTATTTTAAAACCGTCTTAAGTTTTTAGGCATCTCTGACCTTCTACAGACAATAAATACAATGAATAAAACACCGTCTGGTGCCAAACTATTACAGGGCATAAGGCGGAGTTTTATTTATTATATACTAGACGGGTGACCCGGGCTTCGCCCCGGGATTGACCCGTGTGCATATCTACCCGAGTGATATATATATATAGATAAGATTTTTTTTATATAATTGTTTGTTATTAACTTTATCTATTTGTTTGCCTCAGCATAATTTAATCTAATCTTTGATAATATATATATATATAGAGAGAGAGGCAGAGATGCCCGAAACCTTGAGATGGTTTTAAAATAAATAGAAACTCATCTCAAAACATTCCCGAAATGCCCAAAATCCGATTCCCAACCAGACATCTATTGAATTGTATCAATTCCGCCAAAGAAGACCTCTCGGAAAAC
Organism: Cordylochernes scorpioides; assembly: GCA_030710605.1. Classification (NCBI taxonomy): domain Eukaryota; kingdom Metazoa; phylum Arthropoda; class Arachnida; order Pseudoscorpiones; family Chernetidae; genus Cordylochernes; species Cordylochernes scorpioides. Next base: position 31,523,438 of record CP092865.1, on the reverse strand, counting down.
TCCAGGACTATAATAGAAAAGCTGAGAGAATGGCACCTAATGGTGATCGTTTAAACGACTTGAGGAACAAACAACAACAGAAACTCATCTACGGAAACATTTTTAATTGCTTAATAAATGTCCAGGAGATTGAAATCAATTGAATATTTTTTACTTGATAATTTCAATATTATTATTTAAAACCAAAACATTCGAGAATAATATTTCGAACGTAGAATTTGGTCATCCCATTCTCTGAGAGACTTACTTCCGCCTACAGTGCTGGATGGAAAGTGAAGAACTAAAGATAGAGAGAGAGAGAGGGAAATGGCCCCACACCATGAAATTAATTATTGTCAGGTTGGTGATATGAGGGAAGTTTCTCTAGGTCTCGCTAGACTTCCCCCGCACTCCGGTAGAATTATTCTCGAGGACAATTATAAAATAATTTCAAGTAACATTTGACCTCTGACCACTGCGGCTAACTTTGAAGAAATGGCCGAAAAGGTTTAAATCTTCGTCTTGGAAGGAATCTTTTATCCTTTGGTACTTAGTGTACGTAATGATCATAAACTGCTGTTTCTATTTAATTACAGGTTGGTAAAGAATGTGTGTATAGTTTTCTTAATGGAAAATTTTAGTTGAATAGAAACTCTGGCATCTTAATAACCGTTTGGAAACCTTTATCATTATCATCTTAATATGTTTCTCTTTAGAAGAGAAAGATGGACACAGAAAAGAAAAACGGTCGTTGAGTTACAGCCTGCACCAGAATGACGAGGGTCAACAGCCCGAAATGCGTACGTGGTTTATTCTGCCTGATTTATCAGGAAAACGTTATTTAAACCGAAATATATTCGGGAATAGATAAAAATCAACAATTAGTTCAATTTTATTCAAATAGATGACGCAAGCAATCAGCAAATTCCATTTTGCACGATCAGGAGGTACCTTTACTCAAACAAATAGTGAATTAAAGAATAATCGAAGAAAATAAATGAGGAAAATTATGATGGCATTGCTAATTACGGGTATTGTTGCCTAAGTAAACATTTGAAGAAAATAAAAGTTACAAAAAAAATGATATAAATGAAATGTTAGCTTTTGTCAGAAGATGTTTGGTTATAGAAGATAAGAAAATAGAAGTCACTATTCGTTTTTTAGTAACAAGCTACGTGTATATCAAATCTATATAAACAGAAGCGATAGGGGGAGTGTATTAAAAAAGAGACAAAAAATAAGATCCCAATTACCAAATATGTTGACAAAACTATGATGAAACTTTTAAAATAGTGAAAAATAGTACAGAAAGGAATTTGTACATGGATCAGGTGGATAAATTGAGAAACAGGGCATTTCTTGATCGTGAAACTAAAATTTGCTGATGGCTTGCGCAATCTATCGGAATAAATATCAACTAATATAATATATATCAATGATTAGTTGATATTTATCTCGATAGATGGCGCATTAGTTGCACGATCAGGAAATGCCCTTTTTCTATATTTTAAAATAGTGTAAAAGATAATGCATAGCTCTATTATCTTTGTTTTCATACAAATCTGAGACGGTTATTCCTAACTCTAATGTTCTACAACAGCTAGATACGAGGGATGTATAGAAGTATATGGTTATCTAAATAGGAGATACAACAGAACAGCCATCGGATTTGACTCAGGGACCTTTGTCTTGATATAAAAATCCTAATAAGACGTACTAACAAGATTGATGGAATCCATCACGAAACATAATGAGATAAAAATTCCATCTTTAAATCACCTAGAAGCTTCATTTTTTTAAATCGTCATGCCATTGTTAAAGACAAAAAAGAGGCAGAAATATGGCTCATAAAATACATTTTGAAGAATTTAACATTTAACAAATGAAAACATTAAGACGCGAATGTTTCTTTTCAAAAATAAATCAAACTTCTATTGTCCTTACTGCGATGAAAAATATATTGGGAGGGTTCACCATTGATGAGCCAAGCCATCCCAATATATTTTTCATCTCAGTAAGGACAGTAGAAGTTTGATTTATTTGTGAAAAAGAAACATTCGTGTCTTAATGTTTTCATTTGTTATATATGAAATATTTCGAAATGTATTTTATTAGCTTTATTTCTGCCTTTTTTTTTTCTTTAACAATGAAATGCCGATAAATTCAAAGGTTTCTAGGTGATTTATAGGTAAAAGAAACATTCCCGTCTTAATGTTTTCATGTGTTATTTATAGATGTTATGGCTTTATATTAATTTCACCTATGTTGGCCCTGGTACGACCCCATTATGTGGTGAAGTAAATATAGATATATTTCAAAGAGTTTGGGGAAGAGATTGCAGAATAACAACTCCACCAAACAGTATCACAAGATCAACAAGACCGTCAGAGCAACAAGAATACTAACACGCTAGGAAAGTTCATTGGGTTTCTTTCGGTTTGAGAACCATTTCTTAAATCTATCTACCAAGAACCAGATAACGCGACAAGATTAGAATGGCCATCAATACATTGATGAAGTAAATAGGAAGATAGAAACTCTAAAAAGATTTCAGAGCGGTGTTAGATCACAGTGTCTCAGAATTCTATCCACCAGGCACAGGATGGAATGCCAAGATCAGATGGACCACTAGGACAATGATGAGATAAGTAACAAGATAGGAATCTCAGATCAGATATGAGGACAGTTGACGATATCTATCCATTAGATGCCGTGGCGAAGATCCTGACAAAGAAGATCTAGGTGTCACCATTACGCAGGTCACCTCCATCTATTGATTAGTTGTCACAATGGGACCTTGTAATTATGGTTTGTAGATAGTGTACAGTTAAAACCCGACCATTGACCAACTTCTAGTGACTCCTCAGAGTCGAGCAGATGACAAAATTTGGTTATCTTTCAGAAGAAAAGACATAAAATAATTATAAAATGATTATAGGCAAACGTTATTTTAAAACTTAATTCTATTGACGTTATGTGGCGCTGAGTTTCTTGTTGACACACATTAATTTGTTATAATAACTTGAAAAAGGTTGGCGTTCAGCCAACTAAACTATTGTAAAATTAATTATATTTTGATATACTATATGCCTTTTTAATAAAAAAAAAATTATAACTATATCTTAGAAAAAATATATATAGAACCGAAATATTATTTGAATTGACAAATATAAATATCTTAGGTGATATCATACCATGCAATGTTAAATTTGTTAGAAAAGATTTCAAAAACTTTATTTTCCGATATATTTTAACATTTGAAAATCAATTTTATATTAAAAATATAACAGATGTGGTACTGGAGCAGAATGATGAAAGTACCATTAACTGATAGACTAAATTAAGAAGATATGTTAAAATGATCGAAGAAGAAGATGACCTAATGTAGACGATTGACTCACAGGAGGAGAACATGCATGTTTGAACATCTTGACTTCAAATGCAGAGGACTGTAGATTTTACAACGGTGATCTTAGGTCGTAGGTTCAAATCCGGCTCGAGGGACTTGAACCTCATTGTACTAACGTAATCAAACCAAAGCGCCTTGATGAGGGGTGTCGCAATCAACAAGTCAGACCGTAGATGTCAACGGAGAGAATGGACCAAGGAGAGAACCTTGTCATTCCTGACATCTTTCATTGTCCAGTCCACTCGCTTACTTTCTAAAGCCATTGTTGACATGTTACGTAACGCTGTTTCACAACCTTGGAAAACAAACTAGAACCCAGGTGTCAAAATATGATGTTATAAATGAAATAATACTTTTAAACGACTTTAGAACGTACCTATGCAGTAAAATAAGCCATGAGGCATAACGCAGGGACCTAGCTGCGATGTCTAGGTAGTATCGGCTGTCGTTTAAAACAATCATTACAAAAGTAAATGCCATAAAAATTACACATCACCAATCAAAATAGACGTAACTCTATTGATTTTATCTTCAATATACATTAATCGTTTGAGTTCCCCAAAGTTGGCTTTCTAACTTTGTCAGCGACCCAGCTTTACTACTCGTAGTTTGTATAGATAGTCAAGAGTTGGTGCATCGCGTCCATGTTGATCCGAAGGGTGTATTTTGGTCAATTTCTCTCCTGAGAAAGCCGTGTCTGAAAATAAATGAATAATACGATTTTTTGAGAGCTTGATATATTTTTAAATTTAGTTACTTCGAGTTGACTGTTTTAAAAATGTGCTTTTAATTAGATATTTAATATACGATTTTCTCTCAAATCAAAGACCGATTTGGAAAGTTTTAGGATGAAGAGGAAGGCCAATTGTAAGCGCTATCAGCATGGTGAACAGATGTATAGGTACAGGTGTAATAACCAAGTTTTAGAAAGAGAGAGGAAAGGAAATTAGAAGCATCTATCTCTCGGCACGGAAAAAAAGGTGAAAACGTCCAAGTGTAGGAACAAAATTTTATAAAAGAAGAGCAAAGTGAATTGGAAGCACCTATCTCAGCATGGAAAACGGATGAATACGTTCAAAAGTAGAAACCAAGATTTAGAAAGGAAGAGCAAATGAAATTGGAAGCATCTATCAACATGGAAAAGGGGTGAAAGCGTCCAAGTGTAGGAACAAAGTTTTAGAAAGAAAGAGGTAGGGAATTTGAAAGCACCTATATCACATGGAGAACGGGTGTAAACGTCCAAGTGTACAAACCAAGTTTTAGAAAGGAAGAGAAAAATAAATTAGGAGCATCTATCAACATGGAAAACGGGTGAATACGTTTAAGTGTAAGACTAAGATTTATAAAGGTAGCGGAAAGAAGATTAGAAGCATCTATCCCTCAGCATGGTAAAGGAGTGAAAACGTCCAAGTGTAAATACCAAGATTTAGAAAGGAAGAGGAAATGAAATTGAAAGCACCTATCTCTCGGCATGGGAAACGGGTGAAACATCCAAGAGTAGGAACCAAGTTTTAGAAAGGAAGAGGAAAGGAGGGAGTGGAATAGTTCCATAATGAAGAAGAGAGGTATGAAACATTCATTTCAGCCCGGGGATGTTGCGGCGGGGTGGGGAAGTCATAAATTGCCAGCCTGGCCGGATAATGACCCTCTGGTAGACAGCAGGGAAGGTGGTGATCTCAAAGATTCCCCTTCTATCGACAAAATACATTCTTACGACCTATCGTAAAGTTACAGGAAGAAAGTTTGACGGAGGAGGTTGTTCCTTCCCATCAATATGTTTCAACATGCAACTTTACGGATTCATCATCATTATTAACGCTAATTATTCTGTTTTATTTTTGTTTTTAAATCAAATATCTCTACAACACCTAAACGTAAAATGAAAAGTTTTAGAAAGTTTAAGGGTTTGAGTTATTAAAAAAGCTTAGATAGAGGGTTTGGGTTGGATATGGGGTGTAGTAATTTTCCTTCTAAAATATAAAACGAAATAATCAGTACTAACAACGATAATATACTTGCATTTTTTAAAAGATAGATGGCCTCGTATTTAGACGCCTTATCAATTATCCGAGATACGATATCCAGTTTTGCCTCTTATTTTATACCATTCGAAGTTGAAATCACTTCAACAGTTTTCAAAGTCACTACTATCATCATTTATTTAACAAATATGAGTGAAATTAAGAAACAATAAGAATTTTGTAAATTCTTAGATAGGTTGGATAAAATAATGTCATTCCAAATTTCATTGTTGTAATTGACTACAAACATTGGGTATATGTTAAGGAACTATTCAGAATTTGTAAGAGTTCTGGTTTCTTTTTTTGCAATTTGAACTATTGGTCTATTAAACATTTTCATACATTTTTTGGTTCCTAAGTGAATAAGCAAATTTAATATCTTTCTAATCAAAACTAAAATATGTAATTAAAATTCTTTCTCCAAAGAAGTTATCAAAGGATGGCGTTAAAATATTTTTAAAGTACTGATGCAGGGATGAATGATAAAATTTTAATATGTGGAAGGGCTGAGAAATTCTTCGAAAGACTAATAAAGGCCAAACTTGTATGAATAATTTTTAGAACAATTAATATGTGTATATATTTTTTTATCAAATTTTCGAAAATTAAAATCTTAAATTTTCAAATAACTTTTAAGAATTCTTACAAATCATCCTTTGCTTTAATTTGGATCATTTAATGAAGAATTAATATATTTTTATTTCAGATCATTTTTTAAAAATTCAAAGTATTTTTGCGCCCAGGATTGAGTCATTTAATAAAACCAAACGATTTTCTATATTGAATTCCGTACCCAATAAAGCCAGAATCTTTGCCCCGTAGGATCGGGTCATTTAGATAAGCCAAACTATTTGCTATATATGATCCTGTAGTTTTATATAACTAGAATCTTTGCTCTATACGATCGGGTCATTTAGTTAAGCCAAACTATTTGCTATATGGGATCCTGTAGTTTTATATAACTAGAATCTCTGCTCTATACGATCGGGTCATTTAGTTAATCCAAACTATTTGCTATATGGGATCCCGTAGTTTTATATAACTAGAATCTTTGCTCTATACGATCGGGTCATTTAGTTAAGCCAAACTATTTGCTATATGGGATCCTGTAGTTTTATATAACTAGAATCTTTGCTCTATACGATCGGGTCATTTAGTTAAGCCAAACTATTTGCTATATGGGATCCTGTAGTTTAATAAAGCCAGAATCTTCGCTCCATAGGGTCGGGTTATTTAGTAAAGCCAAACTATTTTATATATGGGATCCCGTAGTCGTATAAAGTTAGAATCTTTGCTTCATAGGATCGGGTCATTTAATAAAGCCAGACTTTCTCCAGATATATGGGTCATTTAAAGTAAACAAACTATTTGCTCCATTGAATCCCGTGAAAATATTTGCTCCATAAGATCGAGCAACTTAAAGCAGCCAAAGATTTGGCTCCATTCGAGTGGTTGACTTAAGAAAGTCGAAGTCTTTGATCCAGAAGTCCGGGTTAGTTAAGAAATGGGTATTTATTGCTCCAAGAGACCAGGTAATCTTTGTTCCATATGACCGAACCTTCAATAAAGTCTTTGCTCCGTGGGTTACTTGATAAAGCCAAAGTCTTTGACCTTTCCATCAAACACCCTCCACAAAGAAATCTGATGAGTCATGAAAGTTGCCGGGGCAGTCTGCAGCTTTATCCCTCCCGTAAAAACCAGCTTGAGGTCCTTTCTCTTCCACACTTTAGTGTCGTCTTTATAGAGCCGCTCTGTACCGCCGGGGACGGCTAAGACAGTCTCAGAACGTGTGGTCAAAACAAACAAATATTTTGAGGATATACGTCGTCTTAAATCATGTTTACAGTACTTCATTTCCGCGACATTTATCATTTATTTATTCCAATTTAAAGCGCCAAGTCCCCCTAGGGACACTTGCGCTGTCATACATGTATGCCTTTACATTTGTCTATACATATTTACAATAATGTTAGGCCGTAAAGAATAGCCATATGATATTAACAAGGAGAAAGAGAGTAAAAAAACATTTCTATCAAATATTTACATAGAAATATTGTTCAATTATCATTATTATTAAAATAGAAGGTAAAACAAATAATTTGGGAGTTTAAACAATCTAAGAACAAATGTAGCTCTTCAATATTAACGAAAACAGAGAACAAACATAGTATCATATGATTCATTCAAACATTTGGCATTTTATCATCCAAACCTGAAAGGTTATTCTCGAAGCTAATAAATGTATAGGAATTCTACTTTATAAAAAGCCCGAACTTCACAGTTTCACTTGATCCCATTATCACCAAGAATAAACATTCAAACACAGAGTATATTAGATATGTTCAAATATTTTCTAAGCGGACTGATAAATTAAACTTACAAAACCGTTGAAAGTTTTCAACATGGATGAATCCCTCAATCCATTTGTATAAATTGGTGTTCAATAAAAAAATGTAACAATGACATAAAACATTCCGTATTGAAAAAGGAGTTTTGACAGTTAACTGTTAAAGAAGAATAAAGGTTTAAATGATCCATCAAAGAAATAACGGCAGAATCTAGGAAAGCAGAAAGTAGGTAATTCACGTCGCCACGACGGGCCATTTAATCTGGAGGAGAAATCTTATTTCTGTATAGGGAAAGTGATGTTTGGGTATGGTTCCTCAATTAGGGCAAAGGTTTCAGAATGTCAGGGGACACGTCACAATTAGTTCTTCGGCGAGACGATCATGACCCGGTTACGTGATGTGGGACGCCTCCCTTCTCAAACATCCATCCCCTCTTGTTGACTTTCTTGGATGGGAGCCCCATTCTCTCAGAGATGGGTCGGTTTCTTTCTAACCGTGCTCTGGTATTGGAGGTCTTGTTGACTGCACTTGGCTGGGAACCCTTTATTCTTTATGAGATGAGAGCATCTCTATGAGGTCAATCGCTTTTTTTTTTTGCAGTTTTTAGGTTAATCTCCTTTATTTTATTATAAGAACCCCTAAATATATCCCTTTTTGTCTTAAATGGGCCGAGTTTTTTCTTCCTTTGTAATAATTATTGGATTGGATGTCTGTAGTCGAGGTCTTGTTTAATACATTTAGCTGGAAATCCTTTACTCATTATAAGATTAGAGCAGATAAGTGCAGTTTATTTTTTATCATCTCTGGTTGAGTTGAATATATTTTCTTTAATTAATAATAATATTGAACATTATCACAGGGGTTTCTGGAGATGAAAAGAAACTCATCTTCAGAAACCTGTGTGGTATTGTTCAATTTATGTCCAGGAGATTTATATCAATTGATATAATAATCGTATTTCTCCGCGCACAAAGGTCACAATAAAACTACAAACAATATGAAGCCACTGATAAAATTGAATTTGTCTAAAATAATGTCACAGCATAATAAAGACTATAATATAAAGAGTATATTTTTATTATATACAAGTTTATAGTACTTGTATACATATGTAAAAGCACTTTCATCATTCAGAGATGGGTTGGATATTTTTTTAAATGTTCGTGTGTGGGTAGTTTTAGTGACCAATGTATGACGGAAATAAATGCCTTGTTTACTGCATTTGGCTGGGAATTCTTTGTTCGTTCTGAGGAAAAGGTAAATCTCTTGGAAAAGCTTCCATTTTAACCATTTCTGGTTTAGTCACTTTCTAGTTTTTGTTAACTCTTCTTGTAGGGAAACCTCTTCTCTTCCCCCAAAAAAAGTTATTTTATTTGTAACAGTTTACAATGGGTTTGTTCTTCTAACTGTTATATAAAGGGAGATTGAGATAGCTGATTATTTTTAACTAGGAACTTGGAATGTGTGTGTGGATATTAGATTTTAAAATAATAGGTCCGTGTTTTTTTCTCACATTTCATGATTAAATGTAACGCGCAGTCACCGTTCGGAGGAGATTAATAGATTCGCCGAATGGCGTGGTCCATTTGGATGAGGAAAGCGAAGACTAAAACGCGCCTAATTTCACACTCGCCTTTTCAGTGATACGCTAACCTACGCATGGTGGATTCTATGGCCATTGGACATGCGTCGGACCTGGAGGTAGTTGGGTTCTCCGTTGCCTGGAGTATAGTAGCTCATCTATGCTTCCTTCCTGTGGTGAATCTGTATAAGACTGGTGGTCTTAATGAAACTGTATGTGTGTGTGATTGAATGTAACTCCTTTTTTCTAAAATAGGAGGACTCATATATATATACTCTATCCAGAAAGTATTGATTTTAAATGAAATTCATATAAAAACAAAAGGTAGTAAATCTAAAGTTTTAACATTGATCTATTTTAAATAATATAAAACCAAAAAATTTAAGAATATTAAGCATTTTTCTCGATATCTGAAAATGAATAAAATTTTGATGGAGATTATAGAATTTCTGGCCATTTCATATATAAATGAACAAGTAAGGGTAAAAATAGATACACGTGGAAGACCAAGGTAAGAAATTCTGACCATCTCCACTGTGACAATCACCCCCATATAACAAGTAAATGCACATGTCAATGAATACCATGAAATTCCTGACCATTCCATGTGACTGAACATGTAGATACACAACAGAAACAAGTGAAAGACCTATGTGGAATTCCTGGGCATCACCATTGTAAAAGAACAAGTAAATGCACAAGTCAATGACTACCATGAAATTCCTGACCATTTCATGTGACTGAACATGTAGAAACACAACAGAAACAAGTGAAAGACCTATGTGGAATTCCTGGACATCTCCATTGTAAAAGAACAAGTAAATGCACAAGTCAATGACTACCATGAAATTCCTGACCATTCCATGTGACTGAACATGTAGAGACACAACAGAAACAAGTGAAAGACCTATGTGGAATTCCTGGACATCTCCATTGTAAAAGAACAAGTAAATGCACAAGTCAATGACTACCATGAAATTCCTGACCATTCCATGTGACTGAACATGTAGAGACACAACAGAAACAAGTGAAAGAGCTATGTGGAATTCCTGGACATCTCCATTGTAAAAGAACAAGTAAATGCACAAGTCAATGACTACCATGAAATTCCTGACCATTCCATGTGACTGAACATGTAGAGACACAACAGAAACAAGTGAAAGAGCTATGTGGAATTCCTGGACATCTCCATTGTAAAAGAACAAGTAAATGCACAAGTCAATGACTACCATGAAATTCCTGACCATTCCATGTGACTGAACATGTAGATACACAACAGAAACAAGTGAAAGACCTATGTGGAATTCCTGGACATCTCCATTGTAAAAGAACAAGTAAATGCACAAGTCAATGACTACCATGAAATTCCTGACCATTCCATGCGACTGAACATGTAGAGACACAACAGAAACAAGTGAAAGACCTATGTGGAATTCCTGGACATCTCCATTGTAAAAGAACAAGTAAATGCACAAGTCAATGACTACCATGAAATTCCTGACCATTCCATGTGACTGAACATGTAGAGACACAACAGAAACAAGTGAAAGACCTATGTGGAATTCCTGGACATCTCCATTGTAAAAGAACAAGTAAATGCACAAGTCAATGACTACCATGAAATTCCTGACCATTCCATGTGACTGAACATGTAGAGACACAACAGAAACAAGTGAAAGAGCTATGTGGAATTCCTGGACATCTCCATTGTAAAAGAACAAGTAAATGCACAAGTCAATGACTACCATGATATTCCTGACCATTCCATGTGACTGAACATGTAGAGACACAACAGAAACAAGTGAAAGACCTATGTGGAATTCCTGGACATCTCCATTGTAAAAGAACAAGTAAATGCACAAGTCAATGACTACTATGAAATTCCTGACCATTCCATGTGACTGAACATGTAGAGACACAACAGAAACAAGTGAAAGACCTATGTGGAATTCCTGGACATCTCCATTGTAAAAGAACAAGTAAAGAGACTATAGACATAAGTAAAGGACTCACGTGTAGACAATCATTGTATGGAAATGTCAGCGGGTTGTCCAGTAGTTGTCGTACTGACGTGGCGTGTCTCACTTTCTCCACACGTTACGTCATCTCGTCTTATTCGATTTTTATCTGTTGGGTATCTGAAATATATAGAGATATGGAAGACATCAATATTTCGTCAAACACTTTAGTATTGATTCACGTGAAGTTCACACAGAGTATGTCTTCTAATGAAAGTTTTCAAACCAATCTCGACATTTTGAGCTACTCTACAGAAATCCTTTATTATCTTTTATTATGATCTCTCCTCGAGGTTTCCATAATACCCCAACTCAGGCTCCTAAAAGGTTGTCCCAAAATTTCGTGTTTTTCTTAAAACGTTGTTTTTCTTATTACTTGGCGAATAATATTATCACGGAAAATACATAATAATACATAATACAATTACTTTATACATAATACAAAGACATAATATAGGCGAATAATATTGGTGTTTCAATTTTTTCGCAAGTGTTTACAAACTTTTGAGATAACCTTGTTTTTCGATAAAAGTTTGCATAGTTTTCTTCTGTAGTCAACAGCGTGGCTATTAGGAAACGAAAAGGCACATAAGCTTAAGTATTCAATCTCACTGTCTCCCTTTTGAACACCGATTATGTAATCATAATTAGCAAAAAAAAACTAAGTCAAAAATGAGTACAAAATTAAAATCATGTTGGGTAAATATATTGGTTAAACTTTTAAAAGTTCTTCTAATCGTTCGCATCTGAAGTTGCTGATGGCTTGCGCCATCTGTAGGAATATAATATCAATTATTTGCTGATGATTTATTTTTATAAATACCAAATATTGGCCAAATACCCTTTCTTGAAATCCGACGCAAGTCATCAGTGAAAGATGAAAATATTTTTTTCTTTTAAAACCAAGTGCTATATAAAGATATTTTAACCTACAGTGTTTTCTCGCGCGCAAATTGTACAAATAATCTATAATAAAATATTTTGTACTTAAGTCATCCTAGTCTACAATCTACATTTCAATCAATAATTTTGACCTAGCCACAAGAAACCAATTTACAAATGTTTGGGGTATTCCAAATGACCTTTACAACTGCAATAATTAGAGGTAAACAATTAGAGACTAAGACACAACAGTTGTTCAGGTATCCTAGCAGACAATTTCAAATTACATCAATACAAACACCCAAGTAACTAGAAACTAAGACACAATATTTTACTAAGAAATTCTAACCGACAATTTCAAGCAATAGATACACGGACCCAAGCAGCAAGAAACTAATTTACAATAATTACTGAGGTATCCTAATGACAATGTAAATTAACAGCTATACGAACCCAAGCAACAATAAACGTAAATACAATAATTACCAAGGAATTCCAACCGACAATTTCGAATATCAGCAATACGAACGCAAGCTACAAGAACCTAAGGCACAAATACTAAGTCATCTTACTTGACATTTCTACAAATAACAACATATATGGGATCAACAATAAACTAAGGCACAAATACTAAGCGAACTTTACCTGACACTTCCGAATGACAAAATGTACGAGATCAACAATAAACTAAGGCACAAATACTAAGCGAACTTTACCTGACACCTCCGAAATAACAACATGTACGAGATCAACAATAAACTAAGGCACAAATACTAAGCGAACTTTACCTGACACCTCCGAAATGACAAAATGTACGAGATCAACAATAAACTAAGGCACAAATACTAAGCGAACTTTACCTGACACCTCCGAAATAACAACATGTACGAGATTAACAATAAACTAAGGCACAAATACTAAGCGAACTTTACCTGACACCTCCGAAATAACAACATGTACAAGATCAACAATAAACTAAGGCACAAATACTAAGCGAACTTTACCTGACACCTCCGAAATAACAACATGTACGAGATCAGCAAAAAACTAAGACCTAAAAATCTAAGGTATTCAAACGGACACTTCCAACAGGAAACAAGAAACTAAGGCCCTCACTGTAAGCGTCAACAATTAGTTTAAGGAATGCGGCACTGATCATTAAGAACTCCAAAGAACAAATTGATGTCCACAATAAGTTATGGTATTATGGTATATTTAGCGCCGGGTATCCCACTTCCTTGACGGTTTGCTTTCTTCCTGTCGCAGATTGTCACATGGCTTTTTGTCACCGCTGGTTTGTGGTCAGCTACCTCGTTAAATTTGCCAGGGAAGTAGCTCTTTGGAAACTTTTATTCACATCTTCTAAAGAGGAATCGCTTTGTTCAAAGAGTAACGTGTAAATTATGAAAAAAAATGTAAAACCTTATTTTTGATGCTCAAAAAGAGTTTAAGAAGAATAAAAGCAGGATTATATAATAAAAAAAACATCATTATCGTGGAACTTAATGTTAATTTTGGCTATTCCAGGGAATTAGCCAATGCCCCGAATGTCGTACGTGGTTTGATATCCTTTGATAATTCAATTTAAAAAATATCGGTAAACTCTATTGGAAATTTTAAAAAACTATATTATAAAATTGCATGGATTTCTAACACTTTAAAATAAATGTGTTTATATTTTAGTTTTTTATATAACTCGCTATTAGGAAATGGCTCGCTCTCTATCCTAAGCCTATCTCTCGCTGAAGACCCGCTGGCGATTCTCCACCAAACTATGCAGCGCTGGCAGAGGCGCCATGTTCATTGTACATAATATGATGCATATATATGTTATATTAAAATATTATTTTATTTAAAGTTATATATCATCGATTCAAATACTATTTTAAATCGACCGCCAGAGGTCGCGCTTTTTCCTTTATAAAACCCGTTGTTGTTGTTTCCCGCTGGCTGGCTCAAATCTATTGCACATTATGTAAATAAGTTTTTCATTTTTTAATTCTTACGCCTTAAGCCAGGCAGTACTTTTATCATGTTTTTTTTATATATATTCCTCAGCTCAAATAAAGAAATTTCTTATCAAAACTATTTTATTATTCCCATAACTGCATACCAATATAGTAATATACTCATGGATATCAAAATCAGCAGAAAATCTTTTTGTTTCTAATATAAGTCGACAGGATCAAGTAATAACAGTATATAACTCTATTATTAAAAAAAAATACTCATGTACCCTTCAACACCTTAAGAAAATATTTTTTAAAAATAACATATATATAATTATCTTTTTTAAATAGTGCAGACTGTGCAACTTTTGCATGTATTGACAAGATGTCAATAAAATTATTTTAATTGTCTATCCTTAGCCATGCGTCACCTCAGAAAATACTAGAAGATCGTGACCCAGTCTACGACTGACGGCCTAATCGCTTAACTTTAAATCAATTATGACACTTGATGATAGAAAGGTACTGGATCAAAGAGACCAAATCAGATTCAAGACTAAGAATATTTGGTCTTATATATCGGTTTTAAATCGAGAATAGGCGAATGATATAACAGATATGTATAATCTAGATGTCTATAAAAACAAGATTTGAAAAGATATTAAAACAAATTTCTAGGCATTTTTTTTTTCGTAAATGGCACATCAAGCATATTCACAAATTCTATATATCTATTAGTTATAGGAGGGAAATATCTCCAAGATGAAGTGATGCATTGTCACTCTCTCTCTCTCTCTCTTTCTGGACGCCACCAATGATGACTTGTATATATGTTATATACAGTTAAATCTGTCTATAGCGCCCCCTCTTGGGACTCACCAAAATAGGGTGCTATCGAGAGGGAGTGCTTTAGACAGGTCACTTTTAATGTAAAATGTTTACATTTTAATGTTTAAAATCGGGCGCTATAGAGAGAAAGGCGCTATTTAGAGGGGGCGCTATAGACAGGTTTAACTGTATGTATATTTATCAATTTTATATTTTCATTTATTTATCTATTTCCTTATATAATCTTATTTTATTCATATTTATATATTTATTCTGTATTCAACCTCATATAACCTTTAATGAATGATGTAACAAAGAAGTTTCAATCTCTCTTTTTTTCGAATTTTTCTCGTAAACTACTTCGAGCTATTTTCTAGAGCTCTTATGTAAAAAGGTAAGTGACATTGTGATGGCTAGTTACCCTACGACTGACTAAAATTAGCTAGGCTATTTCGAGCAACAAGTTGAAACATCTCCCCAATCCTATCAAGGAAAATCAATAAAGAAATTGAAGAGTCACCACGCCCCTAGAGTGGGGCTGTTCCACTTGGTGTCTTCTGATGTTTCAAGGAAGTTGTTGAGTGAGGAGCTCAGGTGTGCAGTCCGCGAGTCCTTACTAGCTTCTATATAGTCACTATCATGGTGCTATCATAAATACTAATTATAAATAAAAGACGATTTGCAGATGGAAGAGGTTCTTTTTTATATATAACGGCAATACAAACTTTCTGGCTCAACAGCCCTTCGACATGTATAAATACGCTACTGAAACTATTTAGAAATCAAGCAAATCCATATTTATATATGACTCAATGTAATAAATAAATCCATTAATTTGTCCGACATATATCATAGTATAATTCCGGAACCTCCTACCTAAGTAATAATCTCCGGCTTCCCAATTTGTTATTTACTGTAATCACATAACCTCAATAGAGCATTAGCACTAATTATCTGTTGTTTTTTAACTATATTATGGGAATCAGTATTTTTCATATTGTTAGCATTTTTATAAGTTGTTTTTCATAGATTTATATATTTATATTTTGACCAGATGACCGGACGACTTTACATGTATATATTTGGTTTTAAATGATGTAAATTAGTTAGTTATGAAAGTAAGTTAAAAGTGTTAATTTCTTAAAGGTGTTGGTGATTACTCTGGTCGATTGTAGAATAGGAAAGTCTTAGCACCTAACACATATCTATCTCATATTTCATACTACTTTATATGTAGTAAATATGAGATATATTTGAAAAATACTGATTTACATAGTACAGTTAAAAAAAACGTACAGATAATTAGTTAGTGCTAATGCTCTATTGAGATTATGTGGTTACAGTAAACAACAAATTGGGAAGCCGGAGATTATTACTTAGGTAAGAGGTTCCGAAATTATACTATGCTATACGTCGGACAAATCTATGGATCTATTTATTACTTTGAAGTTCTATATATAATACTAATCTTGCTTTAAATGTCTGTCTTAGTACCTATATATGGAGGAAGACACTCACTTGCCCTTGAAGTTGGCTTCTAAAAGCGGATGAACAGACTAATAGATCAGCGGTTTATGGATGCGGAAGGAAAGGGGAACACTACCGTTTTATATATTTTCCATGTACTCCTTAAATGAATACAACGAACTAAACCAACGTCTTACAACTAGATAAGCTATGAATCGACCATCTTGGCAAAGCCTGAATGAGGAGGCACAACACTCTTAAAACCGACTCATCTGAAATATTAATATATTTTTGAAATATATTTCAAAATCACTCTTTGCTATTGCATTTAGGTAAATGATTTTTTTTCAAATATTCTTAGAAGGTTAAGATTTGCATATAAGTATATTTGTGACGATAATGGAAGGAAAGTATGCAAACAAAACTAAAGAATTTTACATTTAAGAGTTGAAAAACTTCAAAATTGGAATAGTGAGGTTTGTGGAAATAATTAATTTAAGTTATATCGTGCATTTTAGCTGATATTTTCTATGCAGCGACTTTATCGAAATCAAGCAACAGCTAACCTGGAGTTTGTAAAATTCACAAAAAAGTCAGGCTATTTTCTTGAGGTTCGAACAAACGCCAACTTGTATACTTGTAATTTTGGCAGATTCCGCCGGTTTCATATTCTCAACGCAAAATGTTACCAAATCGAAGCCTCCTCTCTATGTATGCTATATAGGTTGGGTTAGGTTAGGTGAAGCATATCATTTGTGGTGTTAAGCAAATCATTTGCCCTGAATCTACGCCTCTGCCTGTAGAATTTAAAATTAACACATTATTTCAAATGCATTTATTAAAAAGGAGAGGTTACTATTTTTGACACATAATGTTGTTATTTGATAAAAATACATCTTCATTTCTGTGTTGTGAGAAAGAGAAAAGAGATTACATTTGAAATCAAATAATCTAAAGGATCCAGCCACGATATCTACATTCGTTATCTTTTATTAGCCCTCTCTAGACCTCTTATTACAATTTAGACAATCCTAGCGGTATAATGGTAGAAAGGATCAACCAAATTCTCCGATATATCCACAATGTATTGGCAGAATTAGTTCTGCTTCAAGCCACGACATCTCTCATTTAACAGAAAGATCCCTACACATCACATTCGTATATAAAGATAATGATTTGGTTTGTTCTTTTCCTACTAACACTCTCTCTAAGCAAATAGAATTAGAACGAAACTAAAGAAAATCAATAGTTAAACATTTTTTTCCTAAATGCTAACAATTAGAAAATAAAGTTTAATATATTTTCCAAATAATGTAGCTACTTTTCTAATGCATCAATATATGACGCTTCTCTTTTATAATTAAAGGCAATTAAATTGCAAGCTGTGAGTCATAGCTTCCATAGAGAAGGAGCTATATAGCGAAATATTTATTTTTATAAACAGATTATTAATCTTGATATTTATATTTGATACTCTGTTTACTTCCCTTATTGCTTCTCTTATCTATATATATAAAAATGGATGTTTGTTGGTTGGTCCGTTGGTCCGTCCGTGAGTGATAATCTTCTACATCGCTCAACCAATCGTGATGAAACTTTGAGAAGATGTTTAGTATACTACCGGGATGGTTTCTGGCTAATTACTCTTTAGAAATAACCTTTCGTTGCATTTTTATTTACAATAAAACGTAAATTCACTCGCAATCAGCGCCCCTCTCGCGGCAGACGGGCGATGGCGGCGCGCGACGATTGGCTGCCGGCGCAGCACGTGACATCCCTGCCCCCCCCCGCCGAGTAAATGAGATCTCCCGGCTGACGGCCGAGCAGCGCCCTCTAGAACGCGTGCCGATTTTGACGGCGCGGGGCGCTCCCGGTTGGACAGTTGCGCGGGGGCAGAGTGACCTCGCGGGTGCCCTCCGGGAACCACGTCCATCTCTCTTCCATATGTAATATACATTTAATCGTGTAAACCCGGGCGTTGCCCGGGTCATTCGTCTACAAATTCGCAATAGTTCACTAATTCAATCCAAAATTTCCATACATAGGTAAAAGAATACTGGGAAGACTGACATTTATTAATGCAGTGGTTATAATCAATGATTACAATGAAGGGCTATATTGTCTATATATATAAAACTCACTTTCAAATTTTAACGTAACGTTCCATTCTCAATCCCGTTGGGCTTTAGATCGGCTAAAACATTTTTATCTTTATTAGCGAATATTAACTTTACTGTACTGAATAGTTTAGTATAATGTTAATTCAACATATTGCAATTTAGCCACTGCAACGCGTGGCCGGGTTCGCTAGTATATATATATTTTTTTAGGTTGTGCTTGTGCCTTGAATAAATTGCTGCACCAGCTTGAAGTTTGTATTTCCTAATTTTATACGTGACAGTATTGTAAGAGAGAAGAAAACATGAAAAATCAAATTTATAGATTTTATTGATTTTGAAAATTGAGATATGTTTAATGTGTGTAATCGACAAAATTAACCAAGAGTCGGTTGATGAGTGGGTAACACCCTCGATTCCCGACAGTCATGAGCCGGGATTAAATCCCCCGTTAACATTTGATTTAATATGTAAATAACCTTCACATATTATTCATTGTTGCAAATATCATAAACTAGGTTGTTCTATTTGAGCGGTACCTAATAAAGTGATTTAGAAAACGACAAAATTAATCTAAACATAGCCATAGAAAAAGCTTTTGAGAATAATTTTGTAATTAGCATAACATATCGATCATTCTGTATATTTTATTAATTTTGTTGCATAATTAATATCAGGTTTTTTAAACTTGTTTTCAAAAAAATATTCTAATTAAAAGGTTTTATAAAAAAAAAAATTCACCAAAACTGGAAGTTTTTTTTTTAATCCATCAGTTAATTGCTCAAACATACTCTCGCAGACCATGCTTTGATAGTATATAGAAGTTTGTAAAAAGTGGTGAAGTTGGGTTTGAGCCGATCTGATTGTGTGGACAAAGTTTGTTGACATTGCGACACTATATCGTCATCATCGTCTGCTTTCCGGCCGTAACAATTGCCGGTAGTGATTGACATTTCTTTCATTTGGATCCATTCCAGCGTAGCCTCACGTCTTTACGGACTTATTTGATATTTCAATTATTATTTGCTGCAAAGTGTGATTTAAACAGTATAACCTTGCTATATCGAACCCTAATTGGGCCGAACTTTAATTTCACTATAGCCATATATCCATCCACTATAGCTATGATGTACTCTATGGTACTACAACTATTGAATGTATAATTCTAGCTTTTTATAAATTAAGGTTCGTTATCAATCTGTGTAATATTGCATTTCCTCATTCATTATTTATTATATATTGGCTTCATATATAGCCGAAAAAAATCAAATCATTATAGTTAGTAACATTATGTAGTTGGCAAATATAAAATTAATCAAATCTATACTCTCTGGTAAAATAATATTATTTATTTAAAATATATATTGACTGCGCACGCGCACTCTCTGACATATATTAAAATTAATAACATTATTAAAAAAATAATAAAGCAGAATTTGGATTATAGATTATAAACACATGGTAACGCTGACAAGGCAAGGACAACGCTGTTACCGAAACTTCACACACTATTTATTTATTTGGGTTTGGTCTTTTTAACTTGTGATTAGGAATTAAATTTACAATATATTTATTATAAGAGAGCTATGTGAATTTCAAATTTGATATATATTGTTAAAAAAACACACCATCAAGTGTTATGGTTCAATACCTCCGAATAAATGGGAAAACATCGTGTAGAAATGGGCAGTCAAGCGTACTAAGTTTGCACTCTTAAAAAAAACATTCCGGAAAAAAAAAATAATGAAGAGAAATAGATAATAATAATGATTAATGTGAATGTACCAAAGATTTTTTATATGAATAATTAAATATCGACCAATTAAATAGGAAAGTGGTTATCCTAAAAGATTTTTTCTGCCGTTAATTATTACATAGTGGATAATGATGGTATATAGATGTACTGAAGTATATCACTGAGGTTTACATACTGATCGTGAAAGTTCGATTTGTAGACTGGTGATAAGAAAAAAAGTCGGTGGATGAGAGGGTAACACGCTCGATTCCCGACAGTCATGAACCGGGATTAAATTCCGCGTTAAAATTTGTTTAATATGTGAGTAACCTTCACATATTATTCATTATACAATTATCATGAACTAGGTTGCTCTTGCTGAGCGGTACCTATTTATGTGATTTTGAACCAGGAGACTGGTGATGGTTGACATCAGAGCCTGAAAGCTTGTCGGGTGAAAGTTTGTCATTTTAAACAACAAAAAAAGACACTTTCAAATCGTCCTTTCTATTATTACTTGAATTTAATAGCAATTACTTATTTATGTGTGCATCGTTTCTTCACTGTACACGAGAATTAAGAGTTTGATAAAGAGCTAACGTGTAAAAGCTTATCATTTTAAACAACAAAAAGTGACACTTTTCAAGCCATCCTTTCTATTATTACATATATTTCAATATCAATTATTGATAACTACCTATCAGTATGTAAAATCGTTTCGTTACTGTACACGAGAATTAAGAGCTTGATAAAGAGCTAACGTGTAAAAGCTCATCATTTTAAACAACAAAAAGTGACACTTTTCAAGCCATCCTTTCTATTATTACATAAATTCAATATCAATTGATAACTACCTATCAGTATGTAAAATCGTTTCGTTACTGTACACGAGAATTAAGAGCTTGATAAAGAGCTAACGTGTAAAAGCATGCCATTTTAAACAATAAAAAGAGACACTTTTCGAGAATCGTTCTTTCTATTATTACGTAACTTTAATAGAAATTAATTATTTAACTACCTATCAGTGTATAATATCGTCTATTTATTATTCTCAAAAATGTATTCACAGAATTATCAATTTATTTTATTTAAAAATATCAAACATTTTGGTTTCGAGTGTAAAATTTGGAGAGTATGTAGTTATTTCATATGTAAAATTAATTCGAATTTGAACTGAACAATTTGAAAATTTTTTAATAATTTTATCGTGTCCTAATTTAAATGAATATTGCTGAATGTTCAAAATGTTAAAGAACATTTGAATGCTTTCTATACCTATTATTATAGCATAATTATAGCATATTATTATGCTATTATAGCATGCTATTATTATAGCATAAATTATACTGTAGGATGTTATTCTTCTACTAAAAGAGACATCTCTCTTTAAATATGCACCTTATAATAATGTATTATGAGTTTCTTTAATTGTAAAAACGCTACAAGCTTTCGGGCAAAAGCCCTTCGACAGGCAAAATATAACTATACTAAACTTTAGTATAGTTATATTTTGCCTGTCGAAGGGCTTTAGCCCGAAAGCTTGTAGCGTTTTTACAATTAAAGAAACTCATCATCTGAACCTTCTTAATTGATATACCTTACTAGAAGAGTCTTTACCTTTAATAATGTATTATGTTTATCATTTCGGTAAAAAACTTAAAGCTGATAAATAATGGGTTGCAACACCAGTTTAGATAAATTCAGACAAAAGCCAACAATACCTAAACCATTATTTCGGGCTATATGAGGAGTAAACAGGTTGCCTTTGTCTGAATTTACTAAAATGGTGTTTTAGTTCTTTATCACCATCTTTAAGTTTTTTTACTGGATATTAAACATAAGTCGCATTGTTCCAATGTATATTTAAAGAGGAAAAATGTCTCTTTAGTGTACCTATTATTTTAAATAATACATATATACATAAGTATATATATAAGTGTATACAAAAATGTAATGCCTCGATAAAGGTTGGCGTTCAGCCATCCGAAATATTGGCAAAATAAATATTTTATTAAATCCAATATATGCCTTTCATTATCTAATATATACATAAGATGAGCCAAGCCCTCTCAATATTTTTTTTTTCATCGCAGTAAGGACAGTAGAAGTTTGGTTCATTTGCGAAAAGAAACATTCGCGTCTTAATGTTTTCATTTGTTATATATAGATGGCGCGTTATTGCTTTGTATTAACATACATAAGCCTTTACTAAGAATTTTCGTCTTAATAAAGATTCCTTAGCTGTCGAATTAAGATTGTTATAATTTGAAGCGTAACTTTTAACATATTTTCATTCATAGAAAGCGAAATTATTATTATAAATAATATCCATTTAGAGAATGTATAAAATATAATTTATTCCCTATCAGTATAGAAATATACCCTACCGTTCAACTTGAAGCAAGAAATTTATTTTAGGGTTTGAATGAAATTTGGCCGATATTTATGCCCGAGTAACGGAATTTAAGATAATGACTAATGCAAATATTTATAATCATATTTTATACATTAAACATACATACTTCGTATTATGATTATCAGGAATTATATTGTTGGTCAAAATCTAGGTTTTCAAAGTAGGAGTTGTTCTCTTCACCTTTTTTTTTTTTTCAATCCGATCGTTTTAAGAGAGAGATATTTATAACCCAGGTTCCTGGAGCACAGATCGTTTTAAATATAGCGAACATTATCTAAATAATTGTTATATCTTTTTAAAACTTAATATCTAATTTTCATATCTTCCAAGGTCATGTGATTATGTGTTATATAACCAACTAGACGGGTAACCCGGGCTTCGCCCCGGGATTGACCCGTGTGCATATCTACCCGAGTGATATATATTAAGATAAGATTTTTAATATAATTGTTTGTTTTTAGCATTATCTATTTGTTTGCATCAGCATAATTTAATCTAATATTTGATAGAAGGCGCTGTTCGTGAGCTAAGTAGAATAATTTGAATATATAGTTTTAATAATTGATGTATATATTTTTTCAAATAGCCTATCGTCTTCCCCGTAATTTATTACCTATGTATGGAAATTTTGGTTTGAATTAGTGAACTACTGCGAATTTGTATACCGGACATACAAACAAACAAACATACAAACATTGATTTATATATATATATATATGTAAATAGATCACTTGTATATATAGACAGATTATCAAGATAAATATTCAACTTGTAAAAACACACTGTCTTCAAGGATAAGTTTATTGCTTTATATAAACGATCTCTCAAGTTAACTGGTATCGCAAACCTTTCTACAGCAATATATACTCGGTTCGTTGTATACTGCTATAGGAGGGTTTGAAGTAGCTTGAAAGATATTTTAAATAAAACAAGAAACTTATCCTCAGAGAGAGAGAGAGAGAGAGACAGTGTGTTGTTACAATTTATATTTCAGGGGATTCTATCTTCCGATTTTACAAACATTCAACTTGCAATATCTTATCTATGTTAATTAATAAGCTAATCCCTCTTAATAGAATTTTCAAATCAATAAGCTTGAGGGATGAGTTTCTTTTCCAAATGAATTTATTTCGAGCTTTCTCTCTCTCTTGTTCGGCGGTACATATACTAAAATTGGAACGATACAGAGAAGATTAGCATGGCCCCTGCGCAAGGATGACACGCAAAATCGTGAAGCGTTCTCTCTCTCTCTCTCTCTCTCTCTCTCTCTCTCGAGCAACGCCCTTCTACAGGAAAATAAAGTAAATTAAATTATATTACACTAAGATTAGGCGAGGCAAATGTATAACGAATTATAGAAAATAAATATCAGAAACAAATACACGTGAGACTACTCGTGCGTCATGCGTTCATGATACATTGGGAGGTTGGGTGGCTGCAGGGAATATTACATTATTACATTATATTACATTTTTCTATTAAGGCTGTGGAATTTACTTGACAGGAGGGATTCGATGATTAGTCTTTGATGTTTGCTGGAGATATTGGAATAATCAAGCTTATTGATTTGAACATCTTATCTATGTGTTTGTAATTCCGCTTGAAAAAGAGGATTTCCCGAAAGCTTCCAAAATAATTTTAAAAAATTAACGTCAATAGCTATTTTTATGCAAAAATTATGAAACTCTTTTGTATTTCTTTTTTCTTTTGGAAATATATCACTTCATACTGTGTTTGCTGCAGTGAAATATATTGGGCGGGTCTCTGGTTAATCAGTAGTGAACCCTT
Organism: Cordylochernes scorpioides; assembly: GCA_030710605.1. NCBI lineage: Eukaryota > Metazoa > Arthropoda > Arachnida > Pseudoscorpiones > Chernetidae > Cordylochernes > Cordylochernes scorpioides. The sequence continues at coordinate 31,498,899 of CP092865.1, read as the reverse complement.
ACATCGGTTTCGGCAGTTTAATCAATCATACCGCTCCAATATTGCAAATATATAGATGGCGCGCTAATATCTTGTGTTCAAAAAAATATATTGTAATAATTTAATGAACTATAGTTGTCAAAATATAGTTGGACAAATAATAAGTGTTTTATAAGAATACAGATTGATGTTAAGTTTTGTTGATAAAGGTGTACACACGAAAGCTGCCGGTACAACGCCGGGTACCCACCTGGGGAAGTTATCCAACCAAAGCAGACGCCTTCATCCTACCATATGGCTGCAAGTAAAGTAGCGCCCCTAGTGGCACTCAAGGGAAACATCACTTCCCTCTTGCCGGGTCATCAGACGACGCTCCGGGGAGTCGACTTTCTCTCGACATTCTGTTGACATATCTCTGCAGCCTTGTCAACCTGATTCACGCCATAAGTAAACGCAATGAATCGTTATAGCATATAAACCAATTACATCCAGTTGGTAAACGAAAAGTTTCATTTAGCCAAGTGTATGTTCTTACCTACCGCCTAAAGATATCGCCTCAGTTTTGAGCACTATAACCTTCTTGACGGAAATCTGGTTGTTGAATGCTCAGGTGAAAGTTTCTTTAATGGGTCAATTTATTAGACCGACAAGTCTTCAGGGGCAAATCTCAGACTTACAAACCTTCTGAGACATTGATGCTCAATGGCTTGTAGGTTGAAGTTCAAAATATAATCATAATTTTGGCTATATATATATATAATCCCCATTGAATATAAGCAAAATATTTTTAAAACTTAATTCTGTTGACGTTATGCGGCGATGAATTTGTTGTTGACACACATTAATATTCTATAACACCTTGATAAAGGTTGGCGTTCAGCCAACTGAAATATTGGTAAAATAAATTATATTTTGATACAATATATGACTTTTTAATTAAATATAAAATACCATTAAGAAAATTTTAAAAGTGTATATTATGATGACTCAGCGCACCATCTGTTATGAATATTCGAAACTAATATAGACGCGTATGATTCTTTTGAAAATTAAACAATTTCTACTGCCCTTACTGCAATGGAAAAATTAAAGGGAGGGCCTGGCTCATCAGTGGTGAACCCTCCCAGCGGTTTAGCCAGTTTAATCTACCATAACGCTGTTATATTGAATTTTGGAACTTCCTTTTATAGTGAAAATATCCATTCCAAGGGTCTAGCATCAGTATCACTAAAAAGGTAGTTCCAAAAATGCAATATAACAGCGGTATGGTAGATTAAACTGGCGAAATCGCTGGGAGGATTCACCACTGATGAGCCAGGCCCTCCCTTTAAATTTTCCATCGCAGTAAGGGCAGTATTATTGTTTAATATTCAAAAGTATCATACGCGTCTATAATAGTTTAGAATAAAAATGTATATATTTTTGAGTAGATTTGAACATAAGAGGTTTGTTTTATATATATAATCAATAAATAGAGGGATATAATAGGATTCAAAATTAAAAATACTCCAGCATAGCTTCGGCCGTTATCCAGCCTATGACGAGTAACGGCCAAAGCTATGCTGGAGGTTTTTTAAAATTATTATTCTATTATATCCCTACATTTATTTATTATTTACAGTTAAACCTGTCTATAGCGCCTCCTCTTGGGACTCACCAAAATAGGGTGCTATAGAGAGGGAGTGCTATAGACAGGTCACTTTTAATGTAAAATGTTTACATTTTAAATGTTTAAAATCGGGCGCTATAGAGAGGAAGGCGCTATTTAGAGGGGGCGCTATAGACAGGTTTAACTGTATATATAACAAACCTCTTATGCTTATATCAACTAACAAATATATACATTTTTTAAATGTTCTTAATAGTATTATCTAATACAGAATTAGCTGTTCTGACTTAATATTTAAACTATATTTTATTTTAAAAATCAGTGAATCAAATTTTTTATTATTTTTTTATATTTTACATAACACTTCTAACAAAAAATAAAATATATAATATATATAGTATTATTAACACAAAGCGATGACGCGCCATCTATACATATAAAATAGAAGTATTTAAAAGCACGAGTGTTTCTTTTATACATAATACAAACTTCCACTGCCCTTACTGCGATGAAAAAATATATTGGGAGGGCTTGGCTCATCAGTGGTGAACCCTCCCAGCGGTTTCACCAATTCAATCCAATTTAAATCCTTTCATTTTATATGTATAGATGGCGCGTTATCGCTTTGTGTTAATTTATGCCTAACTGGCCTTGTCTTTATTGTTTGCGGAAGAGCATTGCTCGATGCAAATATTTGAATGTAATTCTACTGTCCTATAAGCTTATGTCCATAGTTCTCTTGAAAACCATTTCTAAGATTCCATCCTTCAGTGCTGCGTATATAAGCAGAATCGTCCAATATAGTATTAGAGCTCTGAGAAGCGGTCTGGTGGATTATATTTTTTCATCGCAGTAAGGGCAGTAGAAGTTTGTATTATGTATAAAAGAAACATTCATGCTTTTAAATCCTTTCATTATATATATATATTGTATTATATATGTTCAGACTTTACTGCAATGATAGAAACGATTAAATGAAAGGCTTGGCTCATCAGGGATGAACCCTCTCGTTTAATAATTTATATTATTGCTGTAAGGGGTCTGTAGAGAGATACTATTTAATAATATATTGTGACAAAGAATATATTATTTTATTAACAGAATATTAATTTTGATGTTTATATATTTTATTACTCTTCCCACATTGCTTCTCTTGTATTTGTTGGATCGTTTTTGAAGACAACTCTCAGATTTATAAAATTATTTTATTAAACATTAAACATTTTAAAATATATATAGAAACGAGTTAATTATCTCGTATTTAAGGCAACAAAAGATTTATCTAATTTTTATACGTTTTCTAACAAGATTCAACTTGTGAAAACAGACGACAAAGGAAGAAAATAAACAAATTAAAGATAGAGGGTAAGTTCCTATTTTTTGCAAGCTTTCACATTCAAAGAATATTCAACTTCTTGCTTCAGTATTTTATCAATTTTAGGTTTGTGCTTGTGACTTGAATAAATTGCAGCGTCAGCCTGAAGTTTTTCTTTCCTGATTTTCTATGTGACAATATTCTGAAAAATTGCCAAAAATACTTAGTACAAATTTTATCAATAGATGGCAATTGAATTTAAAACTGTCCAACCAAACGGGGCTCTGGCACATTTGTAAGTGCAAAAGCCGAACTGATTTTCATACGTGTAGACATGTGATGCACTTGCAGTAAAAGCGGTCACTAACTACCCACCATAATTATCATGGCCTGTACCACGTATACTTGAGATAAATAAAAATAATAAATGTCTAAGAAAAATTTATTTTACTAAATAAACTTTCCCCTGAATTTATTCGTTAAATCATCACTTCTCGTTTTGACTGCTCGACCCTTATATGAACAATTATATTTCGTCATATATTTGGCCAATTAGGAACATTAATGAATATGAGATTAATTGTTTTAATTAGGTTTTAGTGTATATACCATCTGTCTTCCCCCTTTTTAAAAGCTTTTATATAACTTGCCTCCATATCTGTCCGTCTGTCTATCCACAAATCTTGTAACCGATTTTTGGTATACTTCTAGAGCACATAGAATTCAGAAATTGTGTACACTTATTTTTCACTCCTTTTACCCCATCAAATTCCGTTACTTGTAAGACTCCGTGTTGAACAAGACTCTATGTGTGTGGGTTTATCAAGTGAGTGGATTTGTGTTCAATTTTCCGCCATATTTGTTCAATATTTTGTCGCCGCTTCAAGATTTATTAGAAAGCAAACTGAAAATTTGTGAATCAATTTATAATGTGGTTGGATCAACCTCGGCTACTTGTTTCCATCAGTAATCGGAAAGCAATGTTCTGCAAAGGATTCTAATCTACCCATTGACAGAGAGACATATTTCAATTATCTAAATTTTAGATTTATTATGTTAGTATTGTTTCAATAAACTCAATCGTTTGAAAAAGAAAGAATAATTAAAATTAAGATGAAGAGTTTCTTTTAATTTTTGATTTCGCAAGTTTTCAAGCAAAAATTCTGCTCTTCAAAGGGCAAATACTTCTATGTACAATATAAAAATGAACTTTGTACAGAAATAATTAAATTATTTATATTTAATATTATGTAACTGATTTAACTGTAAATAAAATTCAAAGAATATATCTCTATATGTAATTAATATTTATGAATCTTTCTAAGTCGCTTTCTGTGTATCTTTCCATGTTGAATATTTTCTTTGTTATATTTGTATGTACATTTAGCGCAAGTGTCCCTAGGGGGACATAGCGTTTTGAATTGAAATAAATAAATATAATTATAATAAATTATTTATAATTCAATTATTTCTGTATAAAGATCATTTTATATTGTACATTGAAGTATTTGCCCGTTGAAGAGCAGAAATATTTCTCGAAAACTTGCGAAATCAAAATTAAAAGAAACACTTTACCTTAATATTGTTTATTGTTCCTTTTTCAAATAATTTCTAGGTAATTATTGCTCACTTAAAACATAATCGTATAAATAAAAGTATTAAAACTGCTCATTGTTAAAATATTAAATATAAAAATAAATACAGTGGTACCTCGACATACGAGCGCCCCAACATACGAGTTTTTCGAATATACGAGCCGACGAGCAAGTGATTTTTTGCTTTGAGTTACGAGCGAAATTCGAGATACGAGTTCGGTTCGGTAGTGTTGAAGATATTAATCTGTGATTTTAAATAGGAATTTTGTATGGGGAAATTTGCTTCGAGATACGAGTAATTCAAGATACGAGCAAGGTTGCGGAACGAATTAAACTCGTATGTCGAGGTACCACTGTATATATAATTTACAATACAATATAATACAGCTTGTGATTGTAAAACGACATTTGAAATTTATCCCGCATGTGTTTCTTTTGAACGAAAAATCACAATTTATTCCAAGGAGAAAAATTCGATTATTTTTAACCTTAAGGATGAGGTATGGAAGGATGAATTGTGAAGAGTAATGATGAACGGAAAAATATGATTATATATATGATTTACTTAAAAAAAGAATTATTACAAATTAAAGCGCTATGTCTCCCTAAGGACATTTGCGCTGTAATACATGTATTCCTATACAATTGTCTATACATATTTACAATAATTTTAGTCCATAAAGAATAGTCATATGATAATAACAAGTAGAGAGAGAAAATAAACATTTATTCGAATATTTACATCAAAATATTCAAATATATTTATTATTAAAATAGAAGATAAAAAATATTTAAGAGTGTAAACAATCTGAGTACACTCTACTTAATTTATATTATATTATAAAATTATTCTTCTCTCTTATCTTTATTAATCTATGAAAATGTATAAGGGTTTGGCTACTGCACATATTTAAAGTAAGTCTATAATTCATCAAATGGTTTTAATTTATTCACCATAAAATAAAGCAGTATTTGTTTTTATCGTTTATTTAATTTAGGATTTATTTCAATAAATATTATAATCAAAGAAGACATTTCCTGACCACGAGCATATGAACCTTTTAGATGGCAGAGCGCCATCTAGTGGAAAAAAATCAACTAAACGTTGATTAAGTCTATTCCCTAATATTTGGCCAACTTTCATTTTCTTGATAAATCAAGAAAAGCCTAACGCAAACGCGTTTTGGGCTGTTGGCCCTCGTCAGCGTGTGTGGTACAGGCTATACCTCTACGACCAAAAATGTTTTGGGCCCAGGTTCCAATAATTATTATATGAGATAAAAATAAGTTGATGATGACGATATTATAAAAAAAGAAAGATGCTTCAATGCGGATTCAGATCATTCTGGATTTATTCACCTCTGATAAGCCAGATTCTCTTATTAGTTTACGCTTTTAAAGAATAAATTGACACAATTCGCACTATTTTTCCAAACGAATTCCTACACAGTTCCATCCAAATTTTACAGTCAGTCACTCAAGTTGTCACATCACACGGAAAATTCCGTTACATAAAAGAGGTCTATCAGAAACCTCAAATTGTTCCTGCGAAGAAACTGAACAAACTACTTTTCAACTTCTCTACGACTTTCCGAACTTTACAGAAGTGAGACATCGAATTTCCCTGATCTAAATGATTTAACCTTTTTACATCAGCCACTTTGTCTATATAAATTTTATGAACTCTGTCGATTAATACATGTGTAAATATATAATTCTAAGTTCTAATTTGTTTGTTGTTTTGTTTGTTTCCTCTGTAATAGGCGAAAATATTTCAATTTCGCGTCTGGATGATTAATAAATAATAATAAAAAAGAATAAATTGAGGAATAATTACGTTTAACACTAAATATTATCGTGAAAATGTTCAATTTATAAGGATACAGATAACGTCTGTTTTGTTTCCAATGCTCAAATGAAATAAATGCATAGGAATTTGATTTTAAAAAATTGTGCTCAAAGAAATATGTTTATTTACATATGAATAAAATTTAACCGTCAAATATTCTTGTTTCCTACGGGTTTTTTTTTTTTTAGGAAATCGGTCTTCAAGCATTTTGCTCTTATGAATTTATAGAATATTAATTCTGTGATGATTATTTTATAAATTTGACTTTTTTAGACAAATTTCTACAATCGCTAAGTAAAAAAAAAAAAAAATATTATGAAGAGCTATCTCGTCAATCTTCCAACGATTTAATATACAAAAAGACAAAGGCATCGTGCAACTTATCGTGCAACTGAAAGTTGCTGATGGCTTGCGTCATCTATCGGAATCGGAACTATTCATTTATTTTTAAATATTCTAATATTGGCCAAATACCTTTTCTTAATTAATCAAGAATATCTAACCACGTAGGCGTTTCGGGCTGTTGGGTCTCATTAGCGTGGTGCAAGCTGTAACTCAACGACCAAATAACTGGTCATTCAGGCATCCTGAAAAATCATGAAGCGGGTAGTTAAGGCCAGAATTGCGTGAGACCGCAAACAGCGATTTAATATACCTTGCTGCTACAATTATTACCCATTAAGTATTTTAAAGTATGCCTCTACAGTGGCGGTAAGATAAGCAGAGAGAGAGGAAAAATATAGCTTTACGGGCTACTAATCAAAGTATATGATTTTCGAGCTCAAAAATGGACATAGCAAGTAGACAACCCGCAAAGCACTGTAGCAAAGTACTAAGTTGCTGCACGCCACCAAGGTTGTTCAAAATGGTTAGATTCCCCAGGCCAGGAAAGATAAAAAAAAAGACAAGTGTTGATTAGATAAGAAGAGTAAATAAAACTGTAATTATTCAACAGATGCTGGGATAATATATATTCTATATTCATAAAAAAATAAAAATTAACCAGAGAGAGAGAGCGAACGATTATATTCGAACAGTTTTGTTTCAACTTTTTAATCTTTCAAGAAATTTCTTTTTTTAACAAATATATACACGAGACGCAAACATAATTTTCTTTTTATTTTTCATATTTCTACCTGATCTTCTCCTCTTTTATTAATTTTTCTTTATATTTTAGAGAATTTACGCAAATTTGGCCTTAAATATTCATTTCTTGGTTTCTTAGGAAACCTCTTGGACCAGATATTTTAGTGTTGAGATACAGCCTGAATCACGCTTGCGAGGGCCAACAGATCGAAACCTGGTTGGGTTTTCTTGTTTAATAAAAATAAATGGGTTAGTCAAATATTATGTAATAAACCTAAAACAACGTTTAGTTTATATATTTATTCCGCTAGATGTCGATCTACCGTTTAAAATACTCATTTGAGCTGTCCGGCCCACCTATATTTTACATATCACTACTTAACTTTATTCACCCCTTTTTCTTAATTTTTAATTTTCTTTTTCACATATAATCTTATTTAAAATAAAGAAGGTATATCCTGACCAGGAGTACATGTGCTTTTCAGATAGTAGAGTGCCATAATCTTATATATACAAACCGTTGTTGGATTGACGATTAGTAAAAAAGACTTAGCTTTTTAAAAAACTTGATATTGTTGAATTTTACAAGTTTTATACACTGAGAAACCGCTATCTAATGGCGGATTAAACTGAAAAAAATAAAAAGATATAGGGAGAGTTCACCTCTGTTGATCCAGGCCTTCCCAATATATTTTAATCGCAGTAAAGACAGTAAGAAGTTGTTTTAAAGTATTTGGGAAAGAAAATCGCCCTAAAATAGTTTTATTTCTTATATATTGAAGGCTCATTAGCCATTGAATTATCTGCGTATATAGAAGGTCCCAATGTTTATTATTGGTGATAGCGTTTAGTGAATATAAGAATCATTGCTAATTGAATACATTTTAGACCATCGGAAAATCTCTTTATGTCTATTCGACTCGTTGAAAACAATCTGCCCAAGCATTTTGGTTGAATTGACTCAGAATCTGTGCTTTGAACGCTAGTGTTATCAACCTATCCACTCTGGTGTAGCCACGGTCCAATATTCCCCCAATTTCGGCTCCAGGTACCAACACAGATAAGAACACATTCCCCCAATCCCTTCCGGGCAAAATCACCCAGCCGTGGACGCGATCCGTAATTCCGACGCCGGAAAGAACTTGCGTGACCAGACCAATTATCTATTTAAGCTCCGTTGTGGGGAATTGTTTGATTTAATCAAGATGGCGACAATGTCGTGTGCTTCTGTCGCGGTGTCACCTTGAAACCTGTCTACTGTCAATCTACTCTACCTCTCTACATGGCCGTAAACACTGGACATACTTCTACCGACCTCCCGAGTTGGCTTGGATGACATGAGCCAATACCAGTTATCATAAAGATAGAGGCTGCCTGGCTGGCATTCATAGTTCTTAAAATTGAAGATATTTAGGCCAGTAAATCTTTTTATTATCTCGACGTTTCGACAAAAATCTTTTATCCTCGTCAGAAGCGAAAAAAAAAATTAAAGGTTTTAATTTTTTTTCGCTCCTCACGAGGACAAAAGATTTTTGTCGAAACGTCGAGATAATAAAAAGATTAATACTGGCCGAAGTATCTTCAATTTTAAGAACTAATACCAGTTGTTTTAAAAATGTCTACCTATACCATAGTTTTGGATTACATCCTTAATGAATGCTGATATGATGTTTGTTTTACCCTTCTCCAACAAAACTACATAATTAGTCGTCAGGATAAAGAATTCCTTTGTGGTTAATCAAAAATATAGTTTAACATCACGTTTTATAATTTCATTTTTGGACTGTTTCAGAACATTATAATGGATGACTTCTTAACCGACGTTCACGACCTAATAGCGAAATTATTGCTTATGTAGATGATCTAACGGTAATATGCTGGAATACTGATATAACAAATCTTAAGATCTCAATTGAAAAACTAGACATATTCTGACCACTAACATGGGCGTTTTTTAGATGGCCGAGCGCCATCTAGCGTAACAGAAATCAAGTAAACGTTGATTTAACCTATTCCTTGATATTTGGCCAACCTATTTTCTCGAATCTGGAAAGCCAACCACGAACACGTTTTGGGCTGTTGGTCCTTATCACCTCGCTGACGCATGCTTTTCCAATAAAGCATATGGCGAATTATTTTCATAAGCAATATTCCGGCGAAGAATCACTCTCTCATCCTCCAAAGCCGGACAGTGTGTAAATTCCTGGATAAATTCACTATTGCACCGAGTGAACTTAAGTTCTGATACGCGAGATAACCAAGTGTGAACAAAATTGCCTGTGTCTCCTTCAAAAAAGAAGGAAAAAAGCAGACGACCGGCGATATCAAATACTTTTCTCCTTCAGAAATCGCAAGTTTAAGTGGGACTAATAGGGGATGTGACCGCCCTTCACTGTCAAGCAACACTTGCACCGTCGTCTCATGCTGGAAATAAGGATGTCCAGGAGTTATTTTGGGATTCAAGCCCATTCCTGTTCAAGAGCAGTTGCCAGCTCTTGGGTGGTTCTTTGATGGCTGATACCTTCCTCCCTGGATAGCATGTTCTATGGTGGGGGGACCTCGCCGGCCATTCCATTCTGTACGTGTCTTAGAATTCCAGATATTCACTAACCAGACCGGCTCTGTGTAGGGTGTGCCCTCATCCATAAACACGAAATCCGGGCCAAAAGCCTACCGAAAAAGCCGGACATGTGGTTCAAGGATCTCGTCCCGGTATCGATAAGCATTCAGAGTCCCGCCGTCGAACACATGGAGAGGCGTGCGGCTATTTGTCATGATCCCTGCCCAGAAAATCGCACCCCTTCCGCCATAGGACTGCATTCTTTTCTAAGATGTTTGTAGAGTTGTAGCTTGTGCCCCTTTCTCTCAAGATGTGTCGGGAATCATTATTCAGAATAAATCTGGATTCGTCTTAGAACAGAATCCGTCTACATTGGACATGGTCTCAGTTGACGTGTTCTCTGCACCATGCAAGGCGGCCTCTGTTCTAGAATGGGACCAGAGAGACGCATATATTGTAGTCTTCCTAACGTAAAGGCCTTGCATTTTAAAGTCTTCGTGAGACGGTTTTCCGGGAAACAATTCTGCCAGTAGGCCGTGGCAAGATCCAGAGAGAGTTGGCGGGCTGTCATCTTCTGTGAACGCTTGGCTGTTAGAGACTCAGGTATCGGTCGTCGCTCAGGGTTGTCACCTTGTGGCGGCGCCCAGCTTTCCTCTGGCGACAAGTCCAATTTATTTGTAATTGACTCCAGAGACGGGATATCACGTTTTCAGACATGTTGACCAACTTGGCGACTTCCCGCTGGGGATGCCTCATTTACATCCTCCCGATCGCTCTTCCTCGTGATATGTCATCCAGATGGTGTCTCGTAGCCATTGATTGGTTCATCCTTGGTAAGGTATCAAATAGGAATACAATGATTCCCTATAAGTGCGTTCTAATGCCAGCACATTAAACCTCTTTTTCGAGTGCGACATGTGTTTAACCCTAATTACTCGATTATATGTATTTTATTTTAAAGAGAATGTTTGAATTTAGATGTATATATTACATAATCTTCCGTTATATAAGAAAATAAGGAGTGGTTCATCTTAAAATATGAAACTTCCTTTAATTTTGTCTCGATGATTGTAGATATATAGTTAGTATAATAAGCTATAAAATTCTGAATAAAATAAATATCACATACAAAATTAATAAATAAAATTATGAGCGATATTTTCATTGGTGGTTCCCACCGCGTGAAAGACTTCGCCCCCGATGGACCGGCAGAGTCTGAGCAGGTCGATATAGAGGCTTGCATTTACCAAAACAAGACTCGTAGATGATACTTGTTGATCGAATGTTTTGTCACTGTTCTGATCTTTCTTGTCTCGTACAGCTAGACCTGCAGATTTAGGTATACTTAGGGGACGAGCACCACGCTGGGCATGATTCGAACGGCAAGGCAACTCCAGTATATTTTGGTCAGCTATCCTTCGCTGGAACTACAGGCTGCACAGGTGCCTGCCTCGAAGCAGGATGGTCAGAATTAAGTAGGGCGTGGAGGGCTAAACTGAGTGCGTTGTCTGCATAGTGCCGGGAGAAGCAGTTGCAACGGTCCAAGGAATAGAACAACGCCTAGATGTAAAAGGACTAGAAAAGCATTTTTCAAATCTCACCGCCAATACAATCATTTTTATATCATACCTCTAGCTTTTCTATTTATGACATGATAATAATTCTGCCAGTCGTCCTAGAAATCGCCAGGATCGTTCAGTCTTCAACCATATATCTTCCTCCAACCAAGCCCATCCTTTCCTGGACCCAGTAGCCCCCTGCCTCGAGTTCTGCCCCTATATGTTTTTCTTAAAAATTGAACCAATAAAAATAGAGAAGCTAATTGTGCCTTATTAAATATCGAACAAAATTCACTTAAATATTAAACTATTTTTGCTGAAATATCTAGAAAGTCTGAAAAGAGGGGTTTTATTATAGACTTCATGCCTTCAACAATATTTTTTTTTTAATCTCTCTTTATAAAATCTATTTGATTTAGGATCCAACTAATGTTTTTCAGGAACCCATAGAGACAGTTGCATTAGATCTTTTTATATATAGAAATATAATATCTAGTATATTAAATATTTATAAAATCAAATGTGTGCATTTTCTAAAAAGCTAGTATATAGAAGATTTCACTACGTTTATATAAGTTTAATTTATTTTTCTTATAATGAAAACAAGATAAGTGTTTGTGTGAATACTTGTTTTCACATTCTATAACCTATAATTTTCTATAAAATATATTTTCAGGTGTTTTTTTTTTATTGCTAGTGAGGATAATACAGTAAAACATAGTTTTAAAGGAACTTGGCTTATACTGAACTTTTCCTTTACAAAGAAACTAAAATGATCTTCAATTAAGATTATACCATATAGCGAATAATATAGTCATTTTCAATAACACAGAAAATTCTAGGAAAACTTACATAATAGAGGTCTATCAGAAACATCAAGTTATTCCTGCGGCGGAGAAACTGAACAAACTGCTCTTCACCGTATCTACGACTGTCCGAACATTGCAGAAGTGAGACATCGTTTGTTCCTTGATCTAAATGATCTAACTCTTTCATCTCAGCAACTTTGTCTCTCTCTATATAAATTTTATAAACTTTGTAGAATAATACATGTAAATTTGTAAATATATAATTCTAAATGTCAATTTGTTTGCTGTTTTTTTTCCTCTGTATTAAGCGCAAATATTTCAATTTCAGGCCCGGTTGATTAATGAATTAATTAAATATACCATATAATGGACCATTGCTGCAGGGAACCAAACCCTGATGAAGTTGGCTATAGCGAGGTTTCTTCAATCAACGTTACAAGTTAACTTCCATCTTACGTAAAAAAACGAAAGAAAGTAAAGAAGATTAATCCATCAAAAGATTTTTAAAAAAGCAGAAGAAAAGAACGCGAAACAATTTCATCAAGCCTCGTAAATCCTGTCGAAAGCTTTATTTGTGATCCATAAAATTTCATTTGGAATTAAATAAAAATGTTCTTTTTTTTTCCATCAGCAAAAAGTTATTTCCAAGAATGAAGAAGGGAGGGGGGTCATCCATCAGTGATTTATAGAGTTGAGTGGGGGGACGAGCTAAACCTGTGGGGTGGGGGTACAACTTTCTCCTGGGGTTCGTCTGCTAGAGTTTTATTGCCTTTGTCCAAGGAAACATCTATTCAAATCCCATGGGAAGCTATTCAAATTAATGCGTTGCTTTTGTCTTTGGAATGTTTTCAAGATTCACGCATGCACGCGTTTATTTATAGTCTTTTGTAGACATTCCTAACGCCATACTGGAATTCCAAAATGAAATTCCGTGACTTTTCAAATTCGTATTTCTTCAAATAATTTGAAAAATAGCTTTTAAACTTGAAGATAGATGTTTTCTGGCTGGTATCAATGTTTCTAAAATAAATTTGGCTAGATAAATAGTTTTTTTGTTTGTTTCAAAAGGTATTTTAATAAGAATAGTATTTATACGATGGCTTTTACGAAATGAAAAGAGAGAGCGATCCTTTTACCTTTATTTTTATATATATGTTCGTATACGGTTAAGAATATATATATATATTATTTTAAAATAAGAGTTATATTTTACACACAACTTTATTAAAACCAACGGTTGCATACAGATTCAGCGCAGGAAGGAATCACAGATAAAGACACTGTATTCCAGGCACCCCCTAGCAACATCCTTCAGGTACGACGCATGTCCATTAGCCACAGATTCTACAGTGCATATTGTCAAGGTTTGAGTATCAAAATAAGGTTTTTTTTGGATTAAATAATAAATATATTTGTCCAATATCACTATAGAACAATCATACATCTTTTACTAGATTTTTGCTACGAAACGCAGAGCAAGTCGCGCGCTTCAGGTGAGCCACGGACGTTTCACAAGCTTATTGGGCAAAAAAAAAAGCATCCATCATATACACACTTTAAACAAAAATATGTATAAATATTAAATAAAAATACCCTTTCAAAATGAACACAATAAATTTTTCACCCCTGTCATTCGAAAACCTATTTATATGAGTGAAAATGAAAGCAGTGGAGACAATAATCGTGCATTTCGAACTTAATTTAACTTAATATGAAGGATGGTTAGCAGGTTTTTTATTTTTACTAAATATTTTAATCATTACTCAATTTATGATTTTGTTCCCGCCGCTTTTACAAATATTCCGAGAGATTTCTAACAAAAATAAGAATATAAATAAAGGGTTCAGTTGATTTTTAATTCTAAATGAGGTTCTCTGCCTTCAGTAACCTTTAGATGTGAATATATGTGTGAATGGTTGGAAGATTGAGCAGGGGTTACTATTCCGGTCTTCTTAGCAATATCAATCTCATTTTAAAACTATACCTTCAATATTGACGCACATTTTGTATTACTCAATTATTTTTTTGTCAACATTGTTTTTCAAAAGAAGAGAATTTCTGGAAATATTGTAAGAAATGAGCTCATCCATCCTCCAGTATAAAAGTGACAGGTGGTGCCGAGAGTTAGAACCTTCAGAATTGACGATTAATCTCTTATGTTTGTCAGAGAGAAAATCCTATTGGAGGTAGGAAAATATTTTTAAGCCCAGCTCTTATATATAGACAGCTCTCTATATACTACATAAAGTGTCGTTACTCCAGAGATAAGACAATACATAGCGGCATATTTATGGCACGATAAGATATTGAAATATGTATGTAACGATGATATATTCACGGAATTTGTCTTGTGGATGTGCGATGATTGCAAACATCTCATGTTGTACACTTTTTATATTGAATTTGTGGATGTAGGCCTTGAATACATGAAAATGCTGGGAAGTAATAAACTCGGCGACATGTAAAACTTGCTGCATTGCTCAGAGAAAGAAACTGCTGTGTTCTAAACGTGTATGAAACAGTACAGATCCCCCTTTGAAGGGAGTTAGGTTTCCTTTATGTCTCTCGTTTACATGGCAAAGTGGAAGTTTATTCTGGAAAAACAGACAACTATCCATTTAGTGACTTATACGATAAGCAACCACCCCTTCTTGCAAGCTCGACCTGCTTTCTAAAAGTTTAAAAAGACTTGTCCTGACATACCTAGCATCCAATCTCCGGTAGTTACCTTGCATTGTTAATCAATATCGTGGATTTTTGAATTCACACAAGTGAAAATAGTGTCACACCTATAGAAGAAACAGGTAGAATATAATGAAACTTGGCATGAATCTGTAGGCGCTATTACAAAATACCAACTGATTACAAATATTTTTCTAATTTAACTATTTTTATACATTCGGCTCACACAGTCTAATTAATCATCCCTGCAACAATAAATTTATTTAAACGAATTTCAGGTTTTTCTTCAACATATTCTGAGTGAAACACTTTCTATTTCAATGAGTGTATTTATATTAACGCCGATATTAAAAAAAAAAACACCCATCTGTTTATCTGTTTCCCTGTGATTCAAACAGAATCTTAATTCAAAGCCGTTTGAAATTATTATTTTTAAATTGTAGGTTTTTTACCGAGAAAAAAATGAAAAGTTGAATTTCAAACATTATTGTGCGACGACACTGACATGTTCACAGCTTGAGAAAGATGGACGACCTGCTAAGCTACCTATTGCTGGTTATTTAAAATCAAAATTAAAATAGATTTAAAAAACGACCCGCGGCTAGAGCGTACTTGCTAATAAGGATTGTGTGTGCCATTAAAAAAAAAAACGGAACTCTAAGAAATTTGAACTATTTTTGACGCGTATGAATCCTTTAATTTTCAAATTCCTTATAACAAATAGCGTACTAATACATTGTATAAACCGAAATATGTTTGAAAACGATAAAAGAGAGAGGACATTACACAAGATTATAAACTTCACATTCTTTTGCAAACTGGAAGAGTTCCATGACCTAAGATGAACAGTTTTTGTGAATACTGTGGGAGCTCTCTGAATAAATGCCATGTTTTCAATTGCTCAACTAGAACCCTTTGAACTTTTAACGTGATCTTTATACGCGAAAATAAAGATTATTAAAAAAACAAATTAACATCAAAATCCTGTCTTCAACAGATAAACAAGGGCGAGCGAAAGCTAATTCCTGGAAAGGGGGAAAATCAGGAAGTAGAAAGGGCATCGCCTTCTGGAAAGTGTCGTTACTCCAGAGATAAGACAATACATAGCGGCATATTTATGGCACGATAAGATATGGAAATATGTAACGATGATATATTCACGGAATTTGTCTTGTGGATGTGCGATGATTGCAAATATCTCATGTTGTACACTTTTTATATTGAATTTGTGGATACAGGCCTTGTTTGACATGAAAATGCTGGGAAGTAATAAACTCGGCGACGTGTAAAACTTGCTGAAATGCTCAGAGAAAGAACCTGCTGTGTTTTAAATGTGTATGAAACAGTACAGATTCCCCTCTGAAGGGAGTTAGGTTTCCTTTATGTCTCTCGTTTACATGGCTACGTGGCTACTGAAGATTGACAAATTTTAAAGTAGAAAGAAAAGAATAAATATGAGAATAATACGTTACCTTAGTGCATAGCTCTCGGACCTCTAATTCCACAAGGTTATGGATAGATAGATCGGTTTATGGGAGGACAAAATATGTCTGGAAACTAGGATCAATGCAATAAAAAAATACCATTGTTAACTTTAATCTTCTTATTTTGTGTGTATCAATGAACATGCTTACAAATTATCAAGATTATATAAAAGGACGTACCTGGATCTGTAAAGAAAAAATAAATTGTTTTTTTTTCTTTACAGATCCAGGTACGCCCCTTTTATATAATCTTAATTAATGGATCGCCTTTTGATTCAAATTATCAAGTGTAAATGGATATCAATTGATGGATATCATTCCGTTCTTATTTGTGAATGACATTCAGCGCCATCTATCTGTGAAAATGTGAATTATAATTATTATTAGCGCTATATATATATATATATATTTTTGCTTTACTTAGAATATAAAATCCTATACCAATAAACTAAAGTATGTAAAATAAAGAGGGCTTAAATCATCAGTGGTGACTCTTCTCAGCAGTTTCGCCGATTTGATCTACCATTTGGCGAAATCTCTCGGAAGGTTTACCACTGATGAGTCAAGCCATTCCAATATATTTTTCATCCTTTCATTTGGTGGTAGTAGGGATTTGTTTTTAAATACAATAAAATACCACTAATAATGATTATGATTCAAATTTTCGTATAATTCACAGTTCACCAAAAGAGAAGTGTTAGAACATCCAGACTAAATGGAGTAGCACATCTGTCAGAGTCAACTTGTACCAGTAGATCCCAAAATCTTCAGTTGTTGATTCTCTCTTTGTTCAGAGTTAACCTGAGTTTATAAAGGTTCGAGTATTTTTTTAAATAACTTTTTATTAAGTTGCATTGAAATTCGTGATAACTTTTATATGACTCATTTCCAAGAGAAAGAGAACGCTTCACGATTTTGCGTGTCATCCTTGCGTAGGGGGCATGCTAATCTTCTCTGTATAGTTCCAATATTAGTATATGTCCCACCGAACAAGAGTGTACAACAAGAAAGAGATCACATAAAAAGAATAGAATATCATATAAAAATTCTTCAAGTATTTACCATGAACGACAAATCCCACCTAATAGAATACATGGACATATTTGATAGATCCATTAAATTAGCAATTAAGGAAATATATTAAGGATTTATATTTTTGTGTTTAATTTTTGGAATGTGTGACACAATAAATTCCGATATCATTACAATATTAGTGTATTACTAGAAAACACAAGAATGTACTGGAAACCTTCTTAGGGTATAGCACCAACATATTTGAACAGCAAATATGAATACTTCCATATTGTGACTATTTGTTCTATAATGAGGAAACATTTTGATATAGATATTTATCACATCTATAAAAAGAAAGGTCTTTCCCGTCAAAATACTCCCAAATTCTATGCGCCATCTCTAAATAACTATCATATTCGGGTTGGTGATAAAGTAACAACACTACCTTGGGAAATTTCAGAACGCACACCTGGATAACATGGTTTCGAATTAATGGCCTCATTAGTCTAGGACGGGCATTGATTTCATGGGTTCCATAATTTGCCAAGTAGCTGACAAAATGGTTAGGCTGCTTGTTCCCGTCTACATGGGCAAAGACTAATTTTAGTTTCATACAATCAATCAACGTAACAAGTCATATGAACAATATTTTCTCTGAATTATCAGCCGATAAGGGAGTTTTTGTCTACCAGATCTTCAGGGAAGTCATTATAGAAGTTAAAATATCGTTAATGGGATATAGACAATGACTAAAAGACACTCTGTGCTTGTAATGTCTTTCCACTAAGGTTGTGTATTACCTGTTAACAATTATCTGCTTTTCTCTATTTATAGTCTGGAACGTGTCCATATTAAATTTATTGATGGAAGGTTTATTGTTATCCACAAGGGGATTAATGAAATTCTCCAGCTAAAGAAGTGTTTAGATGATAAAGAGGTTTGATCTAATTATACAGCTGTAACAGAGTTTAAAATTTGAACAATTTCCTCAGTTTGTTTACTTCCTTTAAATTACGAAGCAGTGTATTGATAAGATATTTTACATAATTTTGTCATTGAGAAGTTCAGATGCTAAATAATTTCTAAATATATACATTTCGATCAAAATATCATCATATGCTACCAGGAAAGTGATCAGAACAACCTTGAACCAAAGATAAACGCTCAGAATGATTTTCTCATTACCTAATGCTGGATCACTAAGTGGAGACGGTTTGATAAGGTAATGGATGGAAGAGGAATTAAAGGTCGAAGTGACTAGACGGAGCTTCACGACATCCAAAATGTCGTCAGAGAGAGTCGGAGATGATAATATAGAAGTTCATTGGACAATTTGAAGAAGTAAAAGTGACGATTCAGCGTGTAGATTCCTATTACTAAATAGTAATACTTGACATTGAAATTGTTCTCTTATATAAATCAACTGTTATATGTCTGATAAGCGAGATTATTCACTCATTTATTTTATTACACAAGTCCGATTCTTGAAAAAGTCCAACCCCACCAGCGAGTGCAAGTAACCAAACGGGGTTATGACATATTTGTAAGTGTAAAGTCGAGCTGCTTTACACACGTGTAAACATGTGGTGCATTTACAGTAATATCAGTCGCCTTCTTCTACCCACCATGATTAGCGTAGCCTGTACCACGTATACTAAGGATAATAAAAAATACCCCAGTATTTGTAAAAATAGAAGTTTGCTCCTCGCCAAAAATTAAGCGCCATCTATTTTTATAGATCAATTTCTTCCCGGCAAAATTTCCATTAATAAGTATTTATATAATTTTTGAGAATCTAGAATACTATTTAAAATAATTGTATTTTAATATATACAGATAATTGTATTTCAAATGCAAATGGTTTGTTATATATATTTATATTAATAAATTCTTAGTAAAATTCCATTCTTAATATAAATAAAATTTGCAAAAACCTCAGAGAAGTTCTTATTTAAATTACCTCACAAGTTTAAAATGTACCTTAAAAGTAAAGAAGAAGAGAAAGATCGGGGGACGGATGATATAGTAGAGCACGTAGTTGGTATTACTTGATATTTCAAGAAATGGATATTGGTCTACTCCAGGGATCGGCAAACTTTTGAGTCGGAAGAGTCAAAAATTACAATTTACAAAATTTCAAAGTTTTTAAAGAGCTACAACATTTTTTCTTTCCAAAAATAAATAGTACTCGCTTATGCGATAATATTTACGTATGGAACTATTAACACAAAGCAATAACGCGCCATCTATATATATAAAATAAAAGGATTTAAAAGCGCGAATGTTTCTTTTATACATAAAACGAACTTCAGAGTAGCATATAAAAGCAGAATGACCCAATACAGTATTAGAGCTCTGAGAGAAGCGGTCTGGTAGATTAAATTGGCGAAAGCGCTGGGAGGGTTCATCACTGATGAGTCAAGCCTTCCCAATATATTTTTTCATCGCAGTAAGGACAGTAGAAGTTTGTTTTATGTATAAAAGAAACATTCGCGCTTTTAAATCCTTTTATTTTATATGTATGGAACTATATAAAGAGCCGCAGCTTCACATCCAAAGAGCCGCATGTGACTATCGAACCGCAGTTTCCCGTCCCCTGGTCTACTCTCAAAAATAACAAGTTGATAATTTTTCCGTAAATGGCAGAAAGCCAACAGCAACAATCAATTGCACGATCATAAGATGTTATTCCATTAAATAACCTTATTTGTTATAGTATTTTTGTTTTCAAAATATATTTTTTTTAGATCTTTATATTTCATTTGTCCCTCTTTCCCCATCATTTTTAATTTATTACCCCAAAATATTCATTTGAATAAATGGAAAATATTTTTACAGATATTGATGTTGAACATTTATTACTCGTACCTTTTTTTTAAGTTATTAATTTTGATCAGGAACTGTTTGAGTTTTAATTAAATATTATTGTAGAACCTTTATGAGTCTCTTTTTTTTTTAAATAAAGATACTGGAAATTTGAGCAATTTTACAAAACCTATCTTGGATTTCAAATTTCATCTAAAATGACAACGACCATGTTAGAAATTATAACATATCTACATATGAAGAGCATTATTTTGAAATTTCAATAAGCAAATTTTGTTGAATTATAACTTAGAAATACGTGGTAAACAAGCAAACTTTATATTTTAGTTTGAATGGCACTTGAATTGGGTTTCTAAAGTCCTAAACTATTTTATGACAATAGAATTATTCTTAATATCTTCTCTCGAAGCACTCGCCTGATATTAGTACTTATCGTCTGATTATTGAGGCTATATACACTGAATATATAAGAAATTGAAGTTTATATATAATTTGGCAAATTGATCTTCGGAATCATTATTAAAAGGAAAGGCACTTCTAACGGTACAGCAGTCATTGTGGAAAAAACCATTATAAAAATATTGGAAAAGCTTTAAAAGCTCACTTCACTCAAAAAAGAAAAGTGTATTGTGGGTCAATTAGAACTTAAAATTAAATATTTACAAATTTACATGCATTAATCGACAGAGTTCATAAAATTTATATAGACAAAGTGGCTGAAGTAAGAGAGTTAAATCATTTAGATCAAGAAACAAACAATGTCTCACTTCTGTAAAGTTCGGACAGTCGTAGATAAGATAAAGAGCAGTTTGTTCAGTTTCTCCGCAGGAACAATTTGGTGTTTCCGATAGACTTCTTTTAAGTAAGTATTTCTGGAATTTTCCGTGTGATATGATAAATTGAGTGACTATAAAATTTGGATGGAACTGCGTAGGATCAATTAAATAATAATAAACCCGTTTAAAGATTTTGTTTAGAACTCCCGAACATAGCGAGAGTATTTGAAAGAAAGCACAAAAGATAGGTCTCGCCCAATTGGCAGCCAAAAGGAAAGTTGCTTCCTGCCCAATGAGGACGGAGCAAGCCTACAATGGCCAACCACATCCTATCTGTCCACAATACCTCCGGAAGTCGTTCCTCACTTTCTCTTCTACCTCCTGAACATAACTCAAGTCTTTTGCCATGCAAATTTATTCTTTTTCCATTCCTACATACATTTTGGGCTGTCAAACACACACACGCCTTGTTAAATCCTGTTTTAAATCTCCTGACTTCAATTGATTTTAAATTTATAATCGTTCCATCTTTAAAACCGAGAAAACATTTTCTTCAAATTCTGTAATTTTTCTTGTTTTGTGCGCTGAAAGCCAAGCGCTGAAAATATTTGGGATTAAAGCTAATTTAAAAAACAATTTGTTAATAAGCTTCGCTTATATTGAACTTCGATGAGTATTGTTTCGATTATCGATAAATTTTGCTTTTTATTCATTTCTCGACCCATTCATTGTTATCTAGCCAGTCATACATACCTCCAACCTCAAGATTGAAGTCAATCAGTGTCTCAACAACGGTATAGTAAAGAACGAAGTCTAATTTCTCCACGATGGGTTTTGAAAAGGTGGAATCGACCATTTTTTTAATCTCAAATAGCCTCCAAGCCCATTATAGAGCGCGTACCTCGCCGACTTCTAAGAACCATTCTAAGAGACTCTTCTAAAACATCGCTCTACTTCTAAGAGCCATCTTACCTATGCATCCCATGGATTTATCGCTTTCAGACGGCTAAAAAAAGATCTTCTTCCAAGGTTTGATTTCTATTCCCATCAATTCCATATTCTATTCACTATAGACAGACTGCACACAACCTATTTTCGAAGCTCTAGTAGCCTTTCATTATCAAACGATTTCTTTTTATTTCTCAAAATCCCTCAGTTTGTAAAGGTTTTGCTTTTTTTTTTTTTTTGCTCATTTTTAATTTGCGTGATATCGATGTCTATTAAGGATGAAATAACTTTTAAATTATTCTCTGGAAAAGAATTATACAATGGGGGATTTGATTGGCTGTGTCAGATGAAGAAAGCTGTCAAAGTGAAAGTTTGAACTAAAACCATTCTTTTGAGAGATGAAGTAGATAAATTCCTTGGGGGGAATCATTCCTAAAAAACCTTCTATTTGATTTGATCGCAGATGATGAGGCCATTAAGATGGTTCCCTTTTGACAAGATATCATCGATTTTGAACCTCGAGGTTACACCTACTCTTGGATAATCTGACAGAATGATATTTCTTCTCAAGAAAAGACTTAAAATCTTACAGTTGGTAGTATAAATATAGGCATTTGAAAAAGAAGATATTTTAAAAACAGTATTTTAATTTGAAAAATTAAAAATTAAAACAGGTAAATAGTTTATTTTTATTTATATTTGCTAGCTTTCGAGCAATTATACTGCTCTTCAACGGGCGGATATTCTTTGTACAAACTCTAAATAATATATATATACAGTAAAATTGAAAACTTTTTGTTATTAGCATGTGCTCTCGCGAGCGTGCATCAGACTGTTTCCAGCTAAAGTAATAGATATTATACTGGGATTAAATATATTTACATTATAATAATTATTATTCAGATTATTTGTCAGGGATATTGTTATATTGGGTTGGGAAGTCAATTTTTCTATTAATGCTATTTATTTTTGATGACACCAGTGCTTCTAGGAATAATCGTTGTTGCTTTCTTTCTATGTCTTGATAATGGGCTATTGCTTGTTTGAGATTAAATGTGTGTCCAGTGGTGCTGGTGTGTTGATATATTAAGGATCTATTGTCTTTGTATCTTATGTTTCTTTCGTGTTCTTTTAGTCTGGTCTCTATTGTCCTACTGGTTTCTCCTACCTATGTGGCATTACATTGGTTACATTTGACAGAGTATATTGCATTAGATTTAGATAGGGGATCGGAACTAATATTTTTGGTAATTGGGTTTCTCAGCAAAGAACCGAGATTAGCATGGGTGCTAAAATAAGTGGCTATACCATATTTATTTAACTTATGAGCTATTGTAGCATTGACTTTAGAATAAGGAATGGTACAATGTGTTCGGTATGTTTTGGGTTGGCGGGAGAAGTTTGGATTGAAGGAATGTCTATGGATGAATGAAATCGGGTAACCTAACGCTGATAAATAGTTGGTGATGTTGGTCTGTTCTATCGTTTTAAAACATGGTAGTGAGCAATGGGTAAAAATACGTTTGGTAGAGTTTTTACAACAGTGATTTTATGGCTAATGGGGCAAAATGAGGTATAGTGGGTATAGGACGGGTACATGTGCTTTTTGTAAAAAAACTGTGGTATGGTACTTGGTTGGTGTTCTGATGATTAGAATATCTAGGAAGGGTAAGACATTATTGGTTACACTTTCTAAGGTAAAAGAGATTTCAGGGTTGTGTGTGTGTGTAACTATTGAGTGTGTCGAGAATGCTTTTAACTTTATCCTTCAAGCAAATGCAAAATATATCGTCAATGTACCTCCTCCAAAATATTAAGTCTGACGCATGTTGTGAATTAATCCAGCGGTCAAGACGGGACATGACTAATTCTGCTACTACTGTGGATAAAGGACTACCCATGGGGGAACCTCTAATTTGCTGGAACCATTGCCCATCAAACGAGAAAACGTTCAAATCCAAACACAGTCTGCACATTTTTTTTATCTTGTTGATTATGGTTATGTCGGTGTTGAGGTCTATAAGAAATTCTGTAACACTTTCTATGATGAGTTGGTGGGGTAAGCTGAGGTATAGCGATACAACGTCAAAAGAGCACATGATCAGTTCCTGAGCGGGGTTGAGCTGGGATAATTATTCTAGGAAACTTGGTATTCCAGTGATGGAGTAGCTGTTTTCTTTTCTTTTGATTAGAGGAGTGAAGAAGGAAGTTAAAAATCTTGAGAGAGCTGAAGCCGGAGATAGGTGATAGGCTATGATTGGCCTGAGAGGGATCGAGGGTTTATGGGTTTTAGGGAGACCGTATATGTATGGACTGGAGAATAAGTTTGTGGAAAATTTCTTGTGTTCATCTCCACTTATTAGGCGGTTTCTTTTAAATGTATTGAGATTTTTTGAATTTGGAATATATTTGGTTTTTACTGATTTCTGTGATTGGAGAAAAGGTTTCAACGTCATCTAAAATATCTTTGATTTTTGATTGATACTCCGAACGGTTCATTATAACTATATGGGATCCTTTATCTGTTATCCTATAATACTAAAATTGGAAATAATATATTTAATATATATTTATTTATATGTAATGGGATTATTAAATTATAGAACCATATTTGGGAAGATTTAAAATGAGTTGAAATATTCTAAAAGTTTATAAACGTACATTAAATTTCATATAAGGAAATATTTATTAATTTTTTTAAAGGATCACCACTTCCCCAAAAAAAGGACATTGCAAATTTCAAAATAGACAAAGAAAAGGAAAGAAGATCCAAAAGGTGAAATAATCAAAATGTAGATTTTTGAAACGATTTTAATATAAAGAATTCCTAGACGTATCTGGAAAAGAATTATACAATGGGGGATTTTATTGGCTGTGTCAGATGAAGAAAGCTGTCAAAGTGAAAGTTTGAACTAAAACCATTCTTTTGAGAGATGAAGTAGATAAATTCCTTGGGGGGAATCATTCCTAAAAGATCTTCTATTTGATTTGATCGCAGATGATGAGGCCATTAAGATGGTTCCCTTTTGACAAGATATCATCGATTTTGAACCTCGAGGTTACACCTACTCTTAGATAATCTGACAGAATGATATTTCTTCTCAAGAAAAGACTTAAAATCTTACAGTTGGCAGTATAAAATCATTTTTACGTAATTAAGATTCCTCGGTGTGTGTGTGTATCCTGAACTAGTTTTCAAACTTTGACTTTCTTACGTAGGTACTAGTAGCTATAAAACGCACTTCAGTTATATTGATTGATATTGCCACGTGGAAAATTAGGGAAGCCAAACTTCAGGATGAGACAGCAATTTATTTAAGGCAAGAACAAACTATGAAGGATAAACAAAAGATAAGGAATGAGGGAAGTTTACAGAGTAGTAAAATATAAACATAAAAATGATACTCTTAATACTGGTTTAAAATAATAAATGCGTGTAAAATAATAAATACTTTGCTACAATATTCTTAAGTTCCCTGAAGCATATATTCACAGCATTTAATACAAAGGGCTTCCCTCCACATGCCTGATATTGCTACCTTCTTTTTGATGTGCATATATTTTATTTACTAAGTTTCAAATTATTATTTATGTTTGTAAATATATTAAGAGCACATAATATTTGCACTGATATATATTTAAAGAATATAGTATTATCAATCGGTAACACGCTGCCACTACGTGTCACCATTTTGAAGGTTGACGCGCAGATACAACAATATTTGGTAGCAGTCTGGAAATATCTTCATTTGCAGGGCTGCTAACCATATTGAATGATTTTTGAGCCCCGATAGACGCATAAAGCCGAATATATACAAATCACTGTTGGAGGGGACTATGTCAAAGTACCAAGGTGCTGCACGCAACCAAGGTTTTTCAAAAAGGTTAGATTCCCCAGACCAGGGAAGATAAGAAGACTAGATAAAGCGGGAATGATTCAGCAACTGATGGGAAAAGATAGATTTTCTTTTTGTAAAAATAAATATATAAAAAGTTTTTGATGAAAAATTGTTTATAAAAAAATAGAACTTTCTTAATATATAATATTATTTAAATTGAAATCTTTTATCAAGGATTACTATTGAGAGTACCAGTTCAAAGACAACCAACCACAAAAGCACACCATAGGTTGCATAGCGCGCTCAAATGGGTCGCTGCGTAAGTCGATTTCTCGAGCAGCCCGCGCCGTCGAATCGCCAAACCATTTTCCCTCTGTCCTTGGGTTACAGAGACAGCGTCAGGGGCGATCACATACGCAGGGCAGGTCGCGAAACCGATCTTAAACAGCGGCACATGCCAGAGTTGCGTCTACGAGCGGTCGCTAATGACCGGTGTTAACCATGAGGTGAGGAGTCCGAGTCACTCAGGTGATCGGAATCCTCCGCGCGGGCGCGTGGTTTAAGTCTATCAGAGGCCTTTAGGAACTCCAGGCAGGCACGCCAAGTGCTCGTATTGAAAATAAAGTCTTTGAGTGACCCCCCGCGGAGTGTACCCCAATTCTTCAATGCATCAAGGCTGCTGCACTCTAGAACGATGTGAGACAGAGTTTCTTCCCTGTCAGCGTCGCAGTAAGGGCAGGAAGGATCGTTAATGACGCCTTATACTGTGGGCGAAACTGTCCGTCCACGTGTGTCCCGATAGCAGGCCAACCACAATGTGCTCGCTAGGGACGATGGACACATACCTTTTGTCCAAAAGACTCATTGGAGTAAGGCCAAAGCGGGTGTGGATAGAAGGATCTAGATAGAGGAATCTGCTCTCCCATGCTTCACGCCCCTGGCCGTAGATTACCGATTTTACAAACGACAAAGGAGCGAGTTTGTAACAGCTTGGGTTAACAGACTCAGCACCCCGCTTTGCGAGTGTGTCCGCAATGTCATTACCCACGATCCAACTGTGGACCTTGATCCATTGTATGGTGCATCTGTTCCCATTGCGATTCAATCGCGAAATCAGTAGCAGAGCTCTGTTGATAAGGTAATTACCAGTCTTAGAGTTCAGAACTGATATATCTTACCATCATAATTTTATGTCTATTAGACAAGAATTCTGAGTTAAATTTACATACTTTCAAGCCGGATACATACGGAGGCAAAAAGATTTGCTTATCACGCGTCAATCTTTCACTCTCAAAATATTTCCGAAACTTTCACCTTATATGTGTAGTTTTAAAGCTCTTAATATTAGCTGGCATTGAACAAAATCCAGGCCCTAAGATGTCCAAACAAACGACGTTGGAAACAAGCTTAGATAGGGATAAAGAGATCAAAGATCTGATAAATGCACTCACCAAAAGGCTGGATAGCTGGGGTGAGAGGCTGGAATCCCGTCTTTCGGCAATCGACGATAGAGTAGAAAATATAAATCAAAAACTGCAACAATTAGAGGAATCTTCTGCCGTTACAAAGGCAGCACTTTCTCAAAACTCCAAAAAAATAAAAGACTTAGAAGACCAGCTTGAATATTTGAATGCAAAGAGCAGAGAAAGGAACCTTATTTTTTACGGAATAGAACAAGATAATAACGAGGACTGCCGAGAACGGATACGGAGGGTTTTCGAAGAAAATATGCAAACAACGGAGAAGATAAACATCACACGATGCCACCGAGTATCCAGAAAACCTGGTGCACCGATCCTGGTTGAAGTCCCAGAACAAAACGATAGATCAATTCTATTCAAAGCTGCTTTAAATCTAAGAGGAACAAAGATATCACTATCGAAGGACTATAGCATGAAGATGAGAGAACAACGACGCGTTTTGAATGTCAAAAGAAGAGAACTCGTCGAAAAAGGTACTCTAGCTAAGCTAAGGGACAATAAATTAATAATTAATGGCATAGCATATAAGGTCTGTGATGGACAAATTGTAGATGCCAATGGACATTCATTGTAGCAAGCAGATAGGAAAGAATCACTTGTAAATAGTCAACCCATTGATAAACAGATCTCTAATACAGTGTCCATTCAGCCACTTTATGATAAAACACTCATGGCTAAAACTTCTAAAATTAAAAACTCAAAGGTTACGGAAAATATATCAGATAGAAATACAACTAAAATTAGATATACACATACGAAAAACTGTGAATCGGCAATAAAAGACAAACAAGTAACCCAGGCCAAACATATAGAAACTAAAATTAAAATGTTACAATGGAATATAAATGGATTCAATAGAATAACATCAATATTTCCACTCGTTGAATACCTAAAAAAATACGAACTTTTTGCATTAAATGAAACATGAATTACTGATGCTATTGAATTATTAACAGATGAATATTACATAATTCAAAGCCCAGCAACGAAGACAGAACTAAAGGGAAGGGGCTCGGGGGGAATTCTGATTGGAATAAAAAAAAACTTCCAACATACGGTTAGAAAAATCGAAACAAACCCTTATTGGATATCTGTCCTGACGCACAAATTTCTAGACAAAACCACCGAGAGTATATGTTTGTTGTTTGCTTATTTACCTCCTAACGTATTACAAGAACAAAATTTAACAAATTTACTTAGGCATATTGATTATCACATGAGTGAAGGTAACGAAGTGCTAATAGCTGGTGACATCAATATTAGAATAGGCAATGCTGGAGGCTTCCATAACCCACTGAAACTAAATTCACCCCTCAACAAATATAGGAAATCTAAAGACCTAATATCTTCGAAACTATCTGAAAAACTAATTTCCTTCACTGATTCAAATTCTATAACAATAGCTAATGGAAGAACTAAGGGTGATACGCACGGCTCATTCACTTTTATTTCAGAAAGAGGTTCATCGGTTTTGGATTATTTTATGTACACACACGGTTTAACACAGATCATATCAGATATGTGGATCGAAGAACTTTCATATTCAGACCACTTACCAATTGTTTTACAAATTAATACTGGGTATGAAGCTATTAAATCCTCGTATAAAAATGAAATACTAACACGAAAATTCATTTGGACGAAAGAAAATGTGGAGATGCTAAAACATAATTTAAGTGATATTGAAGTTGGAAATGAAACCGATATTAACACAGAAACAGTAAATTTTACTAAACAGATCTACACGGCAATGGAATCGGCAAATATAATTAAATTTGCTAAACGACGACACCAACTTTCAAAACCTTGGTATGACAAAGATTGTTATATTATGAAAAAAACGACCAAAGTAAGTTTACAAAGATGTAGGAACTCAAATAACATACACGACCGCCAAAAATATATTGAGGCTAGGAGGGAATATTTTAAGCTCCTGCAAAGAAAAAGAGATGAATTCAACAAGGCCAAGAATGAAAGGATAAAAAAACGCCAAAGATCCCAAATCTTTCTGGAATGCCATTGCATCCTTCAGAAAAAAACCAATAATACAAGGTGAGATTGATATAAAAGAATGGTTTTTATTTTATAAAAATTTACTGAACAAAGAAAATAAAGAAGCTACTTTTACGTTAAACCAGATGATCGGTTGGAAAGATCCAGATTTAGACGCGGAAATAACCCTTGAAGAGATCCATGATGTAGTAAAAAAACTAGCGAATGGCAAAGCAGTGGGACTCGATGGTATACCAAATGAGTTGCTAAAGAATTTACCGATACCGACTTTAACTAAATTGAAAAACCTATTCAACAAAATAATGTCCACAGAAAAATACCCGCAACTCTGGACGAACTCAATAGTACACCCTATATATAAAAGCGGTGATAAGAATAACCCAACAAATTACAGAGGGATTGCCCTCTGCAGTAATATATCTAAATTATTTACTACAATACTAAGAAACAGATTAAACAACTGGATAGAAAAAAGAGAGATTATTTTAGAAAACTAAGCAGGTTTCCGTAAGAACCGATCATGCACTGACCATATAATACTATTGAATTCACTCATCCAATTATCTCTGAGAAGAAAACGAGGCAAGCTATATGTCTTCTTCGTCGATTTGACTAAAGCTTTCGACACAGTCCCACATGATTTACTTTGGCAAAAATTGCATAAAATGGGCATTAGCAATAAATATGTAATGCTGATAAAAAACTTTTACCAAGAAGCTAAGATTACTATCCAATGGAAAGGACAATATTCAAGTAATGTGAAAATTAATTCTGGAGTGTTGTTCAAACACATTAAACATGTGCCCGTTGGCTGGCAGCGAGTAAATGTCTGCGCCCGTTGACTCCCGGCGAGCAAGTGACTGCTCCCGTCGGCTGCCGGCGAGCATGTGGCTTCCCGGCGCATGCGCGCGCACAGGGAAGCCACGTGCTCGCAGGCGGCCAATGGGCGCGCCCCGCCATCAGATCCACCGCGTTCTAAAGGGCGCTGCTCGTGAGCTATTTAGAATAATTTGAATATATAGTTTTAATAATTGATTTATATATTTTTTTAAAATAGCCTATCGTCATCCTCGTTTTTTTTTACCTATGTATGGAAATTTTGGTTTGTATTAGTGAACTACTGCGAATTTGTATACCGGACATACAGACCAACCAACAGACAAACATACAAACATTCATATTTATATATATAGATATGGCCGACCTAATAGAACTTTATAATAACTCAGCACTTACAGGATTTCATCTCCCTGATTTTGGGGTTTTACACCTACTTATGTATGCGGATGACATAGCCATAATTGGAGAATCGAAAATTAATCTTCAAATTAAAATCAATTTACTAAAGTCTTACCTGGATAAGAACAAATTAGTTTTAAATGAAAATAAGTCCAAAATAATGGTATTCAGAAATGGAGGAAGACCGGCAAGACACGAAAACTGGTACTGGGGTGACACCCCACTGACTGTTGCGTCCAATATTACATATCTGGGATATCCATTCACTTCCACTAATAATAGCAAAAAGATAGCCCTCTTTTATAAAGCCAAAGCAAATACGGCAATAAATGCAACTATTAGACTGATAAAAAAAGAAAAAATTAACTCATTAAAAGTTGCACTGAATCTATTTGACTCAGTTATTAAATCAATACTGCTCTATGCGGCCCCTGTGTGGGCTTGGGACAATACGGATATTATAGACCAATTACAGAATACGTTTATCAAAAATTTTCTGAATCTACCAAGATATATACCAGGGTATATTGTAAGGCTGGAAACAGGCAGAATATCTCTGACTTTTACAACGATCAAATTAATTTTGAAATATTTCATTAGATTACAAAAAATGGAAGACAATAGACTACCTAAGTTATGCTGGAATAGATTGAAGGAAATTTCCTTAATGACAAAAAAACCTATAGGATTCTGTAAGAATATTATGGATATCATCAATCATTGTGGACTCACATGGCTAAACTATAGGTTAAATTATGATGACATACAGATCGAACTTCCGAAAATACTAAAAATAAAAATTGAACAGCTATTGCAGCAAGATTTGGCAAAATTATCTCTTACGAAAACATACTCAAACTATAGGTTACTTTATGATTCATTTATTCCAGAACATTACTTTTCATGCAATTTGTCTTCAGCTTTAGTGAGTTTTATTGCACAGATCAGATTAATGTCAACAATGATCAAAGAAAATCATATTTACGCAATTAAGAAAGAAGATTTGTACTGTGGGTTATGTGGAAGTCAGATAACTGATGAAATATACCATTTTATTGCTGAATGCGGGGATCTGGAAGGAGAGAGAAAAAAGATCCTGAAAAGTCTTCCTAGACCGCATTTGAACTCAATAAAGCTAATAAAAATTGTTTCAGATAAGAAAAGTTGGGCAATTGAACTGTTCAACTATCAAAAAGCGGTTGGAAATAAAATTGCACTCGTGGAAGAGAGAAGAACAGGGGCACAATAAAAAGTCACCCTGTTTGCCATACCTTAATTGTAAATACTCTATCTTCACCTGTTCTCTTAAGTTTAATATTGTCTGTAACTCCACGGGGAATCCGTACAGGGCTAGATGCCCTAATAAAGTTGTTTTGTTTGTTGTTTGTTTTGAGTTAAGAACTGACTTCACGACTGAGAGGTTGTCCAGGAAGAATCCTAAGGTTAGATGATTTGGTAAAGTGGTTGCGTTTTCAAGTGCCATAACCAATCCAAGGGCTTCCGCCTGAAAGACAGAGCAATGAGGAGACAGGACATGAGATTCACGTATTTCAGGTGCACAATCGAGACAAGAGAACCTGTACACGCCGGCGCCAACTCCTTCTCTGGTTTTGGAACCATCTGTATAGTATGCCACGTTGAACAAAAGAGCAGGAATATTACTGGGAGCGGAGTGATAGAGGGGGAATAAGGGAAAGGATGTCGAAAGGGAGGAGGCTCGAGTGGAATTTCAGCGTCAACCAATCCATACTTTTTAAGGTATAGCTCAGTTTTAGCCGCGATTTCCAGATCGAGAGGAAGACTCTAGAGGGGGAAAAAAGAGCAGCGTTGCTGGTTGATCTGAAAGCTCTACAAGCTCTCACTAGGAAAGGCCTTTGAGCACTCAGTAGAACATTTAAGGAGCATTGATAAACTATACCGCCGAGGCATAGGCAATGGCTGGAACAACCACTTGCAGATACAGAGCTCTCAGGGCGCGGTAACTAAAACCAAAGTTGAGATTAGCGGCTGTGGTCAAACGCTTCAACATGCCGCGGACCTTGGCGCAGACTTCAACTACGTCCTGATGGAAAGATAGACGTTGATCAAATCTCACCCCCAGTACCTTAATTGAGTCGCACCATTGGATTGGCCGTCCGTGGATAACCAGATCCCGGCGCGGTTCAGGCAGTCTCCCGTGTGGTCTGAGGAGAATCATAGCCTGACACTTCCCCATGCTGAACTCCAGTTTATGCAAACTGCACCACCTATCGATCATATCTATGGTGTGTTGGGCCGCGGTAAGTTGACTAGGTCGACATCCCGAGACCACCACGACCAGATCATCCGTGTAGGCTTGCGGCAAAACATTATTCCTGTAACCCAGCGTGAGGAGTTCGTCAGTGCAACCATTCATAGACAATCTCACAACACGGTTACATAGAAACGAGTTAATCAGATGATAAATGTTTCTGGGACAAACGCTTTTGTGCAACGCTCTCAAGATACTGGAATCGAGCACGTTGTCAAAAGCGCCTTTACATCAAAGGAAAGAAGAAGACAAGATTTACAATTTATAATCGTCCGGATTAAAGTAGATTTTAGATTTAAGAGTGCGGCTGTAGTAGATCTACAAGACTTAAATCCGAACTGGTTTGGAGGCGCTTTGCACATCCTATCGGCCATCCACGGTTGGTGTCAGCAGTCAGCGAAGACCTCTGAATTACACCACCTTCAACTAAATACAATAGATACAGATTAGTTGTTTTAAAAGGTAGAGTTATTTTAGTGTTTTATTCTCATCCTTTATATATAATGATGGAAACTCTCTCGGGAAATCTACTTAATAAGAGTAACGAGATCAAAGTAACGAACCCAATCAACAGAATATTGGTGTAACATTAAATAAGACCAATTGGTTATGACCAAAGAAAGTGCTGCTACGGTCTGGTAGATTTAACCGCTGGGGTGGTCGACTACTGGGAAGCTAAGAAAAAGAGAGATTGATTGAGGATTGAAGCTAATTTAATTGACCTCTATTTAACAATTAAATAATTTTTGGAAACGATTAGTTATAAAAATAAGAACATTATATTGTCGCGGAGATGAATAAAGCAAGGGCAAGTTTGGGGATAATTAATTTATTATAAGGGGTATTTATAGGGAGAGAGGGATAGTACAACTTTACCCCAAGTTAAAGATAATCCTTATGAGCGGTCTTAGCCACCGTCCCGTTTTCCTTATTTACAGATCAGCTTCCGAGAACCCCTCACACATGTGGTCCCCCCCGGGGTCCAGGGATGATTGACAGGTGTCCCATCTGGATGGAGCTTCTTGACAATATACATAAAAATTTACATCAAACGAAGCCTTCTCTGAAGGGACGGAGGACTGGACTATGTCAAATTTTACAAACCGCCCTGAGTTTGGACAGGCCCTTGGTTATAACGGAGTTTTTTGTGCCCAACCTGCTCAATTGCATTGTTGAGGAATTTTCAGAGAGAGAATATGGTTTTAAGGGCTACTAACCAAAGTTTATGATTTTTTTAGCTCCTAAAATAGGCGTAGCAAGCAGAAAAACCGCAATGCACTGTAGCAAAGTAAAAAGGTGCTGCAAGGCACCAAGGTTGTTCAAAAAAGGTTGGATTCCTCAGGCCAGGGAAGATAAGAGAACTGGGGAGCTAAGCCTTTCCAATTGGTTTTAAACCGGTAAGATAGTATAGGCAAAAATAGCACAAAAACTTGCAATTTCGATTAACATACATTGATCTCAATTTGACATAGCTGTACATTATTTTATATACAATAAAAAATGAAATATGATCGTCTCAACTTTCAAATATAGATCAGAAACTTAGGAACTATATACACTCCAAATATAATTGAATAATTCATTAGGATACTTATAAATAAAATGATGGTTGATACTAAGGAAATGTTTAAATGTTTTTCATACGTGTGGCATTCCAATAGTTTTCCATCCATATTTTTCTAAAATAAAAATTTTGAACATATCCTTAAAATTCTAAGTTTTTTCCAGGAATCAAATCAGTTTATAAGATACAATTTTTTACTGTGTATTTGAAAGGCAACGTACAAGACAAGTGGTGTTAGAAGGCCTTATATAAAAATATTACGGACACCAAGAAGACATTGCTATTACGGAGGTATTGTTGTAAATAAAAAAAAGCATGGATATTATTCAATAGGTTTGGTAAATACATTTTTCTGCTTTTTTATTTTCGAATATTTAGAATTTATTTAACTTTAAATGTTTTATAATTGCAACTACAATGAAGAAAATATTCTTAGCGGGATTAAAAAAAATTGTATTGAAATATATATAAATAAATATATAATTGAATTTTTCAAATACAGAAAAATATATATTTATCCCCAATGCCCTATGTACGTTGGGTCCTCTACTTATGCATTCTTCTTCTTATCTTAGAAATACACGTGGGTCTTGACGGTATGTATTTGACCGAGCTAGATGTTCCTCAGAGAAGTTTGAACTGCTACAGAAGAGGAAGTAGAAGAAGAATAAGGAATTCAACATGGCGTGTCCCAGATCGTCTGGAGGCTTTAATTGTTTCCAGGCTGGCTAGCAACAAAGGATCGGTACGTATTATTGGATCACGATTCTGCACAACAATGGCTGCCCTGTGGAAATTTACCTATTTTAGGTAAGAATCAATTAAGTGGACGATTTGGAACATCAGCCTAGTTAAAAATAGGGAAATTATATCTAGAAGTTTCTTAGAGGTAAAATGTCTATAATGTATTTATAGATATGGAACTTGTGAAATCAGTGTTAATTAATTTTAGATATTGCTTTTGCGGAAAATAAGAAGAGTTATTTCTTTTTTCTACTTACTCCGAATATATATATACATGGTATTGGTTTTAATAATAAAGATAAGTAGAGTTATCTGCTCTTTTCAGATGTACCACATGTTTACACAGGGATAAACCAGTTAGACATTGGCCCTTACAAGGTACCAGAGGCCCGTTTACTTGCACTCACCGGTGAATTTGGACTTTTACAAGAATCATTGAAACACAAAAGCTTTTTCTATATAAAAAAAGTGCCGAATGCAGGATTCGATCCTGGGTCGTTATCGTGGGTATTTATTGGTATTTAACTACTTTATAATAACCAGTTTACTTGAAGTTAAACAATGGTATAATATGCTATAATAAATAAATACGTATAATAATATGCTCATAAAAGTTTATTTGTTTTAACGTATAAAATAAACTAGCAAAACTTCGGTAAAATGACACCTCTCTGTAAAGGACACTTTGGCTCTGCAACTAGGTGTTGTCCTTTACAAAGAAATTCTACTTCAATTATGATCATTTGACCTTTTTTCACAGATAGCTGGCGTTGTGTTCTATCTTCTTATATATAAAAGTCAATGTCTGTTGTCTGTTTCGCGATGAACTAAAAAACTATTGAACCAATTAGTACCAATTTTTGCATATCGCTTTTTATAAACTTGAGGAAAATGTTCGGCTACATTTTGATTAGTATTTTTGGCTATTTATTTTTTTCCATTTGGAGAACCTTTTTTTTACGCGGAGTAAATACGAGGCGAAGTAACAACACCAGGCCAATTAAGCAACCAAAGAGCGTTCTGATTTTTTTTTTTTTCAAGTTGTTCGCGTACTTTTTTTAAAATATATTTTTATAAGAGTGTTACTCCTTTACCAAAGTATTGAGTATTGAGAGAGAAATTTATTTTACTAACTAAGTTACGGTAAGTGCACGCAATGCAATTAAAAAAACTTTACAAAATTAGCGTTACTGTATGTAATAAATGGCTTTCGTATTTTTTATTAATTTTTGTTCTGGCCTTTGTTTTTTTCTATCTCTTTTTTTTTAATCGTTTAAAATGCAGTCGCAGTCATTAGCAAGCACATATGTTTGCCCAATTTCCATGTGCTCTTTTATTTTTTACAGAAAAATATTTACATGCCAGTATTTTGGATTAATTTTTTTATAAACCTATTTTTTTCTTATTCTTACTGATTAGATGGGCATCGCCATCAAAATCCATGGAAGTCACTCACTCAACTCAGGCAATTTTAAGGGTTAATTCGATTGGGCGGGTACTTCGGGGGTTGGGTCGAAAAGCTGCCATCTATTTAAACTATATTGATTTTGAAACAACTAAATGGATTGCATAAAATAATCAAATCAAATATCTAAACACAAATATAATACAATTTTTGCAATCACACACGCTTTTTTCCTGTGGTTTATGTGTTACTTCTGTATTGCTATTCTATGGCACTTCTACTATTTATTATTGATGTACTTTCAGTATGAAGGAAACTGTACTCGGGGAAATTCTCGAGGGAGGCCGGGTCATTCGTCTAGTGGTTAAATAAAATACGTACCTACTTATTGGATGAGATTACCAGTGAGATCACCAATATAAGCTCTTCTAAAATGTTCAGATATAAAAATAAATGGTTTAGTCAAAACTACACAATGTGTCTTAATAAAAGAAAAAAAGTAATATGCTAATTATGAATGAATTATTAATCTCTAAAATATCTATAAGCATCTCGTTACACGATAGAAGAAAATCTCGTGCGTCTTATTCAAGAAAATTCTTTATGAAGTACGCATAGTGGCCGATGCTTGGTGACTTTAACTTCAAATTATAAGAACTACAATAACAGAAAGTGTTATTGCTTCAAAAATCGTTTGGAAATATGTGATTAAGAGAACGAGATCTTTTGAATGTGTCAATAGATTAAATACATGTTCATTCTGTGTTATTTGTGTTATTTATAAGTGTTATTTATTTATAATTTTACCGAAGGGATTATAATATTAATGAAAAAAAAACAATAATTATTTACCATAATTCATGCAAGCTTCAATGACAATGATTCTGACAATACATGTTTATTTTGCGACCTAAACGGAAAATGAATAGAAGAAATTAGAAAAGTGGCAAAATTTATTGATATATGATTACTATCGACCGTACATGGCCTATTACA
Source organism: Cordylochernes scorpioides (assembly GCA_030710605.1). Classification (NCBI taxonomy): domain Eukaryota; kingdom Metazoa; phylum Arthropoda; class Arachnida; order Pseudoscorpiones; family Chernetidae; genus Cordylochernes; species Cordylochernes scorpioides. The sequence continues at coordinate 31,461,237 of CP092865.1, read as the reverse complement.
TTCTGGAATTTTTGGAATAAAGCATCCACTTCACACACAAACCAAAATTCTTAAAATTTATTCCCTGAATACATTTCTACTTAAACCAACATACCTTAAAGTTGCTAGTGAATGAAAAGAGGTTGGTCATAAAAGAAGAACGCTGTAGATTTAGCGCTTTATTCAATATATTACAAAGTTTTTGTATGTTAAAAATTTGTATATTAAAAAATTAAATATTGAAATTTATTTTGTATTCTCTAATGGTGATTTATTTTATCGAGTTATTCTATAGAAGGATTTTAAGGATCGAAAGCTAGAGATTCTTATTAAATAATATAAGAAAATCCTTAGAAGCCTGATGTTTTACCTTGATAATAAATATGTTTGAAAAGTTGAAAACATCTATATTCATCAAACTCTGTAAATTCTTGGCCTTAAATTGGATTTCAATTATATTATAAACCATATAACTGAATTGGTATACCAACGTAGACATTTGATAATAACACTAAAATATTAACGTATTTTAAACGTATTGAGTGTTTCTAACTAATATTTACATCGTTGGTAATATATTAAACAAAAAATATTAATGATATTCTCTCGTAAAAGCAAAATATTAAGTAAAATCCAAGAAATGAATCCATTTGATTAAAGTGTACTCACGCTAAAAAAAAACCTAATTATACACTTCGGTACTCTTTTTTTTTTAACGTGCAGAAGTGTGATATTCATCAGGTATATTACTCAATTTATATATAGGTTCATTTTTCTTTCAAAATAAAGAAATTTATCTCAATTCTCATAGATATTTGAATACACAAGAGTCAGATTAGGGAAGAAAGCTAGTTGAAGGGCTATTGTTTTTAGATAGAAAGATCGCAAGGTAATTAGCTCCATAAAAATATACTCATCGCTATGAATATTTAGTAAGAAATGATGAAATTGATTAAAAAATTCTATAAACTCATAATTACACCTATCCCCCGATTTACACGGTACTTGTTTTACACGGTTTTCCAAATAAGTTTTTTTTTTTTTTTATCGCACTATACTAAATGCTACTGTGATTTAACACATGCGCTGTGTACACATCTCACGAGGAATCCCGAGTTTATGTGCTGATTACCTATTTTAAACTGTCAATGCATTTTATTTTTATTTCTGTGTACACCTATCCCCCGATTTACACGTTTTTCTCAGGAACGTATCTACCGTGTAAATCGGGGGATAGGTGTATTGTAAAGGGCTAGCAATGAGATCTTTTATGAAGCCCTACAACAAGCTTACTTCTGAGAAAAAGAGTCTTAGAAGTGTTTCACATTTGTGGTTTAGGCTCGTCGAAGAACCTTTTGTTTCAAAGCTGGGGTCTCATATTTGTAGTTTAGGCCCGTCAAGGAGCCTTTTGTTTGAAAGTTTGTCCATTATATGGCCCAATAAAACTACTAATTGACAGTACTTGCTATACATAGCATAACTTTATAGATATTCCATTTTATAGATTGTTGATCCTTCAAAATTCCACTTTAAAAATTTGATCCTAGTGTTTGGTGCGAATAGAAAGACATTAATAATTTATTGAAGTATATATGGAAATGAACTATCTTTGAATAAAAATGAATCTTAATAATATACTTGTTCAATTTAAATTTTAAATATATAAGATTTATTAAGGAAAAGAAAAGAAGGAATGAGGCGAGATCATATCTAATGGAACAACAACGATTGCCTCTAGGGATGACCATTGTTGCAGAAGAAAATGTATATAAACAATCGTGGACAGGTCTTCTTCATCCATTGTCAGAACACTTAGGGGGAAAAGTGATATCTGTATAATTACAATGGTTGATGATGTATTAACCACTTGTCGAAAGGTTTGAAACTTTGATTAGTTAGTCGTGATAGAAAGGAAATCTTGATATTGAATATGGATCTATTGGGGGGGATAGACCTACAAGATAGTTGTGTGCTTCCTACTTATCTTATTAAAGAAGTAATCATTGTACCAGGATATGATAATGGTGGATCTTATCTCTTTGGTTGTTAATCCAGTAGTTCAAAGTCAATCAAATATTAAATTGACATCAGAAAAAGCGTATAACCACAAAGTAGTCTCAAAAGTCCATAAACACTTGCAAAAAATTGAAATACCAATATTATTCGCCGTTATGTATAATGTCTTTGTATTATGTATAAAGTAATTGTATTATGTATTCTCCGTAATAATATTATTCTGCTGGAGTAAACCTCCTTTTTGTGTCTGGATGCTATATTTATGGCGAACTAAATAACTTAGTCCCTATTTCTGCTCCGCGCTTATGGAATTGAAGACTTGGGGCGATGGCGTCGACCTTTCATATTAAATCTTACTTTTCCTTATTACTAATAATTGTATATAGTTGCGGAACCACTGGTTTCCTGTGCTGCTCTTTTCCTCTTATTGCACCTTGTACGGAGAATCTGTATAAGACTAACGTCTTAAGAAAGGCTTTGTGTGTGTGTGTAATAATATTATTCGTGAAGTAATAAGAAAAACACCAACTTTTGGGGTAACTTTATATTTCGACGCTAATATTAATTTTTAATAAATAAAAAAGACTACTGGATTTCTCTTTCTGAAACCTAAGGAAAAGAGGACTTTAGGCAATCAGTAAGGAACCCTCTCATAGGTTCAAAAAATTAATCTTTAAACCGCTTGACTTGATTCCCTGAAATCCACACTACAGATTGTATATAAGCCAATCCAATACAAGAGCGGTCTGGAGATTAATTTGAAGAAGCCACTGAAACGGTTCAAACGCAAAAACCCAACACACTGATGAGTTAGACCTCCCGTCCTAATTTTTTTGTATCGTTTCAGTGAAAGGTCTGCAGAAAGAGTTTTCAACTTCGACAGGTAAAAAGTACATTTCGTTTATATCAGGATACAACATTTCAAAGTTTTTATGGGTTTATCAAACGTAAAACAAAACGTTCTAACTTTTATCGTAAAGATAGAGGCTGCCTGGCCGGCATTGATAGTTCTTCAAATTAAATATACTTCGACCAGTAAATATTATTATTATTTCGACGTTTCGACAATTAGAATAATTTTTAATGCCGCGCCAAATGTTTTAATTTTTGTTTGCTCTTGACGAGGACAAAATATTTTTGTCGAAACGTCGAGATAATAAAAAGATTTACTGGTCGAAGTATCTTTAATTTGAAAAATTTTAACTTTGGATGATATCAGAATTGGGCATGAATATTTTCTAGGAACACGTCCAATGAGTATCACTCAAAGAGAAAACACTGAAAAAAATAGATTTGATTTGCGGGGAAGATATAGGCATTGATGCTTTTGTATTCTGAGATGTGAAGTCACAACAACGTTAAATCTTTCAGCGTATAATATAGCGTATATTGGGAATATAAAAAAAAACAATCGATAAATGCATAAATTAAAATTCTTGTGGGACAGGTAACGTAAGTCCGTGTATTAACGTCATACCGTGCCTGTACTATTTTTGCATCAAATATGAAATCTAAGGTTGTTGTTGTGTCCAATGAAGAGCCTCAGATTTCTTCATGCATCTCTATCACAGCAGTCACAATGTGCTTTATCTTGGGTGTGTAAAGCTGTTCTGGGTCATGTCAATATTCTGCAAGGCTGCGGCCATTGCTGGACATTATAATATATGGGTTGGTGTTAGTTCGACACTAGTACAATTGTTGCATGTTCTGTAGGTTCTTGTGTCAACTGGATGTATTGTTATACCTTTATAGTGTTTCGTTCCGAGTCTTTTTTTTTTTTTGTAATTCTTCTCTCAGAGTTTATTTCACATATTTGACCTTTCCTTGTCATTTGTTAAATTGTCTTAGATTTTCTCCCAAAGCATCAGCATTAAATACAGACATTATTTTCTTTCCTTTGGCTCAACTTCCTGGCTTACGTTGCTAATTCATCCGCCATCTCATTACCTCCGATCACAATATGGGCAGGAACCCATTGTAGAATGCAGTTCTTCTCTAATAGTTCCAGCTGGTTTAGGAACTAGTGTATATTCTGCGTGATTTTAGTATTGCCCTTCTGAAATGCTTCTAGTGCAGATATAGAGTCACTGTATATTATAACTCCTTCTGCTCAATGAAGGGATGGTTGGTTAAGGCATACGTCAAGGGCTTTTAATGAAGTAACATATCCATGTTCTCCATAAGGTAACATTACCAAATCCAAATTAAGTAATATTTGTGACGTTCCGGTAACAGTGCTGTTACCATCATGAGACAAAAGTTTTGAATCTGGTAACAATGTTGTTATCGAAATGTATCACGTATTTCCTTAATCTGGTTTTGTTACCCTATGTTTCTAATCTATACTTCGAATTATACCTTATCGCGCCATATAAATAAATATATCCTGTATAAGTGAAATACATTTCACACAGCAGCGAGGCTCTAAGTCAAGTTCCTTCTCTGCCACAAGAGGTCTGAGGTAACTCGGACTGTGTGGCAATCAAAAGGACCCTCTCCTCCACACAATGACACGCCATTCCTTCTTCACAGCACAGATTAACGACGATATACTTCACAATCCGATCATCAGTTCATATTTTTATTTGGAACAATTATTGACATCGTCCACACAATGACGCGTGTATGGATTGTAAAAATATTCAAATAAATGTGTTTCAAATTCTATATATTTATATATATGTTAAGGCCATTTTTCTGATCTGTTAATTTGCTCGGTGAAGATCAAATTTTCAGAAGCCAATTTCAGTGATAATACTTTTGAAAGTATTTCTTCAAACTCAGTGTTTTCGTTAAAGAGGCGAGCTAAAGGTCGTATAAATATGCTTTGTTCAAAATAATGTTGAGTTATAAAAATTTGAAAAGATTATCTCTATATATATAAAAGTCAATGTCTGTCTGTTTCGCGATAAACTCAAAAACTACTGAACCAATTGGTACCAAATTTTGCATGTCGCTTTTTATAAACCTGAGGAAAATTTTCGGCTACATTTTGATTAGTATTTTTGACTATTTCTTTTTTTCATTTGAAGAACTTTTTTTACGCGGAGTAATCCGGAATGGAATAAATACCCAAATATGGCCAATTTTTATAAGCATCGGTGTTTCAGTGGTAGAATGCTCGCCTGCCACGCGGGCGGGCCGGGTTCGATTCCCGGTCGATGCATTTTTTTTTTTTTTTTACAATTTTTAAAACTCATTTATCTCTCTATATATAAATGTCAATGTCTGTCTGTTTCGCGATAAACTTAAAAACTACTGAACCAATTGGTACCAAATTTTGCATGTCGCTTTTTATAAACCTGAGGAAAATTTTCGGCTACATTTTGATTAGTATTTTTGGCTATTTCTTTTTTATATTTGAATAACTTTTTTTCACGCGGAGTAAATACGAGGCGAAGTAACAACACGAGGCCAATTAAGCGACCAATTAGCGTTCTGCATTTCTTTTCAAGTTGCTTGCGTACTTTTTTTAAAATATCTTTTTATACGAGTGTCACTTTTTATTACAAAAGTATTGAGAGAGAAATTTATATTACTAAGTTACGGTAAGTACACACAATGCAATTAAAAAAAAACTATACAAAATTAGCGTTACTGTATGTAAACAATGGCTTTCGTATTTTTTATTAATTTTTGTTCTGGCCTTTGTTTTTTTATATAATAAATAAAAGTTAGTCAATATGATAATTCTTAAAATTAAATAAACAATAGTCAATATGCAAAAATTACAAACTAACTTAATAAAATATTCTAATATCAAGCAATATGCAAAATCTCTCCTAATATATAAATGTACATATTATTAGCATCTTAACGGCGTTTATTCGTTTTTATGTACTCCTGAATTCCCGGGCGAAGCCGGGTCATTCGTCTAGTGCTAAATAAAAGCAATCACCCAAATTTCTTGTCTGGATAACCTTGGATCATTCTTGATCTTTGTCGCTTCCGACTGAATCCTGGATATTTACAGTAGCTTTGGGAACCTTTTTATATATATATTTATATTTTTAAATTATTTTCTTCTAAAACACACACTTTATTAAAATAGTTTCAACATATATTCGATTGAAGACCTCCAAACCCGAAATAATAAAACCTATCAAAAGATATTTTGCTTGACAAAAGGCATGCAATTTGTAAAAACGGAAATTTTATTATTGTATGAAAAAAAACTTACATGTGTGTAGATCTCCACAGATCTGAGAAAATTCAACCATATAATATATATTAGCAAATCACCTAGGCCTTTAAGGCCTATACATATGACAAGACACAATTATACTCTTTTTTACACATAAACCAGCCAACAAATTAGTAAAACCACTACCACACATTTATAAAATAAACAGACTACGAATTACAAAATCTACAAATCGGATATCCATATCCTTGAATCAAAACATTGCTCAGTTTTATATGATCCACAAATAAGACAGCCATATCCATTGATCAAAATATTACTTAGGTTTCTAAGATCCACAAATCAGACAGCCATATCCATTGATCAAAATATTACTTAGGTTTCTAAGATACACAAATCAGACAGCCATATCCATTGATCAAAATATTACTTAGGTTTCTAAGATCCACAAATCAGACAGCCATATCCATTGATCAAAATATTACTTAGGTTTCTAAGATCCACAAATCAGACAGCCATATCCATTGATCAAAATATTACTTAGGTTTCTAAGATTCACAAATCAGACAGTCATATACATTGATCAAAATATTACTTAGGTTTCTAAGATCCACAAATCAGACAGTCATATACATTGATCAAAATATTACTTAGGTTTCTAAGATCCACAAATCAGACAGTCATGTACATTGATCAAAATATTACTTAGGTTTCAGTGATCAACAAATGGATCATTGTTGTATCGCTAGATAGAGATGTAGTAAGGATGTTGACAAGATTAGGTGTTGCTTCTATTTGGCCACAGACTTATGAGATCAAGTTTATTAGAAATAAACATACCCTACAATAGATACATCCTACTGTCTAACTACTAGTAAAATTGTGCCGCTATTTATATACAAATTCCTAAATCAATAATTAAGTATGCAAAATAGGATATTTGCATTTCTACGGATATCCAAGCATGCAAATACACTACACATATCCTTGTATGAAAAGATTACTTTGGTTTTCAAGATAAAAAAATTGGACAATATAATATCCTCGAAACACAAATTATATTCATAAAGCTCCTAAATTTAAAATTCTTAAAATTCACAACTAAAACCTCGAATCAAAAGAACTATTCATATTTTTAAATTATCCATAATTAAAAATGCATATATGAATAAACAGACTAATCAGACCTATAAGGCATAAAACTTAAATAACCTTAATCGCATTTGGAACGAACAACACAAAACCAGGTCTATTGGGGTAACAAATTGAACCAACTAAAGAGCCATACCACGTTCAAGCCTAAAAAGATAAAAAAGCAGAGATGTCCCAACACTACCACAACAAGGTCGACACCAAATTGGAGAAGTCCCCAATAAGGATCCAGAGATCGTTAAAGAGGGCAAAGAAATCTATTGAGCGACTTCCCGGTCCCGGCGACTTTCCTTGTACGGGCTCCTGACACTCGGGCAGCAATTAGAGGTATTGCGGAACTTGGTGTTCTTCTTTGTGGCGTTATAACATTATTTCATCACATTTCATATATGTCCGTGGAAAATGCCAATGTGAAATACTGCACATTCTGATATTCCTCGAAAAAAGATAGAAGCTTTACTATCACAAAGATATATCGAAATTTAAAAACTATTTATATTTTGATATACAACATTTCAGCTTTATTGATAAATAAAAATAAGTATATCTCACAGATTTATATATTTGAAGAGAATATGAGATTAGGTTATTTATTCTATGCTATTCTTGTATAATTCCTTCAAATAAAATATATTTATATAAAACAGCAAATCACTTTCCTACTTTTGAAATCTACTACTCAAAATATCACATACTATACATGTATAAGGAGCAAGAACTGAAATATGAAATACAATTACTTGCAATATAAAAATACATACCAACTTTTTAAAAGTTTTAATCAATAAAATATATATCATGACCCATATTCGTTCAATATTTAAGATAGCAGGTCTTTCCTTATTTCATTCTCAAAGTACAATTCAAAAAGTCCATTTATAAAATGTTACAATATATTTACGTAGGATTGTATTTGTACAGGGACTCCTCTCTTTTTTAAAAAAATGAAGCAAAACTTTATCTTGCTGGTGTCATCAATGCAAAAATTAAACAAGAAGTATACAGGAAGTTATCAAAAGTAGCTAAGAAGTATGCAGGTAGTAGACAAGAATTACCAAGAGGTAAACATGAAGTAGCCAAGAAATTCAAGTAGTAGACAAGAATTACCAAGAGGTAAACATGAAGTAGCCAAGAAATTCAAGAAGTAGCCAAGAAATTCAAGTAGTAGACAAGAATGACCAAGAGGTAAACATGAAGTAGCCAAGAAATTCAAGAAGTAGCCAAGAAATTCAAGTAGTAGACAAGAATTACCAAGAGGTAAACATGAAGTACCCAAGAAATTCAAGAAGTAGCCAAGAAATTCAAGTAGTAGACAAGAATTACCAAGAGGTAAACATGAAGTAGCCAAGAAATTCAAGAAGTAGCCAAGAAATTCAAGAAGTAGCCAAGAAATTCAAGTAGTAGACAAGAATTACCAAGAGGTAAACATGAAGTAGCCAAGAAATTCAAGAAGTAGCCAAGAAATTCAAGAAGTAGCCAAGAAATTCAAGTAGTAGACAAGAATTACCAAGAGGTAAACATGAAGTAGCCAAGAAATTCAAGAAGTAGCCAAGAAATTCAAGTAGTAGACAAGAATTACCAATCGGTAAACATTAAGTAGCCAAGAAATTCAAGAAGTAGCCAAGAAATTCAAGAAGTAGCCAAGAAATTCAAGTAGTAGACAAGAAATAGCAAAAACTATACCGGAAATAAATAAGAAGCAGTTGCAAGTAGTTTACAGGAAGCAATATGAAATTATCAAGAGTTATATAAGCATTAGACAAGATATAGCCAAGAAATATATAAGATACATACAAGAATAACGCAAGAATCCCAGAGTAAAAACATGAACCTTATTTCATACTCTAAGTGAAGTATGTAAATAGAATTGATCAAATATGATCTTGGAGTCCAAGTCATTACACTTACTATCTCTTGTAAATCTCTTGTAATGCAAGAATGCAACTTTTCGTAATCGGAGCGTGTTTAAAACGATATTTCTTTTACAAACCGCCTTAGATAGGCCAAAAGTCAAGCAAACATTTTACTTAAAATTCAATAAAACTTGAAAAAGTCTGATATGTATGACTAAACTGAATATTTTATTTATGTAAATAATGTAGAGAGTTTGTAATGAAATATATGAATATCAATGTTTTGGAGAAGTGTATTTTGGAGGTAGGCCATGAGGAATATGTAGGACGGATGACACGGGGCGAAGTCTCGGCCCACGCTACCGACACCCAGCCCCGCCGACACCTGTCTCTAAATAGCCATACTAACATCCTTCTATTACTTTTGTGCCGAGACTCGAGAGATGGCATCGATGTTAAAAAATATCACCTGTTTTATAAACTGATTGCATTTAAATATCGAAATGTATTTAGAGAATAAACTTGAATTCTTTTTAAAAAGACCGAAGAGAAAGTTGTTGTAAGGAAACTCCACAGAAGTTCGAGCAAAAGTTGAAGAAAGCGTGGAGTTAGCATGAAGGCATAACAAATAACAAATTTCTATGAAAAATAGACACTTCGACCCGTTAAAAAAACACTAACTGACATAAGTGCCTATTTTTCATAGAAAAATGAATGCCAACCAGGCAACCTCTATCTTCAGGATAATTAACAAATTATTTGAAACGAAGGCGATAAAAACGTGGCGATTTTCTTTTAATGGTGAAACACAAGCTTTCAGGCAAGAATGCCTTCTTCAGGTACAACTGTTGTAACCTGAAGAAGGCATTCTTGCCTGAAAGCTTGTGTTTCACCATTAAAAGAAAATCACCACGTTTTTATCGCCTTCGTTTCAAATATTATTGCGTGGCTACGTCATGTATGATCCTAACAAACTATTAATTTATCTACCTATCCCCAGATTTTATTTGAAAAAATTTAACAAAATATTTATTATTGTATTGAAAGTTAATTAATATAGATTTTTTTTGCTACTTGGAGCAAAAATATCTCCAATTTCACCTCTTTGTTCTTTTGTGCAAATATGGCTGAATAGTTTTGATCAAAATGAATTGCCATGTCATCCTGACGTTTGTCTCATATCATTTTCAGTGTGACAATAGGTAGATTTGGTAATACAGACGGAAAATGGCTGAACAGACCTTGGTATAGGTGCTTAGAATTACTTTTTCCGCGACTAGCTCCAGAATCCCACCGCAGTGACCAGGCAAAGAACTTCCCTCCAGGAAGATGACATTCCTATAGAAACAATGCGGCAAATTCGATCTTCACGTCTGTCTTTACTACGGTTTACCTTCAAGACGCTAAGCGAATATGATTTCACGGGCTACTAACCAAAGTCTATGATTTTCGAGCCCAAAAATTAATGTAGCAAGCAGTTTCTGGCGGGAAAGATGCTAAGGGAATCCTTTGCCGAAACAATAGCGATCTTTGTCAATGTAGCCTTTATTCTCATTGTAAAAAATTGATTCTAAGTTAAACTTTTTTTTTCAGGTTGCTGAAGCAAACAAAGGAAAATGGAAGTTATTATAATTCTCGGATCTCTAGTGTGCAATATATTAATTTAACTGAAAACTGGTAGTTCTGATTGTATTTGAATATAGAAATATATTTAGAAAATCAACTTGAATCATTTTAGAATAGACCAAAGATAAAGTTGTTGGAAGGAAACTCTACAGAATCAAGTTCGAGCAAAATCTGAAGAAAGTGTAGAGTCAGCATGAAGGTATGTGTGGGGGCAGAGCTGGGCGGATGTACAGCTAGCTCCCTACAAGGTCTAACGACGTCCTACCGACTTCTCCATATTCTGACTGGAAGATCATCCACGCCGTTATTCCAGGGTTCTTGGAAACCTGACCCACTTTCTCGGCATTGTCTCCATTCCCGCGAAATGGAACCTTTTGTTTCTATGGTTACTGGGACAAACGGAGCAAGGACGTGTCTAACACACTTAGTGACCAAATCACCTACCTGTCCTAACACCTTCTTTACATAGTTACTACCTCACTTTCGAAATATTAGTTTACTTTGCCATTTTATCTGAGTAAACATTTTCATTTTTTAAAGGTTAAAAATATAGGTAGAGCTTTGTTGTTTTATTTTAAAAAATAGTTATGTTAACTAAAAATAAAAAGTGTGTTAAGTGTACACAGTGCGTTAAGTGTTTTTTTTTTTACTTATCCCTAATACACGAGGTACAGGCCATGATAATCATGGGGTGTAGATGTAGGCGATTGCTTTTACTATAAAAAGTGTACTGTGAAAAACAGTTAGACTTTGCACTTACAAATCTACCAGAGCCCTTTTGGTTACTTGCACTCGCTGGTGGGGTTGGACTTTTGCAAGAATCGGGGGCCATTGGAGCATTTTTTTTTTATCAGAAAAAAAGTGCAAATGCGGGATTCTATCCCGGGTCGTAGCGATCGAAAACCAACGGTTTAGACCATCCTTCCACCGACCCCCTTGTTAAGTGATGTGATGTACGGAAGAAAATATAAATGACTATAGATTAAAGTGTGTTAAGAGATATTATGTAGGGAAGAAAGAGATGAAAATATAAATGGCTACCAGGAAACTAACAATGATCGGTCATATTACCAGATTGAGTAACTGGCTGATAGCAGAAATTAATAAAAATAATTTGATTTGTGTGTGAAAATAAACATTCACCTTTTAATGTTTTCATTTGTTTTATATAGATGGCGTGTTATTGCTTTGCAAAAAGAAATTTGTTCATAGACCTGTTTTAGCATGAGACCCAAAAAAAAAAAAAAATAGTTTGTCCTTCGATGCTTCAAATTAATCTTTGAAAACAAAACTTTGACCGTCACTGCAAGACTTTAGGGCGTATCTAGATTAGAAGGCTTTGCTCCCCTTTCCCGGACAAAAGGATGTGTATATTGAAAGATAGTTCCTGATGATGAGGTCAGTGTATAACCCGGATCTAATGGCGTCGGGGGTAAACAGAAGAATTTTATAATATAAAAATAGACTTCGTGGAATGTTGATATTTCATATTTTCAGTTAGATTGACAAAATAAGTTTTTGATTTTCCCTCATTATCAATCTGTAAAATACAGATCTGTAGTATCTGTGGCTTATTCTGTAATATAATATTTAGTATATTTTAATGATCCAATTTTCAATAGTTCAATTATTTTATTGATATTACGAGTTTTACAGCATGACAAGGCTTATTGCAGAATATGTACAACAACAACAACAAAAGCCTTTATTAAGACGTCAGTCTTATACAGATTCTCCGTATAAGGTGCAATATCAGGAAAAGAGCAGCACAGGAAACCAGTAGTTCCGCAACTATATACAATTATTAGTAATAAGGAAAAGTAAGATTTAATATGAAAGGTCGACGCCATCACCTCTAGTCTTCAATTCTATAAGCGCGGAGCAGAAATAGGGACTAAGTTATTTAGTTCGCCATAAATATAGCATCCAGACACAAAAAGGAGGTTGCAGAATATGTATAAATGGTTTATTATTATTTTATCTCCATATATACAATGGCGTTGATGTATCCTATTATATTCTTCATTGTTTTGGACTTTAAGGGAATGCTAAAAATTAACAGCCTCACATGTCAATCACTGTAAAAAGTCAAAGATGTACAAGCTTATTTATGATTTATTAGTGAATGTGGCCAGTTCAATGCTTTTATTAGCACTTGTACCGTTCAGCATAAAATCTTTGAGTATTTTCGGAAAATAAAGAAACAGTGTTTGTTATGCCTTTCCACGAAGACTGTAAATAATTGAATACATATATACGCTTTCTCTCATTGTTTATTTTATTCTTTCTTAAAGTCCGAGACGAGTCTAGGTGATAGCAAATTATTTAAGTATGTTGTTGCTGCTGTTGTTGACGGACGTTAAAATCTCCATTTTTTTAGCCAGTCAGTTACAGATACCTCGTAGATTTGTATTGTTAGAAATAACTCTATATGGTATCGAACCCAGAATAGTTTATACTTTAATTTTTCGAAATAAATTAAAACGTAAATAAAATTTTCAACAAAATATATGCCGAAATGCTAAGATTTGAAAAATAATATAGTTCGCCTCCCGGTCGTGTTTTCTTTTTGAAAACAACCATTGTAAACTTTTAATTTTTACTATATATATACATACAGACTATTTAAAATTATAATAAATTACAATTTACCGGGTCGAAATCCTGAGATGAACCGAGGCCTTCTTAGAAAAATTCTATAAAGATAATTCAGAGTAACACCCAATAAAAATTATCAATATCTAATAAAGTAAGCGCCATTCCCCCAAAAAAAGGTTTGTTGAAAAGTGTTCACTTATAATTTGAGTTTGAAAAAAAGTGATCTTTTTATCTTATACATATTTGAATAAAACCCAGGCCATATCCGGAAATTTGATCTCTATTTAATAATAATTAACATTTCAAAAAAAAAATAATTTCAAATAAGTCTAAAATTGCTTTTTCCATATATGCGCTCGTAAATTTGTTCAAATTAAACTATTTTTGGTACGTGCTATCTGATATGATGAAATTAATTTTTTTATTATGACGGCGATTGAAAAATGGACAAATTATGGTCAAAAAATATAATATCATGTTTTACCTGATGATCTTAATACTTGTACCAACAGTTCATGTTATTCATTCAGACATTGCCTTTGTTAGTGTATGTGTTCATTCCGATTTGGTAGTATTGATAGCTTGGTATTAATCAAATACTATTGCTTTACAATAACCAATATTCAGTATATCGAACATTGAGACATATTGTTTTAAGTGTTACAGGAAAACCTATAATGAGTGTCTCTCTGGTGACCACCTTTTTGAACGAACAAATTTGTAAAACCAAAAATGGCTAGAACTCTACCTAGAGCCAGAATCCAGGCTCTAGAGGCCATTAGTAACAATAGTTTAGGTGGTCATTCTTGCTAGATGCGCGACCGTAATTCTATTAATCTAAACCTGGACTGTCCATTCAGACGAAGGACATGACCTTTTTTAAAATAAAATTAAAACATTTTTTACAGTTATTTCACTACAATGAACCACTTGGAGGGTTCTCTACTGATCAGCTATGCCCTCCCTATTTTAAATTTTATTTTTTTTTGTAGATTAAGGCTTGTAGACATAGATTTTACCCTAATATCAATTTTTAAAAAGTAGCGTAAAAAATAAATCTCTAATTTTTATAAAAAAATATATTTTTAGTGAATAATCAATTGAATAATAATGATCAAACTGAATAAAGAAATGAATCTGCCACTGGATTAAAATGACCCACTGCTGTTTTATGTACCTTGTTGATGAATATTATTGCATACAATTTTTGGCTTATCTGTTTAACAAGTGTTTTTGTTAATTAAACATGTATTTATCTTAATTGAGCGACTCCTCGCCGTTACAATAACCAAATATTTAATGAAATACAAGGTAGAGTATCTCGGTATTGACATGCAAATTTTGTCAAAGCTTTCAAACGGGGTTATTTACCTCAACGAAGGACAATCATTTCCCCGAATGCCTAAATTATTGTGCAAATTGCGAGAGTTGTTCAGAACAGCCTTCGTTCCAAGGTCTGCGCCGGTGCATTATCCCAAAAAAGGTAAATTAGCTTCCCCTAAAATAATTTCCAATATATCCATACCGATTATATTAAATTAGAAAACTGAATCTATTGTAACACTACTGATGATATAAAAATTGTAAAAAGGCCAAGCGCCTATCAGTGACTGATTATGTACATTATTCCTCTTACAAGAACCACTTGCTCCATACGAATCTTGCTGATCATATTTCAATACATACTTGTGATATCTGTGCCAATCTGTACTTATTATATTTTTGAAAAAAATAGTACAAATGAGAAATTGTACTGGGATAAGTTAAATAAATTAAGAAAAAGGCATCTCCTTATCGTGCAACATTTTTGGCCGTTGAGGTACAGCTTGCATCACGCTGACGAGGGCCAACAGCCCTAAACGCGTACGTGGTTGGATTTTCTTTATTAATCAAAAATGGGTATTTGGTCAATTCTGGAATAATTTAAAATCAACGAATAGTTAATATTTATTCCGATAGATGCCGTAAGCCATCAACAACTTTCAGTTGCCCGATAAGGAGATGCCTTCTTCTCAATTTATTATCTTTTGTACAGAAACATATGAATATAATATAAAATAAAAGGATTTAAAAGCGCGAATGTTTCTTTTATACATAAAACGAACTTCTATTGTTCTTACTGTGATGAAAAAATATATTGGGAGTGCTTGGCTCATCAGTGGTGAACCCTCCCAGCGGTTTCGCCAATTTAATCCACCAGACCGCTTCTCAGAGCTCTAATACTGTATTGGATCATTCTGCTTTTGTATGCTACACTGAAGGATGGAATCTTAGAAATGGTTTTCAAGTAAACTATGTACATAAGCTTTATGTATAAAAGAAACATTCGCGCTTTTAAATCCTTTTATTTTATATATATAGATGGCGCGTTATTGCTTTGTGTTAATATGTATAAAATATTATGTAAAAATAAGTATATGTCTATGTGTACTTATATAGCTTTATATATTGGATTTTTTTCTCACTTCTCCCCCCCCCCTCCCTTTTCTGTATCTCTTGCGAATCTGTACATGAGACTTAAAGTCTTAATAAAATATTGATTGATGCATAAAGATTATTTATATTTTTTAACTCAATATTTACTCTTAAATAGGATGCAGTAGCGAGCAAAATTTATTTAAAACTGTAAACTATCTGAAGCGCGAACAGTTTGTTTTAAAATGAAACAATTTAATATACTGCCATTACTGCATTAATAAAAAATATTGAGAGGACCCTACTCATCGTGATGAACCATAACAATATCCTTATCATTGCAATAATGGTAGTAGTAGATTGTTTTGTTTTAAAAGAGATAGACAACTACTCGCTATATTCATTTAGCCTATTCATATATACACACATACAGCTTTATTAAGACCACCGGTCTTATACAGATTCACCACAGGAAGGAAGCATAAATGGAGTTCCTATACTCCAAGCAGCGCTGAGCCCAACAGCCTCCAGGACCGACGCATTTCCAGTTACTAAAGAATCCACCATGCATATCTTACACCAAAGACTTATCCTAGAATCCATAGTATCCCACAAACTGAACAGCATCAACAGAAAAATAGATTTTACAGAAGCTTATCATCCTCTCTTGTCCTTTATTTAAACCTCCCACATGTTTATTTCAATAGCCCTAATGATGCGCCGTCTCGTGGTTTCAGACTGCAGATTTAATATTTACTTTTCTCAAAAATCGGTTCGTCCGTTAATATTAACATATAAAATAGTTTAAAAACTTTCTTTTTTTATATATATTTATTCTTTACTACCATTTGTACCATAGTCCTTATAAGTCGCTCTTCATTTCTCGCCTGTTGAAGGGTTTTTACCCGAAAGCTTGCACCTATGCATCAATAAAAGAAACTCGTCTTCCTTCACCATGTTTTGTCGTTTAATTAGTTAGCGTATCACTGAAAAGGCGAATGTGGAATCAGCCGCGTTTTAGTCTTCGCTTTCCTCATCCAAATAGACCGCGACATTCGGCAATTCTATTAATCTATTCTGAACGGTGACTGTGGCGTTGTAAAACCTATCCATATATGTGATTGACTGTAAGCGAAGCAGATATTGATAGAAAGGTTTAATAGGTTGAAATCCAAATAACCATTATCTCATATTAATTAGAATTAGTTTTTCCAAATCATTACACCTGCATGTAAATTTAAACATTTTAATATTTTTCAAATTGCGCGTGATATGCAAAACAATAGTTACGTGTATATAAAACCTATTTCAAACTAGTCGGATTATTGTTTCATTAATTCCTGTAGAAGGGCGTATGTGCCCGAAAGCTAGTATTATATTCGTTCTAATAAAAGATACGCAGCCCTCGAAGCTTTGTTTTATTCAATTATAAAATATAATAAATACATTGCTACAATATTGTAGCAATGCTGTTTTAGGTAAATCGGTATTTAATATTGACCATATTCCCGAAATATATTGCTTGGCTATTTTAATATTGATTATGAAATTGTAATCTATAAAGATTTATAATAGATTTTGTTTTTAGAAAATATGAGGAAAAAACGGAGTTAAATATCCATAATTAGGCAATTAGTCTTAATAATGAAATTGTCCAATTGTTGTAAAAAAATGACACCCATTGTTGAATAAATGGTATGGGGGCATTATTGTAACACCCTGGATGCTGCAATAGAGAAATTTGAAGAATTGTAGCTGGCTTTAAATTCAAATAGAGAATGCCATTTTTGTAGGTTAGTTTATGATACAGTTATAAATGCATAGAAGCATAGGGCGCCTCTCCCGTCAAAATAAACGTCAAAACCTGACGCCGTATTGACCGTCGCCGCAACTAGCGGCCTCGGGTCGGTGACAAAGCCACAACACCAGCTTTGGCAAACTGAGAAGCGTCCACCTAGAGACCATGGTTTCGGGCTAATGGCCCTTAGGCTAAATAGACTAATAGATGGCGTCAGGTTTTGACGTTTATTTTGACGGGAGAGGCGCCCTATGCTTCTATGGATCAATTTCCTCCCGGCCAATTTTCCATCTATAATAATAAATGTAGACTAATCAATTCTCAAAAAAGTTTAATCTCTGTTCTTGTTAATATTAAAGAGCTTCATTTGTTCTTAGAATGTTTAAACTCTTACATTAATTTTATTTTCTCTCTCAATGATAATGATAAATGAACAATTTTAATGTAAATATTTGATGGAAATGTTTTTTTCTCTCTTTTTATCCTTGTTAATATCATATGACTATTCATTACAGCCTAAAACTATTGTAAATATATATAGATATATATTTTAAAACATATTGGATTTTTTAATGAATTTATTATTCCAATATTTAGATATATGTATGACAGCGCCACGTCGAATAATAAACTGATTTTAAGGGCTTATGAATCGACATTTCGAATTTAAATCGGAATCATTTTAATCAAAATATACAAGGAATTAGCGCGCCATCTATTGAAGAAAATTGACACTTTTCTGGGGTATTTTTTTACAATAAATTTAACAACTTCCTAATGTCGTTACTGTAGACCGGTATGGTAGATTGAACTGGAGAAATCGTTGGAAATTTTTACTGCTGTTGAGCCAAGCCTTCCCGATTATTTTTATTATTGCTGAAAGACAGTAGGAAGTTGTTTTATTCGTGAATAAATAGCCCTAAGAAGCTTTAACATTTCAGTTATGATCTGAAAATCGTGTTTAGAAAAGTACTTTTTTCACAAAGCAGAATAAGAATAGAAATTTTACCAAAAAATGGAAATTCACCATAATTTTTTTTTATTGATTGTAAAATTTTAATATATGATAAAGACGCCAACCTCTTCGGGTGTCTCACGGTACAAAACTATTAAAATATATTTAGTCGGGAATATAATAGTGTGTTAGAAAATAAATTTAAAACAGTATTATAAATTTTTTTATATTTTATTTGTGATTTAGCGAATATACTATTTAAAAATACAGTCGAAGTTGGACAATTCGAAGCCCAAGAGACCAAAAAAAAATCGAATTATCCAAAAACTCGAATTAAAAACGTCTTGAATAAAAGGCTTAAAATTCTAGGGACCCAGATAACTATTGGAATTGAAGATGTTCAAATTATTCAAGTTCTACTGTAAATCCGCCTTTGCCGGTCCCAAGCCCGGATGAAAAAGGAGGAGGGGGAGCAGTAACAAGCTCGGTAAAAAACCTGGGCTCAGCTGGCCCGGCTGATAGTACCCTGTAAGGGCTCCTGATTCAGGGATACAGGATGAGCAGCGTTTGTATTCCATGTTAGGAGCGGCTGCACATGGCGTCTGTTCCTCATGTCAGAGGCGGCCATTTCTTTTGAAGCTAAGTCGGACTGCCACTGAGTAGTGCTCCCAGTCTTAATGACAAAGGCAGACGCATTCTACTTCACCCAGTATAAAGATAAGAAAGAAGAAGTTTTCCTGTAAGTATTAAAAATGCTAAAGAAATTAAAATATGTAGAGAACGTATATGAAGTCTATATCATATTTACATACTGTAGTGATGGTACTTGTCCCAATTACATTATGATAATCATAGTGGGTAGTAAACAACCTCTTTTTACTGTAAGTGTACCACATGTCTACACATAAAGAACAGTTCAACTTTTCCATTTACAAGAGTGTCATAGCCCCGTTTGGTTACTTGCAGTCATAGTTGTTTTTGAACCTTTACAATAATTGGGGGCTATTAAAGCTTTTTTTTTTTTTAGTTAAAAGTACTAAATTCAGGATTCGATTTCGGGGTTAGCTATGGAAAACCGAGGGTTTTATACCACTTCTCTTCTGATCTCCCCTTATACACTGTTTGCTCAGGAACTATTCACAAATTAATAATTTTAGAATAATTTTTTTCGGGAGATCTTAGATATTTCATAATAACATTATTTTAAAACAGGAACTTTTAATTTATTAGAGTTAGAAGAAATAAACCAATTTGAATTTCAATTGTAAAAAAATAACTATTATAGTTTTTTTTTATAACAATGTGTCTAATTGTTTACCTTTCCTATACTGAAATTGGTCTTCTAATTTTAATATAGAAATAAACTATTTGTGTGAGTTTTTTTTTTAAATTCGACACAATGGGATATCACGTTTGTGTATTGAAATAAAATTATTTAACAAGGAAGTTTTTAAACTTTTATCAATCAATCATGTTAAATTCAAGAGGCTCATATTGAAATTACACGTGCTATTTATTGATACTCAGACCAGTATTCCGGTCTTCATTTGTCAAATCTTGTCGTCCTTTCCGTATTTTGAAAAGACTTTTCTCTAGGTTAATCAATAAAGTATTACAGGTAAAAATTCAATCTGAACCTCTTGTGTTGAAGGAATACGTCAATTTATTGCAATATTTTCAAATTATTATTACTTTATAAATAATAAGGCACAATTTGGATTATCTTCTTATATATAAAAGTCAATATCCGTTGTCTGTTTCGCGATAGACTCAAAAACCACTGAACCAATTGGTACCAAATTTTGCATGTCGCTTTTTATAAACCTGAGGGAATTTTTCGGCTACATTTTAATTAGTATTTTTGGCAATTTATTTGTTTCATTTGAAGATATTTTTTACGCGGAGTAATTACGAGGCGAAGTAACAACACCAGGCCAATTAAGCGATCAAAGAGCGTTCTGCATTTTTTTCAAGTTGCTTGCGTACTTTTTTTTAAATATCTTTTTATACGAGTGTTACTTTTTATACAAAAGTATTGAGTATTTAGAGATAAATTTATATTTCTAAGTTACTGTAAGTGCACACAATGCAATTTTAAAAATTCTTTACAAAATTAGCGTTACTGTATGTAAATAATGGCTTTCGTATTTTTCATTAATTTTTGTTCTGGCCTTTGTTTTTATTTATCTCTAGAAAAAAAATCGTTTATAATGTAGTCGCAGTAATTAGCAAACACATATGTTTTCCTAATTCCCATGTGCTCTTTTATTTTTTACAGAAAAAATATTTACATGCCAGTATTTGGGATTAATTTTTTTATAAACCTACTTTTTCTTATTCTTACTGAGAAGATGGGCATCGCAGTCACTCACTCAACTCAGGCAATTTCAAGGGTTAATGCGCTGGGGCGGGTATCTCGGGAGTTCGGTGGAAAAGCTGCCATCTATTTAAACTATATTGATTTTGAAACAAATAAATGGATTGCAAAAAATAATTAAATCAAATACCTAAACACTAATATAATACAATTTTTGCCATCACCCACACTTTTTACCTGTGGTTTGTGTTACCTCTATATTGCTATTCTATGGCACTTCAAATATTTATTATTGATGTACTTTCAGTATGATGGAAATTGCACTCGGGGGAATTCTCAGGCGATTCATTCGTCTAATAGATTATAAATACAAGGTAATAAGACTAAATCCAAATAAATAAATACTTATTTGATGCTTCTGTAACAGAGTTGTTATCTGAAGATGGTAACAGCATTGTTACCGAAACGTCACACACTATTTATTTATTTGGATTAGGTCTTATTACCTTGTGTTCACTTTATAAATAGTTATGAATTAAAAAGATTCTGAATTATATTCCTAAGACTTGGGTACATTATCTATATATTTTAATTTCTTTAGAATTATTGTTTTCAAAAAGCGCATCCTGAAATCTCTAATAATTTTTTATTGCTTCTAAATTATCATTAGTACTAATGGGGATCGGTGGAAGGCTGGTTAAACCGTTTGGTTTCGACCACTAGGACCCGGGTTAGATTCCCGCATTGGACACTTTTTTTCTGTTCACAAAAAAAAATGTTCCAATGGCCCCGATTCTTGCAAAAGTCCAACCCCATCAGCGAGTGCAAGTAACCAAATGGGGCTCTGGCATTTGTAAGTGCAAAGTCGAACTGCTTTTCACATGTGTAGACATGTGGTGCGCTTACAGTATAAGCAGTCGCTAACTACCCACCATGATTATCATGGCCTGTACCACGTGTACTAGGGATAAGCAAAAAAAAAATAGTACTAATTATTATTGATATTGGATTGACCTTTCTTTCATTTTGATTTCAGGAGATCTCAGCGTTAGTTAGAATCATTATAATTCAAGAAAACTCAGAATTAACCCTGGCTACATTAATATGAAGCAATAACGCGCCATCTATATATAACAAATGAAAACATTAAAACGAGAATGTTTATTTCAAACATAAATCAAAATTTCTACTATCCTTACTGCGATGAAAAAATATTGTAGCCTCTATTTAAGAAATTATGGCAAAAACATATATATAAATAGGATGAAAACTTTCAAGTGTTGTTCCAACATATTGCGATATAACAAAGGGAGAGGAGCCATATTTTGCCATATGATTAACATTACCCTTCTATAAAATTAGCATGTGCTCTGACACAAAAAAAAAACGGATCTACCACTTAACCAGCTGAAAGACCTAGTTGATAGATTCGGCTGACACCTTCCCCCACAGCACCTATACAAATGAAGGTAATATCACGAAACCTTGGTAAACAGGATTGCTATTGTTTGAATTGGTCAAATCTGCTATTGTGGCCTATTAATTGATCAGCATGTTCTGCTTAGAGAAGATCCAAAAAAGTATTGTTTTAATTCCTTTCTTAAAAAGTATAGGTAGATTCTTTTGTACACACAATAGAGTACATAGTGGAACACAGTTTCCAACAAAGTGGACATGATGTCTGCAAGATAAATTTAATAATCATTGCTCAGTTGATCTAGTAAAGATTTTTAAAGGACGCCTATGTTGCTTGATCTAGAATGACCCTATTATTTATAAAATTCCAGGTTTCTTGACTGAGAGGTAGATTTCAAGCTATTATTTTAAAGCTAAATTTAATATACTAACATAATTTGAATTATATTTTTCTGAAGGATATTCTGTTAGGCGGTTTTTCTTGCCGCACATAATGGAAAAGGACAATAAACATAAAGTCTGTATAAGGTAATAAAATAGATATACAGAGGGCATACACAAATCACATAAAGTATAATTTGATAAATCACTATATAAAGTTATTTTATAAATACATGAAGTTCGTGTGAAGTACATATCCCGTTGAAACGCATACCTTACCTAACTGAAGTATCATAGAAGGTAACATGATGATAACTTGAAATATTCAACCAAAAAACACTCTCTAACTAACATATCGCTCATAATAATTATAAGTACATGTACCAGCTAGTACCCTTTTTGTAAAGTACTGACTCCCATGAGAGATCTATCAGAAGGCCACCTACCTAAGTAAACCTAATTTTGAAAATCAAAACTAACTTGAACTGAGAACTAACCAATTATCCAATAAGAGATATCCTACAAAAGAGATCAGGTTTATTTATATTTACGACAATTCGAAACATCTACCTCTGGAATGCCCAATTTTTCGGGATTATAGGGAAAGAAAATTTGATGGCATCGTACAGCTATATGAATTCCTAATGAGAAAAGAACATAAGAATTTTAATCAATTTTGTAGATATATATACAACTATCTTTTGAACTGGGAAAGAGAGAGAAAGAAATTTTAGAGGAAATTGATTTTATATGTTTGTCATTTTTCTCCTTGACCAATTTTCTTTGGATAATTGTGTAAAATAATTGAATTGTATAAGCTTGTATATAGCCATTTTTTTTATTATGTAAAGAAATTTATTGACGCAAATATCCCACAGTTTGGGATATCGTGTTATAGGATGTTAATAAAGGTAATATGGACATTCAAGGTTTCACGGTAGAAATAGAAGGGAGGTTTTTCAATCATTTCTCTGCCAAGGTAGGTCCTCGATGCTGCACGCCTCAGGGCCATGAAGCAACCTTCGCTTCTGACAGGATCTCGACCTACATCTGTCCATTGTTGACAGACACTTCGATTATACCGCCGGTAGATGACAACACATGACAACCCTCCTACCCTAGTTAATCTTACCATGTACTCATCTCACAAATATTGGAGAGAGCATATAAGAAATTGAACAACCCATGAGTAATATTTACTTACCTCCAAGTTTGTTTCAAAAAATAAACATTTGTATTGGTGAAGTTGCTGATTTGAGGTTAACTAGCTGAAGGCCATCTATATTTTAATGATCTAAGCCGCATATGACATCTAATAAAGACAAATAGAAAGTCAAATTATATTGTCTACAGTCATTGGTGGGGGTGAATATAATTAGTTTAAACTGATGATTTTCCCCAAAAATTTGAAATTAAAAGGATGAGATTAACATTCAAATAAATATAGTGGGGAGCTCTATGTATAGCAAAAATTGAAGGTGACGATTCATGAGAGAGATTCTACGGTATTTTATAAATTCTGTGGAATAAAAATGATCAGTTTTCAGCATAACTTTCTTTCGTAAGATAGATATTTCGTAAGATAGAATGATTTCGTAAAATGTATAAGTTGCAGTAACACATGAAAACTCCGAGGATAAGTTTCTTTATTTCATAAATGATATCTCGAGCTTTCGGGTATCGTAAACCCTTCGACAGGAGTGTATAAGACGAACCTTCTGTCGAAGGGTTAACGATACCCGAAAGCTCGAGATATCATTTATGAAATAAAGAAACTTATCCTCGGAGTTTTCATACCTTTCTTTATTATCAAATGTATAAAGTGTATCATAAAGGTTGTATTTCAGAAGCGTGTGTTTTGTTCAGATAAATTCTAATTATTTCCCAATTTCAATATCTTGTCACCTATTGATTGAAATAATAATCATAAATTATTTGGAAATATTTTTGTGAAAGTGTTGTTTCATTATAACAAAACTCCAACCAATACTTTATAACCAGCGTCCAATTGTTTTCCTTAAATGAAGTTTGAAAATAATATTTAGTCAATATTTGATGGTCTTACTACGTTATTGTTTCTATTCACTTCTGTGTACATCTTTGAATTATTCAAAAGTCTGAACTGCCGGGTTTTCCCGAGTTGCTGTGTATTTTGGTGAGGTGCGGTGAGGACCCGATTTGTACCTTCTGTAATTCAAAACTAAAAAATGAAATCACTCACTATATTTTTCATTGCTATGCTCTGAAAGAAGAAAGAAGAACCCTTATGCTCAAAACTGGGCAACTCTGTGCTTCACTTCCATCAATAGATGACAATATGACCCAGAATAAGTATATTGCTACGGCGTTTTATGGTTTCCACAAGTCCGTATCTCAGAAGAAGGCCAAGTGACACTCACTCCTTACTTTCTTACTGCTACTCTTTTTGTGTTATTTTTCTTGCTTCCCTCTTTCTCTTTCTTGTTTTTTTTTTCTTCTGTATATATCGTTATTTCCTTTGTCTCACTGCTTTGTTCTTATGCATACCTCTGGTGAATCCTGTATAGGGTCATTGACCCTGAATAAAGGCTTTTTGTTGTTGTTGTTGTTGTATTTTGGTGAGGTATACTTAGGATAAGTTGTTTTTTTTTAAACGACAATGATAGGAATGCATTGATATATCAATTTATTTCATCATTATTAGTTTTTATCATATAATCATGTTTTTAATCTTATATGGAAAACAACATAATTTATCCTATAGAATATATGTATATATTCGTATATATCAATTTGTAAATAGCAGAGAGAATTATCATAAGTTTAATTATTTTTGTAAATATATTCATGATTTTCTTTCAAACCTGAAAGGTTCAGGTTCCTAATATATATATATATATTTTTTTTCTCTTTTTATTTCGATTACTTTTTTTTGTAAAAAATTTATAACTGTTTCTGTTTAAAAAATGTAAATCGACGCAATTATCCCTAGCCGGGATATCGCGTTTGTGTGTTGAAATAAATAAATAAAAATAAATATGTATATATTTTCTTATTTATGACCCTTATCCTAGTACAATATCACATTTGTACTATTTTTTCACATTTTTTCGCGTTCTCATGCAATTCTGGCCTTAATTACCCGTTTCATGATTTTTAGGATGCCTGAAAGACCAGTCTTTTTTTGGTTGTTGAGGTACAGCTTGCACCAGGCTGACGAGAGACAACAGTCAGAAACGCGTAAATGGTTAACTTTTCTTAATTAATCAAAAATGAGCATCTGGCCAATTCTGGAATAATTAAAAGTCAACGAATAGTTGATATTTAATTCGATAGATGACGCAAGTTATCAACAACTTTCAGTTACTCGATAAGGAGATTCCTTTTTTCTTTTCCTAATTTATAAACCTTATCCCATGTATAATATCATATTTGTACTATTTTCTTATATCTTTTCGAACTTCATTAGTTTTCATTCATACATGTATGCCCAATTCTTGATTATTTCTAACGTTCTATATTGAAAATTTCTTTACAAATGCCTCCGATAATATTAATACATATCGATGCTTATTTCACTATACGGATAAAAATATGTCCTGTTTTAAAGTACCCCCATTTTTTTTTTGTTGCCATTTTTTTCTCAAAACCATTCCTGGATTATTTCAACCATTCACATATTCGTATACTCTCGTTATTAACTTTTTTTTCATCTTCTAAGACAGCTTGTAAGAAGCCTCTTCATTTTCTTTTAAGTACACTCTGAGCTGTGAGCGACTCTTTGCTTGAATATATCCCTTTTATGTGATATGTAAATAATATGTGCTGCTTTTATCTATAAATGTTATATATAAAGCCATGTAAATTTGAAGAACGCTAAATTCTTTTAGAAAAATATTTACTTAAAAAAGAATTGACGTTCTTAGAGTCTAAATGACTTTTTTTCATTTATTGAAGTGTTCTATAACTGTTAACCAATGTTGTACATCTATCCAAGTCTCTATATTCCTTTGAAAATTAAATACAATAGCTGGTTTTTGGTGTCATTTGTCATCAAATATCCCGAATATTTACATTTCTTGTTGCAATTGTTTTGATAGGTTCTGGTTCAATTCCTAATCATTATACGGTGTTTGGAATTCTATCTATCCAAGATAGAATCGGACTTCTAACACACATCTCGGATGGTTCTATTTTGAGGGATGACGTCTTCAAATGTCCACGTTTCAGTTCAGTTACGCGAAATTTACCATATGAAGCCAGTATAAAAGCATTTTCTATTTATCAAATGACACTTTCTTTTTCAATTCGGCTAAGAAAAATTCAATGTTCGACTTCTGTTGAAAAGATACTTAACGTTTTTGACTTAATTTATTTTATACAAAAGTGAAATTCTACATTTATTTATATCCTAGGCCCAATGTTTTACCAATAATAGAAGTTCTTGTCCCTTTTAATTGAATATTTAAAAACAAATCCAAAGAAACAAACGGATTTAACAAATTTGACCTGAAGTTTATTCAAAGCTTCAAGAGAAACCAATTCAAATTTGCAGCGGCCGGATTCAGCAGTTTAAGAACTTATCTAGAAAGAGAACCACAAAATGTGACCTTTCATAATGCACCTATATTTATAAAAATATAACGTATAATAAAAATACACTTTTTGACGAAGCTACGAATTTTCCAGGAGAATTCAGATGTGTGTATAGAGAACAAAATGACATTTTCCTACACACAAAGGTAAATTTCCATCTGCAGAAAGTTCAACAATTTGAATAAAGTTCAACGGAGGGAGGTTATGACCTTAACAGTTTAAATATTCATACAACCTCAATATACTTGTGTAAAGACACGAAAGGGCTAGAAAAGGCTGTTTAACATTCGTTTACTGATTGACTTGAAGTCAAAAGAGCCTACTTTAAAATGAATAAGACATTTCTTCTGTCAAGGTAGACGCATAGAATTAGCTATAGAACATTTTTACCAAACTCTTTACAAGGCAAACTTTTCTCTACCATTTAAAATATTTCACGAATACTTTAAGAATATTAAATAATCAAATACAGCCCTGAACTAATGTGAGCCCAATACCCTGGTCTCTTCGTAGACTTTCCGATTTTTCCAACGCTGGTGTTGTAGTAGCGTCACTTATCCGAGTCTTCTCGATTTCAGAGATGGAAACAGAGGCGCATAGCTTTTGTGTCATTTTGGCGAGAAAGGCGTCCTATCCTTGATTTAAGATCGAAGTACTTCTGACAAAATTTATATCAATTGAATAACATGCAGGAATTGATATAATTTGGTATAGCTTAACACGTGTAAGTGTAAGTCAATCTTAGTAAATAAAAGTACCATTATTTCCAAAATATGAGCAAAATACTATTCACCCTTATAGGTTTTAAATCTTCGAATCACATTGATGATATAATGCATGGTTCGGTCAGAGAGTAATCGATAATTTTGAATAACATTTTCAATAAGAACACATTTAAATGATAATTGGTAAGAATAAACACTTATATAAAATTGTTTATTCAGCAATGTCATTCATTATATCCTTCGTCCAAATGTATATATTCAGCTCAACATTCTTCCCAATTCGAAAAAGCAAACGGTAAATGGTAGAGAAATTTCCCTTTTCCAAAAAGATATAAAACGAATGAAGCTACATTATGACTATAAGCTGGTAGAGGTATTCAAGTCATAACGTACAATTTGTGACAGCGCAAATATTATGTAAGGTCTTAACTCTATTGAAATGTTATTAGAGTCTATTTTAGGCTTGTTGTGTGTTAATAGTATCTTTGCAGAATATTTATGAAAATCAATTCATCTTTGTGTTCCAAAGCACAGTTATCATTATTTTGCTTTTGGAGTGCGAAAGCCTTAGTTTTTACTTGACAGGCGATGTTGCTGGGAATCGATTGACGCTTTGATAAAGATTCCAAGTAATGAACTCAAATCTCATTACTGGGTATGATAACGCCTTTAAAGGCCACATTATGTGTTCATCAGAAAGAATAAAATAGGTCTGAACAAAACTCTTTCCAAGTTTACATTATTTCTCGCACTGCGATAAAAGAATGCATTGTTTCATCTCTTCTGCTCAGAACGTTCAGATTCAGAGCATTGAATATAAGCTTCAAGTTTGGTAATTTAAAACAAAAGACAGGTAATGGTATACTATAATTTCGAGCTATGGCTTCCATTAGTAGAGCGGAATCTTGAATTCGAAAAACGCTCCTCTATTGATGATGTCTATAGTTCGAAATCAAGATAAGCAGGCTGGCTTTGGTTCTAAATTTATAAACTTGAGTCTTATTCACTGATCAGAATCTACATGTTCTGCAAAGATCCTATGGTAGCAGGTATGAGATCGTCCATATTTGCCGGAAAACAGTTTATATGGCTAAATAATGGAGCCATTTTAAGCCAATAAGGTAGTAATCATTTTATTACATTTACTAAACGGATTTTGATATGAAAAAGTATTTTATTTGAGCATTAATATCTTATTCCCGCGCTTAAACAATTCACTAATTTATAATTTGTATTTCTATAGAGAATAATTTGAACCGAATAACCTTTTATTAGTTTATTCAGATATACTCTCATTCAATTATCTTACTTTTATTCTTTTAATGTATTAAATATTTAAAATTTATACTCGAAGATTTGGTATATCAATCTGCAAGACAGTATACCAAAAGAACAAGCACGTATCATTAAATATATTTTACTATGGATTTTATCTTATCTAATCTGTAAAATGGGTAATTCCATTAGCCTGAAGAACCATATATATTCAAACTATGTAGGGAGACAGCGGAAAAAAGCGTATGCAACAACAGCAAAAATCTTTAATAAGACTGATATTATGAAACATTTTCTTGGGATAAATATAGAAATATTTCTAACCTTCGCTATGTATCGTAGATTAATTTGTTGACCTTGTGTGAGGATGTTCTCACGACACCAAGCTTTTTTTAATTTTTATTTTTATTAAACAACCAGGCGCGATATTAAAATATTTGCGCCTATTACAGAGGAAACAAACAAAACAACAAACAAATTAGAACTTAATAACGAGTTTACAAAGTGGGAAGAGGAGCTTCTTTTTATTGGCATGCACACAAGCTTTCGGACATATCGTCCTTCATCAGGTAAGAGTAATAAACGCGCTGAGGATCCATATATACACAAAGCTGAAAAGAAAATTTACATAATTGCAGAAGATAAAAGTATTTAAAGATAAAAATAAGAACAAATATGCTAAAAAGATTATAGGGATTAAATGCTAATAAATCTGGACTAAGTACATATGCACTATGAATGGTGTTAATCAAGGGCAGGTAAATGCAACTTATGGCTATTCACATAACATATGGTATTGTTCCGGTATATCTATATGCCTGTTGATGCTGTTTGTTTTTATTGACACAAATGCCTCTAGTAAAAGTCTCTGGTACTTATTATTGATATTGTTGTATAGAATGGATGGCTTTGTTACAACAATATCAATAATAAGTACCAGAGACTTTTACTAGAGGCATTTGTGTCAATAAAAACAAACAGCATCAACAGGCATATAGATATACCGGAACAATACCATATGTTATGTGAATAGCCATAAGTTGCATTTACCTGCCCTTGATTAACACCATTCATAGTGCATATGTACTTAGTCCAGATTTATTAGCATTTAATCCCTATAATCTTTTTAGCATATTTGTTCTTATTTTTATCTTTAAATACTTTTATCTTCTGCAATTATGTAAATTTTCTTTTCAGCTTTGTGTATATATGGATCCTCAGCGCGTTTATTACTCTTACCTGATGAAGGACGATATGTCCGAAAGCTTGTGTGCATGCCAATAAAAAGAAGCTCCTCTTCCCACTTTGTAAACTCGTTATTAACCTTCAGTGAAGAGCAGTTCTACTTAAATTAGAACTTAGAATTAAAAATATTTACAAATTTACATGTATATTTCGACAGAGTTCATAAAACTTATATAGACAAAGAGACAATATGTAAGAGAGTTAAATGATTTAGATCAGGGAACAATCGATGTATTACATCTGTAAAGTTCGGACAGTCGTAGATAAGGTGAAGAGCAGTTTGTTCAGTTTCTCCGCAGGATCAATTTGGTGTTTCTGATAGACCTCTTTAATGTAAGTATTTCTGGAATATCCCGTGTAATGGAACAAATTGAGTGACAATTATATTGGGATGGAACTGTGTAGGAATTTCGTTTGGAAAAATAGTACGAATAGTATAATTAGCATTATAAATGAATATACAAATGATTCAGCATCTAATTCTAACCAGGCGATTGACTCAGATTTTTCGAAATGCCTTTGCTCCAAATAGGCTGATTTATATATTCCAGGACCGAAACCATGGCAATCGCTCTCTCAGACACAAATCTATGCTGCACTTCATTCGAAACCAACAAAAAAATTTATAGAAGCCTATACGGAACAAATTTTAATACTGCTATATCGACAGTTGACAAAAATACGCATATCAACTAGATTAATTCATTAATTCAATGCATTCGAGCACCATTATTCATCAGACTTTGCTCCACAAAACTGTATCCTCTCTAGTCAAAAGATTTTAATTCTGAAAACACTGCAGGAAATTAAAGGCTACCATAAAATCTTAGAACGGAAATGGAGCTACTTTCTCTCGACGGGAGATTCCTCAATTAAAAACCGCCGTAAAGTTTGCAGTTAAGACTTGCCTATTAGAAATCAGGGTTCCCCCCAGATCCCACAAACAGAGTGAGGAGGATCATTCCTAACTTCTCCTGCCAGGCAAGGAAATGAGACAAGGCCAGATGAGATTCCTGCAGGTGACCAATCTCCAAGTATCAGAACAAGTATGGAAGAATCATACGGAATCCAAGAACTTTGACCTCTAAGGACATCAATCGGATCCTTCCAAATGAAGAAAGAAAAGGATGTGATAACTTGAATCAATAAAATTCATTTATGTACAGCTTATCATTATAGATGTTCTCCTTTGTTCTGTTGTTTATAAAATGTACATACATTATTACTTTGCAGCATATTTAAGCAGCATCTTCCAATACAGTGTAAGAGCTCTGAGAAGCGGTCTGGTAGATTAAATTGGCGAAACCGCTGGGAGGGTTCACTGCTGATGAGCCAAGCCCTCCCAATATTATTTTTTAATCGTAGTAAGGACAGTAGAAGTTTAATTTGTTTATACTCGTGCTTTAATTCCTCCATTTCTTACATCATTACTTGTTTAGAAATATATTAATGTAATTGCTAAGGTATGTATATATGTATGTATATTAAATAAAAAAATTATATTCTGGTGGATTATTATTACTCAAAGCGCAAGACTCTTGTTGGGAGCTAAGACTTTCCTATTTTACCATCGAGCAGAGTAAACACCAACCCCTCTAAGAAATTAATACTTTTTAATTTCCTTTCATAACTAACTAATTTACATCATTTCAAAACCAAATATATACATGCAAGGTAGTCCGGTCATCTGATCAAAAATATAAATATATAAATCTATGAAAAAAAACTTATAAAAATCCTAACAACTCTCTACTATCTCCTTCCATTGCCGAGGCCATGCTGTCAAGGCTGGCTCGCAGGCTTGTTAGTATCAGTGTTGTGCTAAGTTCTCCATCCTGGATCTGATAGAATAGGCTCATAGATGGCGTCTGAGAGGGTAACACCTTATTACATTGAAAACCTATTCTATTAATATTTATTTCATCAAAATGCTCTTTGGCTTTTTCAGATTTTATCATTTTGAATAAGTCAAAATATAAGTATTTTCTTTTGAAAAAAACTTTACAACACGGTTAATATTTCAATTTAAATCAATTAAAGTATGTAGAACTTTTGAATGAGGTTTAAATATATTTCATCAATACTTCTCTAGTAATGTAATTTATTATTGTTAGAAGTGGCTGATGGCCTTTATCCTATCAGACGGAAATATAAACCATCTTCCAGGAGGTATAGTCAGTGCTAAGCGACGGTGCACGACTCGTATAGTTTAAATAATCAATGGGAAATATTTCGTTCAACGGCGGATAAAAGGAACGTACTATTGGTCTTTTAAACCGTTAACTCCAAGACTCTTCTGCTCCGAGTTTGTTCTTGTTGTGGCGGAGGATTTCCTTTAAACTACATGCAACTTGCCAAGTGTCAATATCAGGAAACGCATGCTTTTAAGAATCAACTCTATAACACAATCTGATACGAAAAGCCTAAAAAAATTCAAATTTCTGAAATAAGAAGGTTCAAAATAATCGCTTAGCTACAACAATTGGTATACCAAAGAGAAAAATAAATTGCTGCTAAAACATTAAAAAGTGTAGATGAGCATGTATTTTTGAGAAGATAACATCAAATGCTCAATTGTAGGCAACACGATCTGGATGTAGACTCTATCTGCAATTCCAAGAACAACATCATCAATCTGAGAGGCCACGATCCATCAAGTCCATGTGGAAGGTAATGGAGCCACACTCCGCAGAGAAATTGGGTTCCTTCACCTTGACTCGATCAATTGCCTCAACCCACCAATCCCAGCAGGCCTATATATCAGCTTCCGAAGATTCCAAGACAAGAGAAAAAAAAGACGCTCTCTGCCCTCCTGAATTAAAAAACACCATCCCGAGGGGTGAGGCGCATGGAAAAAACGCCGAAGGTAGGTCATAAAAAAGGAGAGTGACCGCCAGCCTTCCTTCCATTATGGATTACCTCTGGGGCTCCTCTTCAGACAGAATGACGCCAGAGCAGATCCTTCTTGGTGATTGGGGGCCCTTTGGGGTCTCTTGGATCTTGTATGATCAGATAATTTGTAATGGTTTGTGGGAATAATGAAGAAATAACAAGGATTTGAACCAGAAAACACCATAACTAATCCTTCTTCTCATAGAGTTTTGGAGCATTCTCAAGGTCCCTTGACTCTTATATGCCCAAATAATTGATGTTTTGTGGAGATATTTGAAGGGAAAATACATATCGGTAAAACCAGAAAGGATACATCTTTGTGATTTTGGGGCCTTCAAGTTATCTTGACTCTTGTATGATCAAGCAATTTGTGGTAGATCTCTCGTAAAATCAGAGCTTTGATAATTCTTTGTGTAGAGTTTGGAGCAACAACAAGAATTGGATAAGAATACGTTAGAGGTTGAATACTTATTTGTGTTTTAGAGCCTTGAATTATCAAGGAATTCGCTGATAATTTGTGTGAATATTAGATAACGATGTTTCGGACAGGAAGATGCCAGTAAACGGACCATTATTGGTGAATTTTCAAGCCTTTAGGGTCTCTTAAATCTTGTAACATCAAAGAATTGATAATGCTTTGTATTCCATTTGCTAAATAAAAATTATTCGGAGGAGAAGACGGTGAAATATATTGATATTTCGACAACATCAATGAGAAATCTAGGGCTAGGTTTCTTCAAAAAGCAAATAAAAATAAACCTAGTTCTAGATTCCTTATTGATGTTGTCGAAAGGCGTGTGAATTAGTTATTAAGTAAGAAGCAATTTGCTTCGGCAAAAGAGAGATATATTTGAGATCTAAACTATGTTATTGTGTACCATCATACAATGGTCAATGGTCAAGGCAATGGTAGAAAAGATAAAACAATTTAAAATTCGATTAAATAATCCCTTGAATCAACATTAAAATAAAAACATTAAGCCTCTAGGGAAAAGTTCCTTTTTTAAAATATTTTTATTTATAAATTTCTCATGCTTTCGGGCAAAAAAGCCCTTTTACAGGAGAAAATATTTTCCATTAAAACGCCAACAGATTTAAAATTAAATAAAGTGCTTCGGGTGTTTACATTTGTTTCAATGCAGAATCAACGCGGGCTTTTATTGCGTGTGCTTATCGAGTTTGCTATTCAGAGGCGATATCTTCACTTGGAGGTTATGGGGTGGGTTCAGGGAATAGTATATTATAAATTTCCGGAATTTCTATTCTTCTGTTAATGCTGTTGTTATTTCTGGATATAATGGATTCTATGATAAGCCTCTGTAGTCTTTTGGGAATGTTGGAGTACTCCAACATCCCACGTTGATTATGCATTTCTGCATTAAAACAAATGTAAACACCCAAAGCACTTATTTAATTATAAATCTTACTTTATTAGTGTTTTAATGAAAAATAGTTCCTCCCGTAGAAGGGATTTCTTGCCCGAAAGCTTTAATAATTTGTAAATAAAAATATTCAAAAAATAAACTTTTCCCTGGAGGCCTAATGTTCTTATTTTAAAACAATTTATATATATAGAAATAATAAAAATTAAATTAAAAAAGAAACGAGGAAACTATATACAGTTAGGTAAAGTCCAGGAGACTCCCCCATCGACAAAGAGTTCTCCTTCAAACACTAAGTCACGTTCTCCTCTTATCTCAAGGCTCAGAATGAACCTGTCTATTGATGACTTGGCAGACGCGAGGATGGCGTTGTCATCCAGCCCTTGGCGGAAGAGCCAGCCCTGCAGGTAGGGTGAGAGAGAGAGAGAGATTGAAACTACTTTATTACATCGTTCATATAAGGTTGAATACAAAATAAACATCCCTATATATAGTCACGACCGTCTTTCCTCATCGGCCTCTGTCACGGATGCGCGCGCACAGGGAGGTCACGTGCTCGCCGGCTCCCTCGAGCCGGATTTGAACCAGCGACCTAAGGATCACCGTTGTAACATCTACAGTCGGGTAAAACACGGGCGTTGCCCGGGTCATTTGGCTAGTATATATATATGAATAAATAAGTATATAAATTATAAATATATGAATACATAAATGTAGAACAATATAAAATAATTGATAAATATACATTTATATAAAAATAATATACAGAGAGAGAAGTGGGAATGGAAGTAAATCACTGCATCATTTTCTCCACGAATATACTCAATGACTGGACCAAGACAACGTCTCCAGACTATGTCTATAGATCAACCTCCTTGAAGTAGCCTGATTGAGGAATCTAATTTGTCTGAGAAATCATAAAATAGTTTAATCAAAGTGGAGTAGGTACTTAATATTTTGAAGGTTTATCTCGTGACCTTCTTGGGTGTTCTTTGAATTCTGTATAAAATATTGCTAGATATTCAAGGTCAAGTAATATTTAGAATACGTGCTGAAATCTCGAATGAATATTTTCTTTGTAATATGAAAAGAAATATTCACATGAATGCTTTTGAGTTCACGCGGAATAATAAAAGCAGCAATCAAATCTTATATTCTTTAAAGAGAAAATCAGGTAAATTTTGAGCAATCTCGATACTACTGAATATTTCTTGAAAGTAGTTCAAGAACAAAATAGATTGATCCAACCCATCGGAAGATTACAAGGAAAGTCCCACCTCCATTTTTTACAGAACAGACTTCTTGGCAGGACAATGGATGCTCTACATTGAACGCTCCAGAAATAGAAAACGCGGAGTCCTCGCAAAATATCGAAGCATAATCCTCTACATTGTCATTCCGTCTTCACAAAAGATTAATTTCCATAACATTAATAGAATTACTTTTCAACCCATTTTGTTTGTCCCCTCTCTGCACGAAAGGAATTAAAAAGAATTTACGATGAGAAAGCTTTCACGAATGACTTCATGTCTTTTTATAAGCTTGAAGAAATATTACAAATTCAAATTAGAATTTGTTTCTTTATTTTGAAATGTAAGCTTATAAATAGAGACTGAAATATGCTCTCTTTTCTGTATGAGGATATAGAGAACTTTAGAACGTGTTTTTAATTACGTTTTTAAATAGAGAAATTATGTTAAAGAAAGTAAGTATCCTTTATAAAGAAATGTGATGTTGTTGTTGTCATGTCTAATGAAGAGCCTTAGATGTCCCCTTGCATCTCTATCACAGCAGTCACAATGTCCACTATCTTGGGTGTGTTAAGCTGCTGCTCTGGGTCCATGTCAATTTTTCGCAAGGCTGCGGAAATTGCTGGACATGAGAATATGTGGGTAGATGTTAGTTCCACACCAGGACAGTTGTTGAATGTCCTGTAGGTTCTTGTGCCATCTGGATGTATTGTCATTCTTTTATAGTATTTCGTTCTGAGTCTTGTTATAGTATTTGTTATTCTTCTCTCGGAGTTTATTTCGAATATTTGATCTTTTCTTCTTTTTTTTTTTTTTGTTGAATTATCTTGTATTTTGCCAAAGCATCAAAGTCAAATACTGACAATTGTTATTTCCTTTGGCTCAACTTTCTGGCTTCCTTTGCTAATTCATCTGCCAAAGATTTTCTACTAATTTTAACCACGTAGCGCATTAAATAAAATAATCGTTAATGCGCTTATTTCATTAAGGAACGAGAGGACAAGCCTTCGAGAACACGTTGTTAAACGAACCTATCTTAAAACGAAATTTATAAGACACGTGGAATGAGAATTGGCGTGGCTCTGATTCGTTAGCTGAAGATGTTTAATGAAGATTCTATTTGCAGACACCGTTGAATTCTTGAGTGATACTGTGGCGCTGGTGACCTGAGATACTTGGAGAAAACATTCGAGAAGCTTTTTAACATTTATTCAAAAACTGATTGTTTGAGAAAAATAACTTTATAACTAAAGATTATTTTATGCCTTAAATAATCGCCGAAAAGAAGAATAGGCAAATTCAACGATATTTCTACAAAGCAACGGAAATTATACAAAATTATGTGAAAAACTATACATGAAAGTTAATAAAAATTAGATGTAAAGAGATACAATTAAACCCATGACAAAAGATGTCGACAGCAAGTTAAAATGTGACATGTAAACAAATACTCCAGCAGCGTACATCTCTCTCAACAATATAAAGGACTCTAGTAGGTATTTATAGTCGTGGCTTGTAGCATATGTAAGTTTAGACTTGTGTACTTGTATCAACAATATATTCTCATTCTGTATTAAGATATCTTATCTATATTTTGATATTATGAATGTGTTCTTATACTCTGAGGTTTTACTGGACCTGCTGGGTTCTCCGACATAAGTACAATCTTCATATCTGGCCGAACTTATTTCTAATTTAATCATAACTGCGAACATGTTTCTTGAAAAGTGTTAGTGAAAGTTTGCGTAAAAGTATCTCTCCTGATCATGTAGCTCAATTTCTAATTAAAATTACCAGACTGATTATCCTTTAATAATTTCCCTTTTATATATACAGTAAAACCTCCCTGTAAATAACACCTAATTGCAGTGCCAAAGTGTCCTTTAGAGAGAGGTGTCCTCTTATCGGAGAGTTGTTAAATAGTAAAAATGGTAATTTTGCAAATGAAAACTGTCCTTTGTAGAGAGGTGTCCGCTAAAGGGAGGTTCTACTGATTTATTTGATTATTTTAATTATTCCGAGAACTTGTAGAGTTGAATATACAATATATATGTAGGATATGGATAACATAACCCTCCTTCATGTTTATACAAAGAATTATGTTTGGCTATATGCGGAGAAGTATTTTAATTGGCAGAAATTAAAACCTTGTTTTAATATTCTTTAAATGTATTTTTTAAATTTCTAAAATAATAAACTTTTGAAAGAGAGTTTATAATTATAACTGGACGAATAATCAGGCACACAGCCATTAGATGATTGTTAGTGCAACCGAACTTGTTTTTATGAAGGGTTATTAAATTATTATTATTAATAGCGGATTTTTTTTATTATCCCTAGTACACGTGGTACAGGCCATGATAATCATGTTGGGTAGAAATTGGAGACTGCTTTTACTGTAAGTGCACCACATGTCTACACATGTGAAAAGCATTTCGACTTTTGCGCTTACAAATGTTCTAGAGCCCCGTTTGGTTACTTGAACTCGCTGGTGGGGTTGTACCTTTGCAAGAATTAAGGGCCATTGCAGCATTATTATATTTTTTTTAGAAAAAAAGGTGTTTAATACGGGATTTGATCCCGGGTCGTAGCGGTCGAAAACCAACGGTTTAGACCATTCTTCCTCCGACCTCCCCATAGCAGTGTTTGATGAAATGAATTGATCAAGGTATTATAATTCACATCATTTCCACAGACTCCAACATCTGTAATTTATCCCAGTAACAGATAATTAGCATATTGATAATGATTCTTTCTCGATTGTCCCCTAATTCTATGTATTTTTTAAAATGCATCCAAATAGGTGAAATATTGTGCAAATATATCTGGAACAAACACACAAGCACACAATAATTAATTGAGATAATGTTTATTTTCATGAGAACAACCTCCCTCACATAGGAAAAATAATGACTTTACATTACTTAGTGAAGGTTAAAAGTGGAATAAATATTTACATATTTACACAATTGTTACATTTCTGCTGACTTCCAGTACAGTTTATAAAAACGTGGATTTTTAGAAAGATAGAATTAAATGTTTTTTTATAAGTTTTATTTTATTTGTGTGGGCGGGAGCGACTTCGGGCCTAGCAGCGTTAGCTAGGAATCCTTGCAACTTCCTTTGTCTATAAGCCTGGTTATTACTTTATGTTTTGGTTTGGCAGAGACTGTATCTAGATAGGCCAGACCAGCTGAATATTACCCTTGAATTAGAGCCGTTCGATTCTTTATAAAACCTTCTGACTACATGAGCAACATCAACTCTATTTGACTAAGTGAATCTTCTAACGCTAATTAATTGGAGCATAGACTCAAAAAAACTAGACCCATTCAAGGCTAACTACAAACACACTTTTTATTTGTCTAGATGGCAGTTTTATACAATAAGAATTTGCATATTTATCTAAAGTAACAATATTTACATAATAGGCGCGAACATGTTTATATATTTTTAAAAGAATTCTATAAAGCCGGCCGCCAATGGATGTCACTTTGAACTATATAAATCCTGTTGTTGTTTGACTGGAACAAAGGCTTTTTGTAAATATGTTATTAGGTAAGCAAGTATTTTATTTTACTTCATCTTCACACCTCAAGTAAGAAGATTTATATAATTATTTTATGTTTAAAAGAACTTGAGGTAAGCTATTGTCAATATTCTTCTAATTATTTCCTCTTAATTATATAGTTTACTATGTATTCAATACAAACAAGTTATGATCTAAAGTATTTTTCTGAACAACAACAATAATCCAAATACTCATGTGTGGATTCACAAAATCATAAATAATTATCTCTAATATAAAAGATAATATATATGATTTGAAATAAAAATGCTTTTGAGAAAAGTATCTTCAAAAAAACATATAATTACTTCAAGCCTTCAGGCCTTGTAGTTCTTCTTCAGGAGTAAGGT
Organism: Cordylochernes scorpioides; assembly: GCA_030710605.1. Taxonomy (NCBI): domain Eukaryota; kingdom Metazoa; phylum Arthropoda; class Arachnida; order Pseudoscorpiones; family Chernetidae; genus Cordylochernes; species Cordylochernes scorpioides. The sequence continues at coordinate 31,421,325 of CP092865.1, read as the reverse complement.
TGTCTACTCGTGTAACGCCGTCTCATAGTGATTAAGGCGCATATATATTTATATGTCAAATATCAATTGAACAATTTAGAAAATTGAGATTGAATTTAGTGAAAATATAAAAAGTGAATAGATATATTTGCATATGAGCAAACAGATTATAACGCAAAATATTTTATAACAAATGTATAATGATTTTATATGTGTACTTGCTAGAATAGCGGCACAACCGACATATCTACAATTGTCACCAATCAAGAGAAAAAACAAACATATATATATATTATAAAGGACTGCGGCGTATGATTATAAAGTAATACTTAAAGTTGCACCGCATAAGTTTCTTTTCTGTGATAAATCAATATTGTGGGTTGTGGGTTCGATTCCCGCCCCTGGACACTTTTATTTTTCCGTTCGCCATTACTCTTCATATTTTCACCCTTTCATACGTCATCCAATCATATATAGACCATCACTCTTCATATTTTCACCCTTTCATACGTCATCCAAAAAAGTTAGAAATAGTAGATATTTCTCTTTGAAATAAATATTGATTTATCACAGAAAAGAAACTTATGCGGTGCAACTTTAAGTATTACTTTATATATATATATATATTTTTTTTAAATCGACAGATGTCAACACCCCTAAATAATCTATATGCTACAAACGATGTTTCAATATACAAGAAATAGGCTTTCATTTAGGGTAAATATCGGTTATTTCAATGCATCTATTGATAGATTGGTGGCTTTTGGTTATAAGAACTTACAGAATTAAACATTGTCTGCTATCAATATTGGAGTAATGGTTGGTTGATTCAGAGATATGTTGTGTGTGATCGGTGTCTTTGATATGCTGATATATAAGGGATCTATTGTTTTGGTTTCTGATATATCTATTGTTTCACTTATTCTCACCCTCACACTTCTACCAGTCTCTCTCTCTCTCTCATATTTAATAATCTATATATAAAATGGAATCTACTTCTTTTATTTTATCGATTTAATGGATGGGAATAGTATTTTGATGTTAGTAGATTTTTATCAAATAGCCAATAATGGGGGAATTGTCGAAAAACAAATTCTAACACCAAATTTAGATTGCATGGGCTCTTTGGCAATACCTTTCCTGGAGTAAGGTAGAATACAGTTTGATTTGCATACAAGATTGAATTGAGTGTTAGTAGGGTCGTAAATATGTCTAAGTATGAGTGATATGGGGTATCCAGATGAAATCAGTTTATCTCTCAAATCTTTATAGTTTTGGATACTTGGAGGGACAATAGTTATAAACTTCTTTAGTTAGTGTCTTCACTGTGTTGATCTTATGGCTGAGAGGAAAAAAGGAAGAAAAATGGATATAATTAGGATGAAAGGATATTTTTAAAAAACTGTTGTATGAAAATGGTATGGGGTACGAATTAGGAGAATTGCTGAGAAACGAAGAGGATTGATAACTTCTTTTTCAATAGTAAAGTATATTTTTAAATATAATAATTACTTTGTGAGATTATTGTAAACCCGATTATAAGAACAAATGCAAAAAAAAACATCATCCATCATATGCGCATGTAAAAATATCTGAGGTGAAATCTGAAGTGACCTGTGTGTTTATGAATTGCATAAAAATTTCAGCAACAACTGTGGATAGAGGACTGCCCATTGAGGATCCCTCAATCTCTTTCTCTGCTTAAAGAATCTAGAATTAAAAGAAAACATGCCTTCCCGTGTACATATTGCTATTAATTTGGCTATTTCTGAAAGGTGTTGAAGTGTTTATCATAGTCTCCGCAAGGAACCATTTAGTACACTCTATAATCGAACTGTAAGGTAGACTGGGATACAAAGCCACAAAATCAAAACCATAACTTGATAGGATTAGAGGAATACCGTGAATTTCTTTTATAAAAGGAGGAGATTAATAGATAGATATGGAACACGTAAGCATCATCATATATAGTCATATCATATTCAATAGTGGCTTAAAGAAGGTTACGATAAATCTGTAAATAGGAGCGACCGGGGATGGTCGAAAGGCAATAAACCATCGATTATTTAATTAATTGCAATATGTCTACAAAGAGGCATCTTTACTTTTAATCCTAACTTCTTTAAGCAGATTGAAGGATCCCCAATGGGCAGTGCCCTATCCACAGCTGTTGCTGAAATTATTATGCGATCCCACAGGTCACTTCAGATTTCATCTCAGATATTTTCACATGACGCAGATGATGGATGATTATCTTTTGCATTTGTTCCCATACCAGGTTGAAATTATTCTCCCAAATTTAACAATTACCATTATGAAATGGCCTTTACTCTTGAAATTGAGGTTAATAATTGTATATTTATATCCTATAAACATTATTACAATTAGTACCCATACTTTCATAAAACATATCGATATTATACAAAGATATATTTCATACTCATTATATTTATTGTTCTTATTTTGACCTCTCAGCCATATTGTCAAACAGTGAATCAGTAACCAAACGAGTTCATACCCTTGTTCCCTTAAAGAATACAAAAATATAGATATTAAAGATTAAAGAGACCAACAGAATTTTCATCCGGAAGCACCAAATCATTCCTACTTAGACATTTCTACGACCATAATAACACTCGCTCCAATCCTGTATATACAAATCAAACTATACTTTGCCTTACTCCAAAAAGAGCATTGCCATAGACACCGTACACTAAGGAAAATGGTGTTAGAACTTGGTTCAACAATTTTCCCAAAATCGGCAAGTTAATAAATAAACTATTTACATCAAAAGTAGTATTCCCATCCAGCCAATCAATAAAACAGAAGCGATGTATTTGATTTATATAGAGATTGCGTGCTTAAGTATGAGGGAGAGAAGTTTTCAACTAGCGATAATCGCGCCTCGGAATATCCTCACAGGCTACGAAACCACCTCCGCCTTTTTGGCCACTGGACATGCGTCGGACCTTGAGGCTGTTGGTCTCTGCGCTGCCTGGAGTATAGGAGCTCCATCTATGCTTCCTTCCTGTGGTGAATCTATATAAGACCGCTGATCTTAATGAAGCTGTGTTTATGAAGGGGTTATTGATAGAAGTGTGGGGGTGAGGATAAATGATAACATAATCGATACTTCAGAAACAAAGACAATCAATCCTTTATAGATCAGTACATTAGAGACACAAAAGACAACCTATCTTAATCCACCATCCATTACTCATTACTATCAATAGTAAATCAACGTTTTTATTCTGAAAGCTTCTATAACCAAAAAACCACCATTCTATCAATACATGCATTGAACTTCTTGATATTTTTGTGAGGCTATTTCCTGTTAATTGAGCAGAGTTTGTTGCATATACGTATACGTAGTTCTATTTAGGGGAAAGCCACATCTGTCGATTTGAAAAAAATATATTTTTGTTTTCTCTTGATTGGTGGGGAAATTGAAGATATGTCGGTTATGTCATCATTTTAGCATACATGGATAACCATTAAAATTCTACCTTTGATAAATCAAGAAAATGGGTTGGCCAAATATCAGGGAACAGACTAAATCAACGTTTAGTTGATCTCTGTTCCACTAGATAGCGCTCTGGCATCTAAAATGCTCATGTGCTCATGGTCAGGATAAGCCTTTTTTTTATTTTAATGCCAACACTTAACCTTTTTTACTTATTTTTTATACATATATTTTAATAGAAAATGTATATTATATTCAAATTTCATTTTCTAGAACAATCTGTCTGTGAAGTCGACCGCCAGATAGCGCTGCTTTACCCTTTATAATTCATTTGTTGTTATTTTCTTTTGGCTATAGACAAAACTTTTTAAATATGTAAATAGGTAATCAAGTTTTATTTCTTATTCATGCCTCAAGTCAGGTACCTTTTTTTCAAATCCTTGTTTATTAATTTGTTTTACATATATTTCATCAGATCAATCAAATCAAATACACACACACACACACAAAGCCTTTATTAAGACGTTAGTCTTATACAGATTCTCCGTACAAGGTGCAATAACAGGAAAAGAGCAGCACAGGAAACCAGTAGTTTCACAACTATATACAATTATTAGTAATAAGGAAAAGTAAGATTTAATATGAAAGGTCGACGCCATCGCCCCAAGTCTTCAATTCCATAAGCGCGGAGCAGAAATAGGGACTAAGTTATTTAGTTCGCCATAAATATAGCATCCAGACAAATCAAATAGTAATTTAAGGTTGTTTTATATTATATTTTCTAATTTCTCACGACTGCATGCTATTGTCATAATACTCTTGTATTCTAAAATTAGCAAATAATAATAGCAAAATAAAAACATAACATATTCATATAGCGAAAAAATAGTACAAATGTTATATTGTACTGGGATAAGTTGCATAAATTATGAAAAAGGCATCTCCGAGAATAGTTTATATTTATTCCGATAGATGGCGCAAGCCATCAGAAACTTTCAGTTGCACGATAAGAAGATGCCTTTTTCATGATATTCATATAGACTTTTATCACTATGAAAGGTATTAAGTAGAAGGGTATTAAGAGGCCCTATATTGGGTTCAACTCTGTTCAAAATAGTGTATTATATTGAGAGAAGAGAGTACAATTCCTCAATAATATATAAGGCTTTACAAATTGATTACTGGATCACTATAAACACACACATAAACATACGGAACAGAAACCTAAATCTAAAAGATACCAATAGGTTGGTTTGGTCTAATCACAACCAAATAAAGAATACGTTTGTATTCTCAAGTGGTTACATAATTCTTTCACCATTTTTATTGATTTTTTTTTGTCTTAGCTAATCACAAAAGGACAATATTGAGCAATATCTCAGAATTTATAGAACTAATAATTTCCGTTTTGTAAAATATAATATTTAGAAGTATTTTCGATATATTTGAATGTCTTAAAAAATAATGAGCGCTCATTTAGACTTCGATCTATATAGAGGGCTTGATAGCTAGAATTTCGGTATATAGGAAGGTCCGATTGAATATTCAAAATAAGATTATACTTACGAGAAAGACAATTAATAGCTGCGAAACCTTTCTAAAAAGCCAAACGATAATGCTATGATGGTGTTCCCAGGGGATAATTAAGTAAAGAGGTCAAACATAGCATGATAGCTAGAATCTCGGTTTATAGGAAGGTCCGATTGAATATTCAAAAAAAGATTATACTTACGAGAAAGACAAGAAACATCTGCGAAACCTTGCTGAAAAGCCAAACGATAATGCTATGATGGTGTTCCCAGGGGATAATTAAGTAAAGAGGTCAAACATAGCATGATAGCTAGAATCTCGGTTTATAGGAAGATCCGATTGAATATTCAAAATAAGATTATACTTACGAGAAAGACAAGAAACATCTGCGAAACCTTGCTGAAAAGCCAAACGATAATGCTATGATGGTGTTCCCAGGGGACAATTAAGTGAAGAGGCCAAACAATGAAGTGACGAGCTATCCCAGTAGGAAGGTCAAGAAGCAGACGACACCTCCTCGCCCGGAAGAGATGCTTCATTTCTTCGTCCAGCAGCAAAAGAAAAAAAAAACTCGCTCGACACCTTTTTTCTTCGTATCCTTCCCCATCTGGTATCCCAATCTCAAGGGCACCATCATTATTTTCAAATCTTTCTGAGATATTGGGCTAGTTTTTCCTACAGGACAATACACCCCAAGCATCATCTTTGACCCAGAAATCTTTCCATTGTCCGAGGTTCCAGAGCTTCTGAAGAGGTTAAGACCATGTTCTGTAATTAATGTCTTCATTATCGTTTGGAGCTGCATTCACAATTAATGTCGTCATTTGTTATTCTATTCAGAATCGCCTTTGTTGGCTTTATTTCTTTTATGGTCCTTTTTCCATTTTTAGAACCTTTCATTTTTGGGCGTTGTTCTAAATTTATCCAATTTTATCTTAGCATTTTTATATAACTAGAGCAATATAGTTTTTCCCCGATAAAAGACAGATTTTATAAAAGTTTGAAACCTAAGTCTAATTTTTAAGAAAGGGAATTTACTGATCGTGAAACTGATGGCTTTCTTCATGTGTCGGAATAAATATATATCAGCTAATTAATTTTTAATTATTTATTATAAAATTTGAATTATTTATAATATCCATCTAGTCCGATATATTGAAGAATTAAGATTAAAACATCTTGTATGAATAATTTATGTAACTTGGACTCCTGTAACGCACAAAAGTCATCCACTGTGCAGGATGGGTGTAACTCTCTGCCTTCGGATATTCTCTAAATTCAAGGATGGCACAATTTTTTTAATTTTATGACTTCATCCTTCATTATCAAAAGAATGGCGGGTTTGACACCACAATTATATACAAAATTCTTTCGGACATAGTCTTCCTCAGCCCAATAAGAATTTTCTTACAATTTTGAAGGAGGCTAGGAACGTAGGCTTCTGTAATGCCAATTATTTGAAAAAGACGGCGCGTCAAATTTTACTCTTTTTTTTTTTTTAATATGAGGTTTGTTTGTTTTACCTTTTGAATATAATTTCGCAGCAAAATTATTTATAAGCTGATATATATATCAAATATTCAAAACATTGTAACAATTTTTAACGCCTTGCCAAATGCTTCATTTTTATTTATTTCTTCTGACGAAGCAAAATATTTTTGTTGAAACGTTGAGAAAAAAAATTTAACTGGCCGAAATGTCTATTTTTTAAAGAAACCTCTTTCTTCAAGATGTTCATTACCGTTCTACATATATACAAGTATTTCCAGAAAAAAAAAGGCTTTTTGCAAATCTTTGAGGTCAATATCCTCTCAGGAAACGAAGCATACCTTCCAAAGGAAAACGTTCTCACAGATCTTTCTATTTCTTAAACTCTATTTCAAAAAGCTTAAAGCACATAATTTCATGGACACTGAATTTTGAGATTCAGTAGGTACGTGTGAAAACGGCATACCTGCAATGTATGTATCAATACGTTTCAGCTATGTATGGCTCGACTTCGATTTAAAAATTCAACCAGAAACTAATAAAATGCCAAAATCCTCTAAACAGAAATTTAATAATATATTAAGAAAAGGCATCTCCTTATCGTGCGACTGAAAGTTGCTGATGGCTTGCGCCTATCGGAATAAATATCAACAATTTCAGTGCACGATGAGGAGATGGCTTTTTTTTTCTTTTCTTAATTTATGAACCTTATTTCAGTACAATATCATATTTGTATTATTTTTTCATATATATGTATATTCCCATATAGCGACTTCGACTCAAATTAAACTAGCAACTAGTAAAATGTCACAATCTTAAAAAAACGCAATTTATTTTATAAATATTCTATATAGCAATTTTAATTCAAGTTCAACCAGCAAATACTAAAATTCTGTACAATTCCAAAGCCAAAACTTAATGTTTTTATAATAAAATAGTGAAAAATGACTTGACAACTATTTAGGAATATTTATAAAATAAGTTCGGCTTTGGAATTGTACAGCATTTTATTTTAATCTTATTAAAATATAAATATAAATTTTAAAAAATAATATAATAATGATTATTGTGATTTATGATGATGAAAATAGTTACTGATTAATTGGACACCATACAAGGTTGTCCCAAAAGTTCGCAAACACTTGCAAAAAATTGAAATACCAATATTATTCGCCGTTATTTATAATGTGTTTGTATTATGTATAAAGTAATTGTATTATGTATTCGCCGTAATCATATTATTCGCTAAGTAATAAGAAAAACAACGTTTTAAGAAAGAACACGACCTTTTGGGGCAACCTTATATATATTTCCTAGAGAGAGGTCTTAAATGAGGCAGGTTACTGTACAAAACTTTAATTTAAGAACAGTTTTCTCTTTCAGGGTCATGAAGACATCTTCCCAGAGTCTCCCAATTGCTGAGTGAAGATTGTCGACTTCCCAGTTCTGGTCCACCGGTCAAATAACGATGCCAATTGTTTTTCTGCCATCACAGATCGCACCATCCTATTGACGCTCAAATGGAAGGAAATTAACCTTAATATTCGGCAACCTTTCTTGTTGTCCAAATCTTGACTTGACCTCTCTCCCAAAATATTTTTAAAATTGCAAGATTCTAAAAATATTATAGCAAAGTATTTATTATTTTATATTAACAGAGTATCATTTTTATGATTATATATGTTATGAATATTTTTGTTATTGTTAGATAAAGGGTTGATAAAAAAACAAAGGATCGATAAGATAAAGGGTTGGTGCAGTCGTGATAAAAAAAGATAATTATTTACCGTCAAGTAGCTTTTATTTTCATTTACTTGAGGAAAGATTACACATTAGTTAGTTTCACATTATATAGAATTTATAAAGTTAATCCTATATTAGTGATTTAAAAGGATAGATATATTAATATTACTTTGAAAAAGATAAAATACACACGAAAGTTCTTAATAAATGAATAATCTTTGTACACGAGTTATCTAGAACCTTGACGCATATTTACAACAAAACTGAAAGTCTTTCTAAAAACGATGATAACAAAAGTAATATTATCAATGAATAAAATAAAATATATATTTTTTACAATACAGAAATATTTGAGTTTTAAAATTATAATATATATATATATATGAGAAAACAATTGAAAAAATAAAAAGGACAGGTGTTGATATTAAAAATATTGTGCTATTGGTCAGGATATTATCTTTACGATAATAAATACTTTGTTACTATATATATTAAAGTACGCATACGTAGCGGTATCTATGAATTAAAATAGAAGATTTTGAGCCGATTTAAAAAATATTCATGTTTTTGAATTCAAAACAACAAAAACAGCTCTTTTTCTTGATATTGACGCAGAAACGTGATCCTCGACACGTTTGGGGAAAGTTTTGGTTCTAAAGCCATAACTTTCGTTTAAAAATTCCAGATCTTGCTCTTTTTCTATCATTTTTTATACATATATATATACATAGAAGCATAGGGCGCTTCTCCCGTCAAAATCTTGCCAGCAAAACACCTCTTTGGTAGATTGTGAAGATTCCATTGGATCCCGTGTGGATCTCATGGAATAAAGTCCGCCCTAGACTGACGAGGGCCATTAGCCCGAAACCATGGTTTCTAGGTGAACGCTTCTCAATTTGCCAAAGTTGGTGTTGTGGCTTTGTCACCGACCCGAGGCCGATAGTTTGCGGCGACGGTCAATAGATGGCGTCAGTTTTTGACGTTTATTTTGACGGGAGAAGCTCCCTATGCTTCTATAGATCAATTTCCTCCTAGCAATTTTTCCATCTATATTCTAGCCATAGATTTGGCCCAACCACCTTGCCAGCAAAACACCTATTCGGTAGATTGTGAAGATTCCATTGGATTCCGTGTGGATCTCATGGAATAAAGTCCGCCCTAGACTGACGAGAGCCATTAGCCCGAAACCATGGTCTCTAGGTGGACGCTTCTCAATTTGTCAAAGCTGGTGTTGTGGCTTTGTCACCTACCCGAGGCTGCTAGTTTGCGGCGACGGTCAATAGATGGCGTCAGTTTTTGACCTTTATTTTGACGGGAGAAGCGCCCTATGCTTCTATGGATCAATTTCCTCCCGGCAATTTTTCCATCTATATATATACATATAAAAGAAAAAATATATAGGTTCAGATAAATTACCACTAAATCTTTACTTTGAGAAAGATAAAATACACACGAAAGTTCTCAATAAATGAATAATCTTTGTACACGAGTTAAATAGAACCTTGAATATTTAAGCTATTATCTATCCATTCAACTTTACACTCTTGTTCGACGGTACATATACTACAATAGGTACGATTCAGAGAAGATTAGCAATAGCCCCTGCGCAAGTTGACACGCAAAATTGTGAAACGTTCCATTCAACTGTATTCAACTATAACAACAGAGCTAAGGACACTGGCGCCAAATGAAAAAAAAGAGAGAAAATAAAAATTCTATAAATTTTATATACCTATATAAAATTTATAGAATTTTTATTTTCTCTCTTTTTTTTTCTCTCTATATATATCCAAACAAAAAAATTACATTATGCTTAAAATAGGTTTATTGTAAGTATACTAATTTCAATTCAAACGAATAAAAATAGAATAAAAACACACACATATATATATTTTTTACATATATATAGTGTAAAAACTATATAATAAAAATATAACAGTGATTCTACATTTAAAACTTAAGGAGCAAACTGATAAGAATGATAAATCATATCAAGTAGATTTGGTTAGATTAGCAAGCTAAATCTAAATTAATTATAAAAATAAATAGTTGTATAGTTTTATAGTTAAGTATTCTATTAAAATTATCTTAATTATTTTTATTATTTAAATTCAAATTATAAAATTAGTAAATTGTTATTATTTAGTATAGATAGAGAGAGAAAAAAAAATCGTTTACTTCTAAAACATCATCTAGTTAATTATATATTTATAATTAATAACAATAAAATTTAACAACGTAACGTCTTTTGCATCGGCTTTTACACGTCATTTAGACATACTCTAATCCTATATATAGAATAATCGAAGTGAGAATGTATATAATAGTTAGAAAAAAGAGAGAAAGACAGAACCATGTACTTTTGATCAAACTAATAATAAGAAGACAAAAAGTTTTGTAAAAAAGGTAGTTAAGATTGTTAGTATATATATATATATTTCTATAATTTTATATTTTATCGTTTTTTTTTTTAATGATTTTTTAATTTTTTTTATTTTAAAATATGAATATAAATAGTTGTATTTAGTAATATATCTATACTATGAATTAACTTTTGTTATAAGTTTGGTTTTTATGTTTTGAAACCCTAATGGTAGACCAGACAAATACAAAAAAAATTAAATTGGAGTAATTATTGAAAAAAGAGGTCTGCTGAACCGGGAATTCTCAAATAGAAGTTCAGCGGCGTTTCATCCCTTCTCTATTACGTCATAGACCTCTTTTCAACCGGATTTTATGTGTTAATATAAAGTTACTTCAGTGAAACATTTATATGAACAGATATAACAGATATAAGTGTTACCAAATTCTTATTGTGAACCTACCTTGACCGCGCCGCCTTCAACTGTAAACATCTATTTCTGGATGACACATGTTGTGGGGGGTGGGGGACAAAATTAGACCGTCCATTCTGAAGTTTTAGAACAACAAGATATTCAAAGAAGAAAGAAAAGATAGTTAAGGGAAGAAATTCAAACTTTATAATCTTTACAGCCAGTTATATTAAAATAACTGATTCAACACTTATTCATCTTTCAATATTCCTTTAAAAAGGCAAACTATTAGAGTTTAATAAAGCTATTAATTGTGAAAATTCACTTTTATTTAATTTCCATTTTCCTCCCCAGAAATTGGAGATTAAACAAAATGAATTCTATACAATATTACTTTAAAAATCTTGTGAAAAAATCTTCAAATCAGCTATTTAATTTAAGTTTAACTAATTGTTAAAGATTATAAATTTGTAGTATTTATTATTGAGAGAAATTATAGAAAGTTGATTTAATAAATGGATACTTCCATTTATTTTTTTAAAGTATTTTATAATTGATATACTGTTGAAATATTTTACTTGTCTGATACTAAATTTGTTTTTAATAAATTCCATGTTTAAATTTTTAACATCTTCTATGAAATTTTCTAATATATTATTTATTCTATAAAATCTTAGAAACTGACCAAAATATATACCTTTACAACAATTTAATGAAATATTAGAATTCATATTACAGTATTTTATAATATTGAAATTATAATTACTTTTTTATTATAAATTTTAATAGCATTATTTGTAAGGTCTATATTTAGGTCTAAAAAGTTAACTTTTTTGTTTCTATAAATTTTTTCATTGTTCTTAAGTTTCAAGTATTTAGGATAAATTTTAGGTATTAAGTTTTTGAACTGTGGATTATTAAATATTATGATGTCATCTACATAACGGAACATTTGCCAGTTAACATTATTTTGTAGAAAGTATTCTCTTTCGTACCAGAATAATATTAAGTTTGCTAATAAAGGACTGGAAGAAGTTCCCATGGGAACGCCTTCTGATTGAATATATATTTTATTTTTAAATTCTATATAGTTAAAATTTAAAAATGTTTCCAGTAGAGTTTTTGCTGTTTTAAGATCTAATTTAATTGTTTTATATCTGTTATGAATAATTTTAATGTGGAAAGTTTTGTCATTAATGATTTCGTTAAATAAATTGGTTATTTTATTATTTAGATCTCTTAAATTTATTTTAGAATATAGGTCCTCAAAGTCAAATGTGTGTACTGTTTCCATGTTTGTCCAATTGTTCATTAAATAGTTAATGATTTTTTTATTTGAGTCGATAAATTTATAATTATATTTATTAGTTAATTTATTTATAATAAATTGTAGTGTTGAAGCTAATTGTATATCAATGTTTTTTATAACTGAATTTATACCAGATGTGATTGTTCTGAAAGAAATAGGTTTTTTGTGTAGTTTAGGAATTATATAGAACTTTGGTATGTTTGGATTTTTGTAGTGATTATAAATTTTTAGTGAATTTTCAACGTTTTTGATGTCTTTTTTGATTTTTGTGGCTGTAGTTCTAGCAAAAGTGTATTTATGATTATTATCAATTTCCTTTTTTAGTATATCGTGGTATAGATTTTTACAAATTATAGATAAGTTATTGGAACATTTATCTATAGGAGTGATAATAAAGTCCTTCTGTAATTTAATTATATTTTCTTTAAAAGAAGGAATATCTGAATTAGGTTTTGTGTATTTAAGTGTATTATTATAATAATTTATAATTTCTTTTTTAATATTATGTTTCCATTCCAGAAAACACATCTTTATCACTATCTAAACACTGAAAAAAACAAAAGTTCTGAAGTTATTTTTTCTAAAATTACTTTTATAATTTACTTTTTCATAATCAAACAATAAAAGATAATTATAATATGTATGAAGTTTTATTTATATTAGAATATCTAATATATAATTAAATTTGTATATTATATTATATATAAAAATATATCATAGAGCAAGCTCATATGAATTAATATAGTGTAAATATTAAAAATAAAGAAGGCATCTCCTGACCACGAGCACATGTGCTTTTTATATTTTGATTTCAACACCTGACCTTCTCATCTTTTATTTTTTTCTCTCACTTTTTCATGTGTTAAGCGTATTTACGCAAGTTTGGCCTTAAATACCCATTTCTTGTTTTTCAAGAAGCCTCTGGGACCAAAAAATATTTTTGGTCGCAGTGGTACAGCATACACCCACGCTGACGAGCGCGAAACGCGTTCGTGGATGGCTTTTCTTGATTTATCGAGAAATTGGGTTGGCCAAATATCACGGAGCAAGTTGAATAAACGTTTGGTTTATTTTTGCTCCACTAGATGGCGCTCTGCCATCTAAAAAGCACATGTGCTCGTGGTCAGGATATGCTCTCTTTATTTTTAATATATATATATATTAAAATCAAAAAAGACATATCCTGACCACGAACACATGAGCTTTTTATTATATACATTCAATTATATATTTAACATAATTAAGATTATTTAAAAAATCGGGTAAGTCTTCACAAAATCTATTGAACTTGATGTAAGAGACTTGAAATACTGAGCACTTGAGTAAAATATTAGTTTAAAGTTAGTTACGCAAAACAGCTTGGATGCTGTACTGCGCGAATTCTTCGCATTAACTCTTGAACTTCCATAAAAATCTTGAAATTGTTTTAAAAATGATATACAAAGAATGTTTCTTTATATGCGGCTTATAAATATTGAAATTTCAAGTTAATGGAGCAGCCCAGAGTTTTTAAACTACTGAGAAATCTCTAAAAAGATTATCGACTAATATAAGATAGGGATTTCTAATATTTATGCAGCAATTATTATGTCTTGATGTTGTGATCACACAATATCAAAAATTGATAATAAATGACAACGAGTATATTTGAATTATCTTTAATTTCGAATTTATATAAATAATCTAAAATATATTTAGTATTAAATATAACTTTTTAGAAATATTAAATAGCACAATAATTGCTGTGGTTTATTTTGATGATAAATCAATTAGAAATATTTGTATAATCATCAGTAGTGTGAAACTGTTTTCCCATTCAATCGCCCATTAAATTGCTGCGGCAAAAAAAAATGTTTATCAAATTGCGGCGCGTGGTGAGATAGACTCGAAATTTTATGTTTTTTTAATACAATAAATAAATGACAAAGCACGCTATATTTAGATAAAAAAAAACTATGATCCAACTAAAATAACTGGATGATATAACTCAATCAATAATTAGATTTACTTGATTCAAGATAAAATTGTGAAAAGCGTTTAAAAATACAAATATTTTCACCCAATGTGTTTCAAATTGCAAACTTCCAAGCGATAATCGCTCTTCAACGGGCTTAATTAAAACATCGACTGTTTCTTACAAGAAATATTTACAAATATACGTGCCCAGAATTTTGAATATTTATAATTAAAATTTGAATTTTCTTTTCGGTTTTCAGCTATAAATATCCACGTTGCGAACGCATATTTGTAAATATTCCTTGTAAGAAATAGTCAATTATTTTTAAAGCCTGTTGAAGAGCGATTATCACTTGAAAGCTTGCAATTTAAAATAAAAATAAACTCATTGTGATAAAATATTATCGTTTTTTAATTATATTAACACAACGTTGTTCCAGTATAAAAATTAACTTATCATAAAAATAGTTGAGTGAATACTATTCTTTATTGATTATCATTTGTTCAATGTCCGTTGGAGAATAATGGATTCGCCGAATGTCGTGGTTTGCTTGGAGGAAGAAAGCGAAGATTGAATGCGGCTGATTCCACACTAGCCCTCTCAATGATATCCTAATCTTGACATACTCTAAACATTGTTACTTTAATTTAAATATTTAATCATGTATGGTTCCTTTTGCTCTGTATGTTTATTTTTGTATATATGGCTATATTTCTTTTTCTTTGTTTTTTCTTTCTTCTCTCTTTTCTTGTTCCTTATTACTTCTTGTATTTTAGTTTTTACTTTTGAAATATCTTCCTCTGCTAAATCCCGTAGAGAGGAATCATGTATAGGGCTGGATGCCCCAATAAAAAGGCTTGTGTGTGTGTGATTATCATTTGTTGTAGTCGTTGTGGTTTAAACACATTAAGTTTATGAATATTCATGGATTTTTAATGCGCTACATTTCATAATTGAGATAAATATTTCTACAGAGACCGTATACTGCTATGAGATAAATATTGAAATAAGATGGCATGAATAGTGGTGAAAATGAGCGATTGCTCCAGTTTACTCTCCGGACCGATGTGTATCAGGCTGGTTATATTATATAGTCTGAATTTGTTCAGGAATACAGGAAATTGGTGTTTCAGGAATCTTTGGACATAAACTTCTAGGAGTATTTAATCAATAATTTTTGTATTATTTTCATTTTAGATTTTCTCTTCTGTTTGAGAAAACCATCGTTTCACTTTTAATTGTGTTTTTAGTCGGTTATTGAGTTGTATATAATGAATTGTATATAGGTTGCTAAAATAATCAATTTTAGATTTTCTCTTATGTTTTGGAGTACCATCGTTTAAGTTTCAGTTGTGTTTTTGGTCCGGTGGTTGAGTTGTATAAAATGAATTGTATATAATCTGCTAAAATGTATTTAGGCGCAAGTATCCCGAGCTGGGATATCGCGTCCGATATGTCAAATAAAATAAAATCGTTAAATTTTATATCAAATTTCCGCCCTAGGTGTTAAGTGATTATGATGATTATTCAAGAATTTTACAGTTATAGATCGGATCCTTATGTTGGAATTTATTTCGTACCCATATCAGTTACGCGATCGAGAAATAAAACTTTCACGTTAAGTACTTAATTCGTTTTCCCAATACTGGAAGTTCACGACCTCACACGGGAAACTTTTTTTTCTGCTTTTTTTCTTTGCCCCACAGCCACCATCCCAACAACGGCTTTCTCCAGGAATTGTCCTTCTCTTCTGATGACATGACCATGGTTTCTCATAATTGGGAAGCTTTCATCCATAGATACTCCATTAATCACACATTTTATAAGGTTGGAAATCATATAGAAGGAATGAGAGAAAACCGTTTTTATTTTTGAAGTATTGGTATTAGGAATGGCTGAAAGAGAAAGAGAGTTCAGAATTACGAACTGTTACTTAAAGTCGTAAAAAAATGTTTCAGCTTACAATTTCAGGCAATTGTTGAATGTTGTTAGTCAGGAGATGGTGTAGGTAGTAGGAAAGGCCTCATGATCAAATTCTACTACAGGACTAATAACTAACTGTGTTAGTGTTCACAATTTATGATTAATTATTATAGATGGGTTGATCTCGGAAATGTAATAGTTATGGGGAACGATATTTAGGATTAAGATGGGGCCTGAAGAACTGTTCACATTAGCACAGGCAAAAGAGTTGATGGTACTATTTCAGAAAAAAAAATGTTGATGGAAGAGAGAGATGAAGCGAGAACGGATAAAACCTCAGGAGTGCGATTATCCTTGGGAATAACATTTCATACAAGTCATCAGAAGTCTGAGTATAATCCCAGAATTCAGGACTTGTGTCGTGGCATACATAATGAAGATTAAACAATGGGAACAGCTCTGAGCCTTTTGAAGAACATTTCTCGCACGTTTATACAAAGAGATATTCGCTTCAATTTTAGAGAATCATCAAGTTAAATAAAAATTATAAAATGCTAAAGAAGCCAGTATTTCCTCAACAATATATTTCGATGCGGAATTTTCGCGCAAATCCGAAAAAGAAAATATGGAATAGATTGAATATCATTTGACAGTATGGTCAGTAAGTTAGAATAACAAAAATACACTTACCTTGTTTAAAGGGGGTGTTCTTGAACTTATTAGATGATTCTCAGAATTGAGTCTAAAACTTATAACACGAGAAATTATGCAAATTCGGAAAGATATTTGTTCAGACCTCAAGGAGACCTTTTCTGGAGAACTTTCTCGGGTGTTTGAAAAGGTTTGATAACATATTATGAGACTTGAAATTATCATTATGATCTTTATTCAAAGCTCCAAACAATGCAATGGACCCATAAAACATTGACAGTAAAGTAAAAAACAAAGCTTTCCATTTCCCAGGGCAAAAACATGATATCTGTTTTTTGGGACCAAGAAGGTCTTGATATTCATGGTCGCTTTTGAAATAAATTCTTCTATGAACAAGGAGAAATATTTTAAATCAATGAGAGTGCAATTCAAACAAAAAGACTAACTCAAAAAAGAAATGTTTTTAAATTTTCATTAAGATAATACGAGACCTCAAACGGCGCATATGACTTCGGCGAAGATAACAGGGTATTGAAAATAGAGCAATCCATAGATAAATCTTTAATTAAAAAGGCATATATTGGATCAAAAAATAATTTATTTTACCAATATTTCAGCTGGCTGAACGCCAACCTTTATCAAGGTGTTATAACATTTTAAAGTTTAAACATTTAAACATTAAATTTTAAACACACTTTGAAATGTTATAACACCTTGATAAAGTTTGGCGTTCAGCCAGCTGAAATATTGGTAAAATAAAGCATTTTTTGATACAATATATGCCTTTTTAATTAAATAACAGGGTATGGGTGGACGTTGATGCCCCACCCTGCGTACATTCCTGACGTGGAACTCTCAGACTTTTACATGTTTGGAAGATTAAAGAATATTTACATGGCAAATGATGTGAAAATGATGTAATTTTGCTCTAAGTTGTTAGAGGATGGTTCCAGAGTGGTATAAGTCGTTTTTTACCAAAATATTCTTGAAAGCTGGCAACAACGCTGTATCAAATGGGTACAAAAAGGGTGAATATATGGAATGATTCTAATATATAGAAGTCTGTGAAAAAATAGTACAAATGTGATATTGTACTGGGATAAGGTGCATAAATTAAGAAAAAGGCATCTCCTTATCGTGCAACTGAAAGTTGCTGATGGCTTGCGCCATCTATCGGAATAAATATCAATTATTCTCGTTGATTTCTAATTATTTCAGAATTGGCCAAATACCCATTCTTGATTAAGAAGATGCCTTTTTCTTAATTCATGCACCTTATCCCAGTACAATATCACATTTGTACTATTTTTTCACATTGTGTCGCGGTCTAACGCATTCTGGCCTTAACTACCCGTTTCATGATTTTTCAGGATGCATGAATGACCAATTTATTTTGGTCGTTGAGGTACAGCTTGCACCACGCTGATGAGGGCCAACAGCCCGAAACGCGTCCGTGGTTAGCTTTTCTTGATTAATCAAGAATGGGTATTTGGCCAATTCTGGAATAATTAGAAATCAACGAGAATAGTTGATATTTATTCCGATAGATGGCGCAAGCCATCAGCAACTTTCAGTTGCACGATAAGGAGATGCCTTTTTCTTAATATAGAAGTCTGTTAGGATTTCTTATAAACAGAGTTTTAGTTTTCTAGTTTCTCAATAACAAAAGTTATTACCGATTGTGCAATATATATTGACCGAACCTTGTATCTTCCTGTTTTAAAGATCATTATTTGCATTACAAAATCTGAAGAATATACTAATTTTCAGGCATATTGATATACGGAGAGAGAAAGTTACTCGAATGTTCAAAATTTAGATAATTTGATAATTAAAAACATTTTATTGACAGTCTCTTGTTATAAAAAGGAATACAAAAATCACAATTGTCACTAATATAGAACTGGAATTATAACATAATCACACTGATGATGAATAAGAAGAGATATTGATGCAACTTGTATGGACATCCAGACATAATAAACGTTTTAAAATATGTCTAAATAAAAATATTCATGAAAAAATCTAAATACAATAAATTTAAAGTACACCCCCCTTCTAATTATAATAAGAATATATCCATCTTTTAGTAAAATTAATCAGGCCTCAAGGGAAGAGTGTATTTTTAAAACATTTTTATTCTCTAGCTTTCAGGCACAGACGCCCTTCTACAGGAAAAAAACTTGGTATAATTATTCGCCAATAGAACACGAGTTAAATATAACTATACTATTATACTATACTATACTATATAAGTATACTATTTTACATCGGCACCAAAAAAGGAAGAGTACTAGGTAGAGGAAGGTACTGAAGGAGGGAGATATGTAGAGACCATGTGGCCCACCCTCAGTAGAGGAAGGCCCTGAAGGAGGGAGATATGGAGAGACCATGTGGCCCACCCTCAGTAGAGGAAGGCACTGAAGGAAGGAGATATGGAGAGACCATGTGGCCCACCCTCAGTAGAGGAAGGCACTGAAGGAAGGAGATATGGAGAGACCATGTGGCCCACCCTCAGTAGAGGAAGGCACTGAAGGAAGGAGATATGGAGAGACCATGTGGCCCACCCTCAGTAGAGGAAGGCACTGAAGGAAGGAGATATGGAGAGACCATGTGGCCTACCCTCAGTAGAGGAAGGCACTGAAGGAGGGAGATATGGAGAGACCATGTGGCCCACCCTCAGTAGAGGAAGGCACTGAAGGAAGGAGATATGGAGAGACCATGTGGCCTACCCTCAGTAGAGGAAGGCACTGAAGGAGGGAGATATGGAGAGACCATGTGGCCCACCCTCAGTAGAGGAAGGCACTGAAGGAAGGAGATATGGAGAGACCATGTGGCCTACCCTCAGTAGAGGAAGGCACTGAAGGAGGGAGATGAGAGATATGGAGAGAACATGTGGCTCACCCTCAGTAAAGGAAAGCACTGAAAGATGAGGAAGGTTTTATATTCTGATTTTTATTCAGAGAGAATGAAATATCTTTGGTAAATAGATTATAGTTTGATTATATCCTTCTCTGAAATCCAGCTTGGAGATGTCCAAACAGGTTTGACGGTGGTACCAAAAAGAAAAGACTAACGAAGAGCGCATAGGGTCAATATGTGGTAGGGTGAAAGGGTTTGATTCATTTGTCTGAAGGTCAGGGAACAACCAGCTTGCCATAATTAACTGAACAAAGGTCTACCGGATAGAGAGCCACGCCCAAACAATCCCCCACAACTTCCTGTTGAGAAATGCAGAAATTACTTAGTTTCTTTCTGAACAACCCAATAAAAAATCATTCAATATACAAGGTGGGATCAATAAATAAGGTGAATTATATTTTATTTAAAATAATAAGAAAGATATTAAAAATTAGGACTTGATTTATTCAAAATATATGATCACCTTGGCTTTCTATACATGGTCTCCATCGTTCTGGCAACTTGTAAATACCCTCTTTATAGGCACTCTTAGGAAGCGTGTGAAAAAAATCTTGCACCACTTTCTGGACATCTTCATCCGAGTCTATTCGCTTTCCCTTTAACTCCTTCTTTAGTAGTCCAAAAAAGAAATAGTCAGAGGGGGCTAGGTCTGGACTATATGCAGGATGTTCTAAAACTTCAAAACCTAATTTAATGATTGTAGATACAGTTTTACATTATGTATGCGGCCTTTGAAACCCGAATACGGTTAAGTTTTTGGTCCAAATTAAGGAAATGTGGAATTCGTCCATTTTTGAACTCGTTAACCCATTTATAAATGTTTTTTTTAGACAAACAAGACTCACCATAGATATCTTTTATTCATTGGCATATTTGAGATGTTTGAATACCTTCTGCATTCAAGAAACGAATAACTGCACGTTGTTCAAGCGTGGTGCAATCCTTCAAGGGAGCTTCCATTTTAGTTTATTTATAAGTCTCGCGCCGCGCTTGGGAAAAAAGAACAGAACACCTTAAATAGTCTCTCGATGTTATATTTTAATATTCTGTGGTTTAAATTATTTTTGCTTTTTTAATTCTATACTTACAGAAAAGCTTATTTGCTCAGAATCAGCAATAATCTTCATTTTTTCAGGAATTACATAAACTTAAAAAAATCATAATTTTTTTTCTATATCTCAAGTGTTAGACCACACACAGATCTGATATTTTTCTCTAATCTTAAAAAATAATTAGATAACTTTTCAAAATAATTATTGGCTCAAACTTTTATTTCGACGTATATACGTCCCCCTAGGGACATTTGCACTTTAAAGTTAAACTAAACATAGAAAAAAAATAAAGATCATTTAAATATGTACAAGAATTGATATGCAATTTAGTTAATTGAAAAGAGAAAAAATATCAACACCATTGATATATGTATAAAAGGTTGGTATGCAAATTTAGTTGAATGAAATTAATTGCAAAGTATTGTATTCGAGGAAAACAATTTAGAGATTAAAGAAAGTTACTTTCACGAGAAATCATACGAATAGTAAATTGTTTTTTTAAATATTCAATATTTATAAGTATTAAATTTTAAAACTATAAAATCCAAAAATATATTTTTTTAAATTTAAAATCTTATATAAAATACTACTTTATTTTAAAATATAAAAAGAAATCTGGGCTCTCTTGATTTGTCTTTCCATAAAGGAAAAAACTTTTTATTGCCATCTAGATTGCAGGAGATAGTATTACAGTAATTCTGACACAATCCACGATTTTCTTTTTTGGATTCAAAAGTTTTATTTTTGGAACCGTTTATAAAACAGAAGCTTCAACACAATTATATATTTAACTTAGATTTTTAAAATATTAAGAGAAAGGCATCCCTGATCGTTAAGTTAAAAGTTGTTGATGGCTTGTACCATTCTTTTATAAAGTTATCCATGAGTTCTGAAGTCTTCTGATTATCAATGTCGTTTTTATCTTTAGTTGTACTTTCAACAGAAGTAGATTAGTAAAAAAGTTTTTTTACATATAACAAATAAATATTTAGACAAAATCAATAAGGAATTTAGGGCTAGGTTTATTTTAAATTGAGATTAGGTCATAGTGTAAAAAACAGAGAAGAATCTTTATTATTACAAACGACTATAGAAGTTCACCAAACACAAACCATACACAGAATATATTTGTGCATGAGTTTGATGTAAATAATCATATGTAAATAACTTTGTCAGGATTAGAATGACGAATCCTGTATGGGACTTTGATTCCAGTAAAAGGTTTGTTACTGCTGTTGTATATAGTCACAGTGTAGAAAATACTATACTATACCTACTACGTATAGGTTTCTCTCTGTATTCTTAGTTCTCTTCTCTTCAATTACTCTGTAAACTGGCGAATCCTTTATAGGACGAGAGGTCCTCAATAAAGGCTTTTGTTGTTGTTGTTGTATATTTGCGCATGAGTTGATAATTAACAATAATAGCTCTATATTTTATTGAGGTTAAATTAAATAGAACAATAATTAAGTTAAAATATATCGGCATATCATTTGACGGGTAAATAAAAAGCGCAACTTTTAAAATTGCCACTAAAAATGTTTTTACGATAAATGTTAAAAATTCTTAACGCAATAAAAGAATATCAAAAAACACATAATATATTAATTATAAACAGTCTAACTTGGATAATTCTAAGCCCAAGGGACCAAAAAATATCGAATTATCCAGAAATTCGAATTAAAAACGAAAATTCTATTTATAGGAAATTCTAGGAACCAAGATAAATATTTGAATTAAAGAAGTTTTAGAATTGAAGGCGTTCTAATTATTCAAGTTGCATTGTATTAACTAATATACAAATAGAAAATAAATATAAAAATAATGGATCTTTAAAAAAAAAAAAACAGATTAATATCCCCATGACAAGTGGAACTAACCGTGTTATCCCCTCTTGTCACCAAAATGAGTTGTGGATTCAATTTGAGAGAATTTGTATTACATTGAAAAACTATTCTATATACAGTTACGAGCGTCATGCGTTCTTAATAATTCTTCATCTATATCACCGTTTGCTTTTTTTTTTTTTTTGGAATGGCGCTCTCCTATTGGTTGGCTACGATCACGCCACCTTTGCCCCCCCCCCCCCCTCCCAACATGCCCCCCCCCCCACTCGCTTTTTGGTTTTTGTAACTATTGTGTTAGAGCGGGTCGCTCCTTAAATAATCTATTGTTAAAAATACCTCATTATAGGTCCGCAAATATCGAAAGTATAGGTATGTAGCTTTTGTACTATTAAGGTGTATATATATACACATACTTATGTACATATGTAAGTACTATTATCATTAGGGATATATATGTCACATCTACATAAATGTAGATATAATACTATATACTCTCTACTAATATATGCATTTATATAAGGCGCCAATTTATAATTGTAACAAATAGTATTCGAATAAAAACATTCAATCGGGTAAAACACGGGTGTTGCCCGGGTCATTCGGCTAGTTTGAATATAAAAATAAACAGTTTAAAATGAATAGAAAGTTTTAAATATTTGTGGCGACCACACCGCGCGTCGTTCGAACAACAAGGCTTGCTTCCAGCGGCCGTTTTTTCTTTCCTTTCTATATATTTCGATGCTTTAATTAAATAAATTTATTTTATAAAAATAATTATAATCTTATCAGCGGCCTTTCCACAAATCACACCAACACGCACGCAACCATCCCACATATTTATATTTTATATATTATGAAAAGAAAATCGACGATATTTTGGTCGTTGTAAAGAGCGCGGCCGATATATTTGAATCCGCGATTTTTTCAACGTAATTTTAAAAGGACTCACGATTCTGTATCTATATCGTTATGTTATACCAGCCTTATGAAGCTATAACAGTTCTTCATAACAAAGAGAGAAGGTTTATACAAATGAACGTTATTGTTTATATTTAATTTTTCGATAGTTTACAAAACATAACAATGTTGGGAAAAATCATATATTCATAAAAGAGAAAGAACTCTGATAATTACCAAGATATTTTATTACTTAAAGGTATTTAATAAACAATAAAAAAGGACAAGAGATTAAAGAAATTAAACTAGATAAAATTATATACACTCTAGCAGCTCAATACTATCAGCGGCCTGTCCTATCCAATAAACGCTAGCCAACTACACAAACAATCTAAAAAAAAAGCTGCGATATATATAGGCAGAGATATAAAATAAAAGGATTTAAAAGCGCGAATGTTTTTTTATACATAAAACGAACTTCTACTGTCCTTACTGCGATGAAAAAATATATTGGGAGGGCTTGTTTCATCAATGGTGAACCCTCTCAGCGGTTTCGCCAATTTAATCCACCAGACCGCTTCTCAGAGCTCTAATACTGTATTGGATCATTCTGCTTTTATATGCTACACTGAAGGATGGAATCTTAGAAATGGTTTTCAAGTAAACTATGGACATAAGCTTATAGGACAGTAGAATTACATTCAAATATTTGCTTCGAGCAATGCTCTTCAGCAAACTATAAATGAGCATAGACAAAACTAAAACACTATGCAAATCACAAGAGTATTTTATCGTAGAAATATCCCGGAATTGTCAGTTTCAACAGTACATAAATCAAAAATAATTTTTAAAAAGTACCTTTGAAAATTCAAGATAGGATTTCGTATATAATTTTATTAGGAAGATAATTCTTGTATATTTTATATTTTGAGCTTTGTGAATTGATATGTAAGTTGATTTTCGTTCATTCTTAACTTAAAATTCTTAAAATTCTTGATTGAAAAGATTACTTTTGAATTAAGATAGCCATTTTACATCTTTCCTTCATCATCCATACAAAATTCTTTTGATCTTCGAATATTTTAAACATTGAAAAAAGGATTATTGAATTTCTACCTTAGCAAAATTGGTTCTTAAATTAATTTTCTTTGTGTTGGTTGATATGAATTTAATTAATCATAGGGCAATTGGGGCCGTTTCAATTATAAAGCCATTGTGGTTAATTTCGAATCACTTCATTAAATCGCTGTTGATCTAAATGACTGGAACAATGGCTTTGAGAACGCATTGTCTTTTGAAGGTGCCATGGGGATAGGCTTTCTCGATGTCGTTTGAATGAAAAGCGCTCTTTGATTTTTGATTCATCTGCTTTTTATTGATAATTACAATTTGAGTTAATAAGTAATGAATTCAGATATCAATCCAGAACAATAAATTATAACAATAGCAAGAAATTTCTAAATCTGAGTTCCTTTATACATCAGAATTCCCTCGAAAATTTTAATATCCTTGTATAATTTTTGCATATACGTTTGTCACTTGTTTAACGTTTAGAATACATTTTTTATAACCAAAATATAATATGTTATGTATTTTTTCGGGTTTGTATATATTTATTGAGATAATTATTTCATTAAAAAAAGAAACATAGTGTTGATATAGAAAATAAAATAAATGTTCATAGTACATCAGAGGTTTGTTTCAAATTTTGATGGAATACATTTGAAATGAGATTATTATCACCAATTCTCTTCCATAAGTCCATACCTACAATGTAAAACCACGGACATGATTTCGTATAAATAATTAAGCTCTAATTTTCCACTTTTTTATATCCTAAATAGTAAGTTTTTTAATGAGTAAACTTGTTATTATTTTCTGATAATTAAGATCACAAACTTTTGTGAATTACATTTCCAAATTTCGAGAAAGAAACAAAATAAACCTAGATAAATTAATAACTTCTATGAGGGAACATAAGAATAATATATGGAAGCAATGGTCGCCTCTCCCGTCAAAATAAACGTCAGAAACTGACGCCATCTATTGACCGTCGCCGCAACTAGCGGCATCGGGTCGGTGACAAAGCCACAACACCAACTTTGGCAAACTGATAAGCGTCCACCTAGAGACCATGGTTTCGGGCTAATGGCCCTCGTCAGTCTAGGGCGGACTTTATTCCATGAGATCCACACGGGATCTAATGGAATCCTCACAAAGAATAATATAATAAAAGAGAATATTTATGTGAAATGTGAAAATATTGTGAGATTCTAAATTGTTTTAGAAAATTGTTGTGCAAGTATTATAATTATATCTTATACAAAACACATATAAATATATGAACATATTTATAATTTAAAATCTGGCATGTGTGTTCTTACAATAATTTCGTGATTTAAAGTTCACAAAATGAGCGTACTTTCTGCAGATAATTACAGAAAGGTATTTACATATCGATATTTACGGAGGGTGTTTCCTTTCAAATGAAACGATTTTCGAGCGCTCGCGTTTTGCACGTGCAGGCATGCTGCACACGACACTGGTTCCAATAGATCTAGAATCTTCTGGAGAATTCATTTTCATCAGGTATCATGATTTTTGCAACATGGGGGGAGAGAGACTAACGCTCCAAGTCGAACAAACAATTCGGACCCTTTCCAAAGAAGGAAACAGTTATAGCGTCATAGTGAAAAAGCTAAAAGCAGAAGGACTAGATGTTGGCAAAGCTACAATATGTAGGGTAGTAAATGGCATCGGAAAGAAAAGGGAAGCTGAATCCAATGGGCAAAAATATCAAGTCGATCGACTACGTCCGGTGCGGACCCCCGCCACGGTTTCCAAGGTAAAGCGGCTAGCAACTACTGAAAATCCACCATCTCAGCGCCAACTTTCCAGAATGTG
The DNA here is from genome assembly GCA_030710605.1 of Cordylochernes scorpioides. Classification (NCBI taxonomy): domain Eukaryota; kingdom Metazoa; phylum Arthropoda; class Arachnida; order Pseudoscorpiones; family Chernetidae; genus Cordylochernes; species Cordylochernes scorpioides. Next base: position 31,394,886 of record CP092865.1, on the reverse strand, counting down.
TGGAACATCGCTAAAAACGATAAATAACATCATTCACAAAGATTTGGAACTGGATACCCGACGAAAAGGCAAGGTTCACAAGCTCACCCCTTTCCACATGAAAAACCGTGCAACGAATGCCCGGAAGCTCTACGAGGAACACCTGGCCGGTTCCAGATCGGAATATACTGCAACATTGGACGAAGCATGGATGTATGTGACGTATTGCAATGGAATCCGGAAGATCTGTTACATCAAAAGAGGCAATCAGGTCCCGGATAATTGGGTTCACCAATGCTCCGAAACTTTCCCTAAAGGTTTCATGGTTGTCGGGGTAATGACTGGCCGTGGAGTCCTTCCGCTCATAAAGGTTCCATCGAAGGTGAAGGTGAACTCAGAATTCTATATAGAATGCGTTCTGAAACCTGTCATCGAACAACTGAAGGACCTTTACCCAGGGGAAATGGACAAAGTGTTCCTTCATCACGACAAAGCCTCTTCCCATACCTCCAACAAAACCCAACAGTTCCTACAAGAAATGAAGGACACCCTAGGCCTAAATTTTATCAGGAACTCGGACATTCCAGTGAAGTCTCCCGACGCCAGCCCACTGGATTTTTACGGGTTCGGTATGTTGAAACAACGGCTCTTCAACCGACGTCCCAAAACTGAGGCCGGACTTTGGAAAGCCGCACAAGAGGAGTGGTCGAATGTTTCGCTCTCCAAAGTCAAGGAAGTGTTCGCAGCTTGGAAAGTCCGATGCAGGGAGATAGCCAAGAAGAAGGGGAAGCACATAGAACACATGAAAAAAATTCACGTTCGAAAAATAAAGTTCTAACGGACGTTTGAAATCGTTTCATTTGAAAGGAAACACCCTCTGTATATGAGGTATTTTATTAGCAATTAATATTAAAAACACAGAATTGAAAATTTTAGAGAATATATAAATAATAAAATCCATATATATGTATAAATACAAGCTCATAAAAAAATTATTAACTAAAACACCAACTATACTAAAAAAGATCTGAATGTCTTAGACCACCCAGAAAATACGGTTATCATCAAGTTTGACTTTGGCCTATCGTAACAAGTAGAGAAGAACTAGGACTGGGTATGATGGAATAAACGGCCATTGGCCTAGTGCAGTGGTCGGCAAACTTTCGAGTAGAGAGTCAAAAATTACAATTTACAAATTTCGAAGTTTTTAAAGAGCCACAAAATGTTTCCTTGCTAACAATAAATAGTACTCGCATAAATAATATTTACGTATGGAACTATATAAATAGCCGAAGCTTCATATCCAAAGAGCCGCATGTGACTCGCGAGCCGCAGTTTGCCGACCCCTGGCCTAGTGCTATGAGAGGAATGACAGCCCTTGTTAACCTTCGAGATAATCGCAATCACGTCGTATCCTAATGGACAATACGATCTTCTTCTTTCTTATCTCCACTCAATCATATTAGGGTATCAAGGAGACAACCATCATAATTGGGTGAAGTAGAAAACATCTGCCTTTGTCATTACACTGCACTACTCAGTAGCAGGCTGACTTAGCTCCAAAAGAAATGACCGCCTCATACATGAGGAACAGACACTATGTGCAGCCGCTCCTAACATGGAGTACAAACGATGCTCACAGGAGCCCTAACAGGGAACTATCAGCTGAGCCCAGGCTTTTTAGCGAGCTTGTTACTGCTCCCCCTCCTCCTTTTTGATCCGGGCTTGGGACCGACAAAGGCGATACGATAAGATCACTGATTGGCTGCTGGACTTCATCAATCACGGTGTACTCAGTGATCCCCCTTATAATCTCTATTTGTCCCAAGTAGAGAGAGAGACTCAAATTTCATAAAATGTAAACACTTAAGTTACTTGTTATGTTTACAAGTTAAGTAAACTTAATGTTGACGTTAAACATAGAATCAAACCTCGTCAGATTTCTTCATTTTGAAAGAAAAAATATTGTTCTCAGTTTATGCCTATTTCATAATTCTACAGCGAGTTATAATATTTGAAAGAGAGAGAGAGCATTTATCCCCTTAAAAGTTACAAAGAAACAAATTTTCTTTATCACCTCTGGGCGATTCGTGCAGATTTAGGTCAGCAACTAGGCAACAACTCCAACTAAGGCTTATAGAATCATAGCTATCTCTGTTTTAATGAGAGGGTTATAGTCTAAACTCCTGGTATATAGGATTTTTTATTGAATTTACAAAGATTAATGTTGAGGCATTTTATATTATTATATTGGCGCTATTTTGGTAGAGATCATAAAGAATCTGCAGCGTTTTATATATGATTTAAAAGGAGATTGGATTGCTCACCAATCAGTAGAACATTGTTACCTCGGCCTACATGACCCACGACTTACATTTTCATTCAATTCTACTGGGGAGAAAAAAAAATTGATTTCTGTGGTTCCCTCGAATTTGTTGATATAAGAATTCAGCTCTCCATTTTGTAGTAGAAAGAGACAGTTAACAATATTTCGTATATTGAGAAATAATTATAATACATAAAATACATCAAAATGTTTGGAATTCAAAAATGTTTGCAAAAATAGATAAAACTCTGTTTATTTCATTTTAAATTTAAATAACTAACTCTTAGAACTAATAAAGTTTTCTCTCTCCCACCGCAGTGGGCGCCACCAATGACGACTTGTATATATATTTATATATATATATGTATATTTTTATCCATTATTTATATCTATTTATTCATACATTTATATTTATATAATCTTATTTATTCACATATTTATATTTATTCTGTATTTACCCTTATATAATCTTATATGGACTTTGAAATAAAGTAGTTTCAATCTCAAATCTCTTTCTTCCATGTTTTCTTATTACTTTAAAGGTTATCTTAACTATTTCTATCTTACTGTAATTATAAAATAGCACTATTAGAATTAATCAACCTATTTATTCTTATAATAAAATAGCTTTTAAATACTTTTTCAAAAATTAGATTGCAAAGAGAATAAAGGTTAAAGAACAATTCAACCAAGCAACACTCATATATGGTGTTTTATTCTAAGTGTTAGCTTACGTCGTTTTTGACAACTTAACGAAAGTGTAAATATTGAATATTATGTGAATATTTAAATATAAATGTAAAGAGACATTAACGTAGATTAAAAAGTACATGGAAAATAATCATTTTGATCAATGTAGAATAATTCTTTTAATTATAATATAGAGGTCTTATTCGCGATGGCTTGCTCATTATCCATCTATTGTTTCTGATAACGCATGCGCTGTTCATTTCTTTTCTACCGCCATAGCGTTTAGACAGGCGGAAGGAAGGATTCCGAAGGTGATTATGCCTTAAGGTATGTTGAGATATTTTAGGTGACAAAAGTGGCGTTAATTAAGAATGTACAATAATGTTTTACCACGTTATAGATCAAATTAAAACAAATATATGATCCAATCTGAGGCCAGTATAATTTACAGCAATTTTAAGTTATATACGTATATTCGTAGTGGTGGCGAATATCTCCTTGGTTGATTGTATAACATGCTTTGTATTTATTCATGTAAAATACTTAATTATTCTTTGATTTTTCTTCATAGTTAGGCAGTCGGCAACACTGTACTTTTTTTCTTGTAATTTTGCATAAGAGTTTGTTTTGTTTATATATTTTTATTAACCTTGTTGTAAATAAATTAACTATTAAAACACAAAGTATTATGACTAGCTCTAATTTCGAAATAGTAAAGGTTATAGTTTGGCTAGACTAATAGGTCCACTCTCCTGTAGGCTGAATAGAAGAATATAGAATTAACATTAGAGAGTTATAGTGACTTTCCTGTTGATGAGAAGGTATAAGTAGGTAGGAATACGACTTTGCCTGCTAACATTTAGCTAGGTATAGCAGGACAGCCTTCATCTCTTGGATGACCCTACCTGGAGGACAGACATAGGTACTTCACCCCCAGGGTCATTCGCGATTGTGGCAGCTAAGAGGAAATACGTGTGTGGAGGTAAGAGTTAATGATACAAAAATCTCCAGTTTTTGATTTAAATATCCTCAAACTTCTTTGTCGCATATGCAATAGTGTAATTCTCTAATTTACATACAGTTTCTGTTTCCATACATTGAAGGACATATAAGGAAGTAATAGAATAATATTCAAATATGACGGAGCCTCAAGTCCATACCTCCTATAAAATCAATCAGTTGTCATCCAGTCATGCAGAAATAAATCCATTAGGAAAGAATTCTCTTGTCGCTTATAGAAAGACATTAAGTCAACTTCAAAGGATGTGCATGGATGCATGGGGAAGGGTCCAATATCTAAATAATATTGTTACTCTCTTTATGTTTGATAGGCATTTTTTGAGCTTGGTTATTTTAAAATTTAACTTATAATTATTTGAATTTCTATTATCAAAATAGTTTAAATGCTTTCGGGAGATTCTGTTAATTATTATTATTATTTGATTACACTTGTTACTTCGGACCAAGTTTCAACGCTGGCACGAGAAAAAATGATAACCACGTGCAAGAGGATGTGTTAGACCTCACTTGTCCTAGAAATGAAAATAAGGAAAAGCAAGATAAAATAATTTTTGTTTAAAGTTTAATTTATATATATCGATATTCTTTTTGTTGTGATAGGAGCCCGTTCTGGGGAAGTTTACATTAAGAATCTGAAAGCTATTAATGTGTTGACGTACACTTTAAACCACAAGTTAGTGTAATAAAATGTCATTAAGAGAGAAATTGATTTGATAATATTTCTAGTAATGTGTACACTTGATGTTTTTGAAACATCCTTTCAACGAAAGATATGGAACTACTGTGGCATTGTGGAGGCTGAGAGACTTCCTTCCAGCCTGCTGGGATGACGCACCACGCCGTCAACAAAAACATACAAGCGGGCCATGAAATAGGAGATGACGACCGCTGCGCGGCGCGGCACAGCGGTGGAAACCAGAGAGGACCAGAATGTGCATTCTAGGGGGTTGTCCTTTTTGTCTTCCCATATAAATGTAGCTAATAAGTAATACCAATAAAACGCTAACTTTGAGAGATTTTCTGAGCCATCGCTGGACTAATAAATCGACACACTATAGCATTTATGTGATAGACAACGATGGACCACAGAAACCATTTTCCACTGGACTTGTTTACATTGGCAAAAGCACAAAATGAAGAGACTTTAAAGGAAAAGATATAGATTAGATTTAAGTTTTTTATTATAAAATCTAATACCCGGGGGGGGGGGGGGGGGGGTAAGTGGGTATATATGAATTCTTTTGTGCAAAATTTTTCAAAAGGTTTCACTAGCAAACTCGTAAAATAATATTGAAAATTCTATTTATTTTCGTTTTTTTAAGTATATATAAATATAACGCTTAGATTATTCTATTTACATCTTCGAAAAACGAGGTAGAGTTCTCACTTTGATAACTAGGCCATATAAACACCAAAATATTTCATTATTTTAAGACAACAAGAATCCCTAAAAAATTCCCGTAAATATTCTGTTCATAGAAATGGCCCAGCCACTACGCCTGGAAAATACCTCTTTGGCCAATAAAAAGGCCCGTCATCTGTTGGAATTCATGAAACTGAAGCCGCTTTGGACTAGCTGAGGTCATAGTCCGAAACAACAATCTTCTTGTGCAGTAATTCTCAAACACCGGTCCAGTATAGGTCCGTGGAATATTTGAACCGGTCCCCGAACATTTTAACCCTATCCGCGCTAAACAGTTCTCATTCAAATAATAATAAATTCTGAACAATATCTTTTACGTCATTGCCTTAATTTTAAGATTTTGAATACATTATATAGTGCGTTTGGGTTGCCAATACAAAATGTTACAATTAACTTATGTAGCAGTTCTTTAAAGTTTCTTGTAACTCCATGAAAATATTTTCACATATTTAACCGGTCTGAAGGCGTATTTATTTTTCAAAAATAGAATAAAAGTCATTTTGAATTTTTGTTTTATTACTTTTATTTATCGAATTCTATTAAAGTTCAAACATATTTTCGATTGATACGGATTGTTTATTATAGGTTTATAAGCAAATATATTAATAAAATAATTGTGTTTTGAAATACTGAGTGTATATTTTAATAATCACATATAATAAAGCGTCTGTTCGTTGAAGCCGAATAGGATTGGTCCATTCTGTGTGACGTGTTCAAACCTGATTGGCTTGGATTAGTCATTTTTTGCTTTCGGCAATTTATTCGGTGAATATTTGAGGAATAATATTTTTAAAATAATTTTATTTTTTTATTTAGCTTGATTATTTTATTTTTATAAACAATGTCTCCTAAAAGAGCCCTTTCTATTGTTGAGGCCATCGAAACAAAGAAACGTCGTATTGAACAGCAGCGACGAAGACGTTTAAATTCACCCGTAAGAGAACGGCATAATGAACTACAACGGCAATACCGAATGAATATGAGCGAAAATCAAAGAGCCCTTCAAAGGGAAAACAGTAGGCTGAGGATGCAAAGAATTCGACAGGGAGATAATCTACCATTGCCAACAGGGACATGTTTCGAGGAAGATCAAATTCCCCTGCACTTTTGTGGCCAACTTGATCAAGTTTGCCCAAAATGTAGAGCAAAGTATTTCGAATTGGAACAAACGACATACAGTAAAACTTTTCATAAATGCTGTTCCAAAGGAAAAGTCGAACTTGAACCGATTCAAACCTCTGAACTACTTGAAAGTTTAATGACTGGAAAGCATCAACTTTCAAAGAACTTCATGGAAAACATCCGTTCCGTCAACAGTGCCCTAGCATTCGCTTCAATGGGAGCAAACCTTGCACCTCCTCCTGGATATGGGCCCTATTGTTTCCGAATCAACAGACAGATTTATCACCGCTCAGGTGTCTTGCATCCTGAAAATGATGATCAAAGAGTTTTTGCTCAATTGTACATTTTAGATCCTGATGAAGCAGCACGACAAAGAATGATTATCTCCAAAAATTCGAGATGCAACCCAGATTTGATGAAATTGTTAAGTTTATACATTGCTGGCATAAATCCCTTTACGGATGCATGTAAAATGCTCCACGAGGTGGAGAAAGAATGTATGCAAGAGGCAACTGCGAATAATACTGAACCGTCTATTGTATCTCTTGGAATTATCCAAGAAAGAAAAAATGATCAGCGACGATACAATGCACCACGCTCAAATGAAGTTGCTATCATTTTTCAGAATGCTGATGGCGAACCACCCCTTGAACGTGACTTGATAATCCATTGCCGTAGTTTGCCTAATGAAAGGAAAACACAAAGAATCTCAATATTGGATCCAAACTTAGAACCAATGGTTTACCCTATCTTATTTCCATATGGGGACCAAAGTTGGACACCTAACCTCAAACTGAGTTATAACCCCTCATGCGTTAGAAATGTTCAAAGAGCACCCGCAGCGAATCCTAGGACTCGGATTACTCAGATGCAGTATTATGAATATCGACTTTCAATCAGGGATGAATTTAATCCTTTATTAAGCGCTGGGAAATTAACCCAACAGTACTTTGTCGATGCTTATGTTAAATTGGAAAGCAATCGCCTGCAATATATTAGACAAAATAAAAAAAAAATGCGCACCGAATTATACACAGGATTAATGGATTATATTCAAAGCGAGGCTGCTGCCCAAGGTGTACCACTGCTGCCAGGTAAAGCAGTAATTCTTCCATCCTCATTCCAAGGTAGCCCAAGAAACATGGCTCAAAATTATCAGGACGCCATGGCAATTGTTCGAAAAGATGGGAAGCCTGATTTCTTTGTCACGATGACATGCAATCCGAAATGGCTTGAAATAGTTGAAAACTTAGAAGAGGGCCAATCTGTAGAAAACCGACCAGACTTAGTAGTTCGAGTATTTAAAATGAAACTTGACGTTCTTTTGGAACAAATTTAAAAAAATGATTTTTTTGGTAAAGCAATTGCAAGTATTCATGTAATTGAATTTCAAAAAAGGGGATTACCTCATGCCCATATACTGATAATATTGACACCTGAAGATAAACCAAACACTGTTGAAAGAATAGATCAATTTATATCTGCTGAAATACCTGACCAAGAAACGCGTCCTCGGCTGTATGAAATAGTCACAAGGCATATGGTACATGGACCATGTGGGGAGCATAATTTAAATTCCCCTTGCATGGTTGATGGCCATTGCTCAAAGGAATTCCCTAAACAATTCCAAGAAGAGACCTTGGTAAGTGTTAGCGGGTATCCACGATATAAACGGAGAAACAATGGCGTTGAAGCTATCGTAAATGGCAAATATATCGATAACTCATGGATTGCTCCATACTGTCCAATGCTTAGTCTAAGATATAACTGCCACATTAACGTGGAGTGCTGTGCTTCTGTAAAAGGCGTAAAGTACCTCTTTAAATATGTGTACAAGGGACATGACTGCGCCAACATAAGCATTACAGAACATGCAACATTGAATCATGACGAAATCAAATCTCTCATGGACTCCAGATACGTCAGTGCCCCAGAAGCCGGCTGGAGACTATTTAGTTTTCCTATGCATCAGCAGAGCCACTCAATTATGAGATTACAGGTGCATTTGCCTGGACAACAATCAATATGCTTCAATGAAGATAACATTGAAGAAGTTGTACAGCAAGCAGGGAACAAAGATACAACGTTGACGGCTTGGTTTAAACTGAACCAAGTAGATGAAAACGCGCGAAATATTCTTTATGGAGATATTCCACAGCATTATGTTTTTGACAAAAGACTACGAAAGTGGACCCCAAGACAGAGAGGAGCAGGTAGTACTATTGGTAGAATGTACTCTGTGAATATTCAATCAGATAGTGAACGATTTTGTCTTCGGTTGCTATTACTTCATATATCCGGAGCAACATCTTTTGAAAATCTGAAAACTTTTAATGGTATCCATTACCAAAGTTTCAAAGAGGCAGCTCAAGCCCGATCTCTTTTTGAAGACGATAAAGTCTGGGATATTACATTGCATGTAGCAGCAGGTGAAAAAATGCCACGTCAATTAAGGGAATTGTTTGCACATATTTGCATTTTAGCTGTGCCTCACAATATCCCTGATCTGTTTTCTAAATACAAAAAGCTTTTATGCGAAGACTTTGCAAGGTTACACGAAGGACACACATCAGATTGCCAATATTGTACTGATTGTGTCCTACAAGACATTCAGAATATCTTTACAGCAAATGGCAAAAGTTGCCGGGATTTTGATTTGCCAGTTCCACCTGACGTGTCAGATTTTTCTGTCAGTACTTATAATGCAGAAGCTGAAAAGAATAAAGCAGATGAAATGCGAAAAAAATTCGATCAAAATGCAAAACAAAAATTAGCTTTTGAAGCAATTATGTCTACAATAGACGATAACAGCCTTCCACAAAGGTTATTTTTCTTGGACGGCCCTGGTGGAAGTGGCAAGACTTTTCTTTATAAGACACTGCTGAGCACTATTCGTGGCAACAATGGTATTGCATTACCAGTTGCGTCAACAGGAATAGCTGCAAATCTACTAGAAGGTGAAAGAACCTATCACTCGCAGTTTAAACTTCCTGTTCCTCTGTTGGATACATCTACATCATCAATGCGAATGACTTCAGATGACGCCAAACAGATTCGAGAAGCAAATGTCATAATTTATGATGAAGCTACCATGGCACCAAAAGATGCTCTTAGATGCATTAATAATCTCTTTAAAGAAATCATGCAAAATAAAAAACCACTTGGTGGTAAAACCATTGTCTTTGGGGGGGACTTCCGACAGACTTTGCCTGTTGTTCCACATGGAACTCAAGCTGCAATTGTAGAATCAAGTATTAAATATCATCCTCTATGGAAAAAATTTAATATTTTGAAATTAGACAATAATATTAGGTCAATTGACCCAGAGTTTAGTGCCTGGCTTTTAAAGCTTGGAAATGGCGAGCTAACAAATGATCTTGGCTTAGACTCCGAAACATTTGAAATACCATCTGAAATGGTTTGCAATGGCGATTTAGTCAAAGAAATTTATGGAGATAAATTGCTTCCTTCTGACTTTGAACAGTATACCGATAAGGCTATACTTTGTCCCAGAAATGTGGATGTTGATGATATCAACAACCGAGTTTTAGATATCCTTGAAGGTGACTCCATAACGTATTTCAGCTCAGACTCAATAGATGATGCGACACCTGAAGATAATGAGAGCTATCCACCGGAATTTCTCAACAGCCTTAACCCTTCGGGAATGCCACTTCATAAGCTGAAGCTAAAAGTTGGAGCAATCATAATGCTTCTTCGAAACTTAAACACAAAGCGAGGTCTTTGTAACGGGACGAGATTAGTAGTAACTAAATTGTTACCTAATTTAATTATTGCAAAAGTTCGGACTGGCACTGCAGTAGATCAATCTGTATTTATTCCGAGAGTTTACTTGGCCCCAATACATTCTGAGATTCCTTTCATTCTCAGAAGGGGACAGTTCCCTGTAAAATTAGCCTTCGCTATGACAATAAATAAATCACAAGGCCAAACCCTTGAAATGGTTGGCATCTATTTACCTGAACCAGTTTTTAGCCATGGTCAGTTATATGTTGCTTTTTCTAGGGTGAAAAGCTCTAAGTGTGTTAAAATAAAAATAATCCACGGAAGCAAGCAAGGAAGGCTTCTTGAAAATAGTTCAGCTTGCTTCACCAAAAATGTTGTTTACAAAGAAATGTATTCATTGTAAGTTCACCTCTTTTAAAGTAAAAAGGTTAATTTAAAAAAATATCAATAAAATGACCCGAAAGGTAAAATGTTGCAACGCTCGGAAGGGGATCGATCCCTGACGGACCATGAACGTTATTTTACCTCGAACGCTTTCGATTACATATTATTAAGTATCAAAAAGGAATGTGAGAAATAAAATTAGGAATCCACCTGCTCTAGCCGATTCCGTCCTTGGACGGGCTTTTCTACTAGTAATATAATAATTTATGAGATGCCCTCTAAATTTTCCTCATTTGTCATGATTCTAAATTGATTGAAAATTTGAATATGTCTGTTGATGAAGAAGTTACACAACCTTGACTACGACCACAAAATTAACATATACTAACGATAGCGATTGTCGAAACGTTGAGAAAATAAAAAAACTCTAACTGGCCGAAGTGTCTATTTTTCACAGAAATATGAATGCCGGCCAGGCAACCTCTATATTCAAGATAACTTACTAGTTTGAAATTGATTACTAGATCAAAAAGTTCAGTTATTGGTACCTTTTTATCTATTTAAATAGAATCGTGGGCTAGCCTTCTCTAGTCAAACAGCTCTTCTATGGGCATCTTGTAAAAAGGAGCACCTATCTTGAAATTTTGGATTAATATTTCAATTTTTAACGCTAAGTTTTAAATATATATATATATATATATATATATATATATATATATAATTTGAAGGTACATCGATAGACCTTATGCTTCAAATGAATAAAAATCGAAATATAAATCAGGCCTTCCATTTTTCAATTTTAATTAAATGCTGTAAAAGGTCTTTGAAATGGCTTTTAATTTTATATCTTCAAACTGAAAATAGCGTTGAAAATAATAAAAAAAAATCAAAATATCAGCGATAGAGAAGCTAAGTTATTTATGATATTTGAGAGCCTACTTTATTTTTTTCACACAAGGGGCCTATTGAAGAGTTATTTTGCTCGAAGAATTGTCCAATTTAAAAAAATAACCCTATCGATATTTGCATAATCTCATAATTAAAGTTAAATTTGTTAAATTATATATGGTATTTTCATATTTCGAGAGAGATATGGTAGACACCAGCCAACTTAGGTCAATCCAAATGATGTTAACCAGTGCCCAAACAAGCAGACTAGTTTCTCAGGCCCTATATAATTTCTACAAGGCAGTAGGTGTAAAGAGGGAGAAAAGAGAACTTGGAAGCTATTGTCCTTACACCTCAGAATGATGACGAAACATCGAGGGGCCATCGTGTTGGTCGACGATGAGATTGCGGAGCTGGTAATATGGATGGCTGTGCTGGAGTAAACCTCCTTTTTTGTGTCTGGATGCTATATTTATGGCGGACTAAATAACTTAGTCCCTATTTCTTCTCCGCGCTTATGAAATTGAAGACTTGGGGCGATGGCGTCGACCTTTCATATTAAATCTTACTTTTCCTTATTACTAATAATTGTATATAGTTGCGGAACTACTGGTTTCCTGTGCTGTTCTTTTCCTGATATTGCACCTTGTACGGAGAATCTGTATAAGACTAATGTCTTAATAAAGGCTTTGTGTGTGTGTGTATTTCGAGAGAGATATATTTGAAGATTAACTTTCAAAATAAATATATATCTGTTTTGTGGTCATGTCTCTTCAATCATCAACACGACTGCGTGTGCAAATATGGCTTTTTATTGCCAACATAAGGTAAAAGAATAACTCAACGTGCTAGTGGAATGCCGCTACTAACAACACTAAACTAAAACTAACAACAGTATTTACCTTTTCTAAAAGCATAACTAACAACTTTGCAAAATAGTTCTATCTTCTAAAAGAATAACCAACAACTATGCAAAATAGTGCAGATGCAAGAAGTAAATAAGCAACAACAATAATGGTTTTTAAGACAAAATGTTGAGCATTAAAAACAAATTAGCGCATTTGATACTTTGTTTTATTTTTGTGAAAAACCACAAAAAAATGCTCGTTTAAACTAACTGGACGTATCCCGAAGATGATCTGGTTCATTTCACATATTGTGTTTCACATCTTTCAATCAAATCTCACACAAGTTTACTTCCCAGGTGCAAGGCCAAAATGCCAGAGGTGACGTCAGGAAACGAGGGAAGTGGGACGTCTATTGAGGACAGACACCCTCCTAGGAATCCATAAATTGAAACATGGTTCTAAATTCCTTAGGATCCCGTGGCTTGTCACTCTGACACACTTTCAAACACCTGGCCTTGTCTTCTACCTCTGTTGACGATATATCGGATCATTTACATGTTGAGTTGTGAGAAGATTCTCTCAGAAAGGCAAGAAATTCATCTAAATTGATACAGATTATATAAATCACTTATACCGAAAGTTTTAGAAAAATGTAAAATTTTATTTATTAATTGTCATTTTAATATTTTAATTAGCATTCTTTATCCCAAAATTGCTAAATTGCGAAGGTTCCAAATGAAATCAATATTCACACAATAGATTATGTTTCTTATCCTCTAGCCAGGGGTCGGCAAAATTTGAAGTCGGAAGAGTAAAAAATTACAATTTACAAATTTTTAAAATTTTTAAAGAGCCACATCTTTTATTCTTGCCAACAATAAATAGTACACGCATAAATAATATTTACGTATGGAACTATATAAAGAGCCGCATGTGGCTCGCGAGCCGTAGTTTGCAGACCCATGGTCTAGCGCCCTGCACAGTTTGTATATACATGGGTCTTCTAGAGAGGATGGAATTCCAAGTTTCGGCACAGATTGTATGATAATATATTCATAGTATGTATGTTATATAAAAATATTATTTTATTTAAAATTAAATATCATAGATTCAAATATTCTGTTAAATCGATCGCCAGAGGTCACTCTTCCCCTATAAAAACTCGTTGTTGTTTTATTCCAATGGCCGGCTAAAACCTTTGTACATTATGTAAATAATCTTTTGTTTTCCTTATTCTACTCGCCTTAAGCCAGGCAGTGCTTCTACCAAATTATGTTTATTATATAATCCTAAAGCGCTCAATTAAAACAATCTCATATCAAAACTATTTCCATTATTTTACTTTTCAAGATTATAGCCACTACTGCATCACCAATATCATTTAGTACCAAAAAGAACCAGCAAATAACTGCATTACTCTAATCCTCAACATGAACTAAAATTCAAGCAGAAAATCAAATATCTTTTTTTTTCTTTATATAAGATGTATATGTCAGTATTAGATGTTTGTTTCTTTTGGTTTTCTCCCTTCAAAGATGAAGTTTTAAATGAAGGACCATTACCATATTTAGAAGTATGTTGTTTCTCTTTAATCGATTTCTTCATTTTTATATTTCTCTTCTGAATTTAATCATTCAATCTAGATCATTTTACATTCAGCTTGTTATGATTATTGTTATAATTAATTAATATTTATTTTATATCAAATTTATATTAATAAAAATTAATGTATGCAACTTCTTTAAAAAATTATGGAAATATATCTAGATGGCCTGGCCTAATATCATATATGAACCTTTCCAACAATGAATACATATATTTATACATTTAGAAATCTGTTCAACCTTTTACTTATGCAAAAGGTCTTAGCACTAATTTCAATCCTAAAAACAAATCCATTTCACATAATCATATACACAATGATCTTTTAAGAAACATTCCATACTTATACAATATTTTTTCTAGAGACATGTTTTTTTCAAATTTAATATCTAAGAGTTCATTTCTGTATTTATATCTTTATAAATTGCAGCAAAGAGAGAAGGAGATGTTGATTTATAGTATGAATAATAAAGAAACTCACCACGTTCCTCTTGATCTCCCTTTTACACTTCAAACGTGGCTATATCTCATCTACAATAATATGAATTTTATGTTTAATGTCCATGAGCTTAATTACATCTGAAAGGAAGAGAGATTTTTAAAATGTATGAGAAAGAATGTTCTTTATTTTGTTGCATTGAGCTACAATATCCTCTATATAAGCATAGGGCGCTTCTCCCGTCAAAATAAACGTCAAAACCTGACGCCATCTATTGACCGTCGCCGCAAACTAGCGGCCTCGGGTCGGTGACAAAGCCACAACACCAGCTTTGGCAAATTGAGAAGCGTCCACCTAGAGACCATGGTTTCGGGCTAATGGCCCTCGTCAGTCTAGGGCGGACTTTATTCCATGAGATCCATAGATGGCGTCAGGTTTTGACGTTTATTTTGACGGGACAGGCGCCCTATGCTTCTACGGATTAATTTCCTCCCGGCAAATTTTCCATCTATATTCTAGCCATAGATTTGGCCCAGCCACCTTGCCAGCAAAACGCCTCTTTGGTAGATTGTGAAGATTTCATTAGATCCCGTGTGAATCTTATGGAATAAAGTCCACCCTAGACTGACGAGGGCCATTAGCCTGAAACCATGGTCTCTAGGTGGACGCTTCTCAATTTGCCAAAGCTGGTGTTGTGGCTTAGTCACCGACCCGAGGCCGCATTTGCGGCGACGGTCAATAAATGGCGTCAGGTTTTGAGGTTTATTTTGACGGGACAGGCGCCCTATGCTTCTATGGATTAATTTCCTCCCGGCAAATTTTCAATCAATATCCTCTATGTGACTTAAAAAGTTGATTTTGTTTTTGTTTCTTTTGTTATCGTAGAAAGAGATACCGAGTAATCTTGATTTGATCGGTGATTTTCAGGTTTTCTCTTTTGTGTTCTATTGTTAAATAAGGCTGATTATAAAAAATAAGTTAAAGTCGTGTTTTCGGTTGATAAAGATAGCTTAGTTTCATCACACCAAGTGTCTATCACATGAAGAACTGTTTGTATTAAATTTCTCAAGTATATTATATTTCTAAACAAATCTACGATTTAAAAAATGTATGTAAAGGGACACTGGTTAACAGTTTCGATCACCTTTTACCAGGTTTAACCTTTATAAAATTTGTAGGACGCGAAAAACATGAACATTAATTATTTATTGTCAAAAATTAATTGTTATAGATTTTAACGATGGATGGCAATTAATGGACTAATTATTTAGTTATAAAATAAAAGGATTTAAAAGCGTGAATGTTTCTTTTATAATAATACAAACTTCTACTGTCCGTACTGCGATGAAAAAATATATTGGGAGGGCTTGGCTCATCAGTGGTGAACCCTCCCAGCGGTTTCGCCAATTTAATCTACCAGACCGCTTCTCGGAGCTCTAATACTGTATTGGATCATTCTGCTTTTATATGCTACACTGAAGGATGGAATCTTAGAAATGGTTTTCAAGTAAACTATGGACATAAGCTTATAGGACAGTAGCATTACATTCAAATATTTGCTTCGAGCAATGCTCTTCAGCAAACTATAAAGACAAGGCCAGTTAGGCGCAAATTAACACAAAGCAATAACGCGCCATCTATAAATCTATATCATATCAAATATGTATAGATGGCGCGTTATTGATTTGTGTTAATTATTTAGTTGTTAAAAATCTCTCTCTCTCTCTAATTGTGAATAACTTATATAATTAGTTAGAACCTTGTGTTGCGGTGTGTGTGTATATATCTAAATTAGTTAAATGGTCTTCTCTTTAACATTTTAAGCCGGAAGGTAAAAATAAGGTGTATGGCACCTCGCTCTGTTTTGTGTTATAGCACAGGTCACTAATTCAGCGAGGATAACTTAGTTTAGTTAGTTTATGTGTGGAGAGAATATGTAATATATTAATAACTAAATAACCTACTGTTATAAAAGCATATAAAAGCAGAATGATCCAATACAGTATTAGAGCTCTGAGAAGCGGTCTGGTGGATTAAATTGGCGAAACCGCTGGGAGGGTTCACCACTGATGAGCCAAGCCCTCCCAATATATTTTTTCATCGCAGTAAGGACAGTAGAAGTTCGTTTTATGTATAAAAGAAACATTCGCGCTTTTAAATCCTTTTATTTTATATGTATAGATGGCGCGTTATTTCTTTGTGTTAACTTACTGTATTTAAATATTGTAAGTGTGTCTTGTTATTTTATTTTTATAAATAGAATATTCTTATATTTTCTTTTTTATTTTCAATAAAAATTCTGTGACGTCAGCTACAAGAATTCTAGACAGAGCCGCTGCAAAAATTTCTCACACACACACCTGACCTTTTTTATTATTGAAAAAAATATATATATATATATAAGTTAAAATCAATTTTAAAATAAAATAGTAAAAAAAAAAGGTAAGGTGTTTGTATTAAAATCAAAAGATGCATATTCTGACCACGTTCACATGAACTTTTTAGATTGCATCGCGTCATCTAGTGGAACAGAAATCAACTAAACATTGATTTAGCCTGTTCCCTGATATTTGGCTAACCCTTTCTTTATAAATCAAGAGAAGTCAATCTCGAACGCGTTTCGGGCTGATGGCCCTCGTCAGCGTGGTTCAAGATGTACGTCTACGGCTAAAAACATTTTTGTGTTTGGATATTCTTGATTTACAAGAAAATGGGTTGGCCAAATATCAGGGAACAGGCTAAATCAACGTTTAGTTGATTTCTGCTCCACTGGACGGCGCTTTGCCATCTAAAAGGTTCATGTAAACGTAATCATTATATGCCTGTTTTAATTTCTATATACAGGGTGATCCAAAAGTCCCGCACAACTTTAAAAATTAATAACTCCGCGAATATTTGCGCTAGAGCAATGCGGTAAACACCATTGTGTTCAGGATGTAATGGGATTTTTTATGGCAAATAATGAAAAATTCGAAATTGATTTTAGTTACAATTTTATTCGCCAGATGGCGCTCTACCAGAATCAGAGATTCAGCGGCCAAATTGTTTGATAAATTGAAAAATATAACTGATCGACACGTATTTTTCCTTTTTGAATACCAGGAAAGAACCCTAATAATATCAAATAACAAATTAATAAAACACCACTTCGCCAAAAGTATGAAGAATTGGTTAACGATTTTCAAATACAATCAGAGATATGTAAAATAGGTAAATGCAAATTAAAACATGTAGCAAAAATATTTATATTTTATATGGGGTTTTGTGAAATAGATTGAATGTTTGAAAAACACTGCTGATATCAATACACGAATTTTTGAAATGTTAATATAGTACCAAAAATTATGATGGCACTATTAATAGGATTTCTTGCTCTAAGAAATGTGTAGTTTCTTGACTAATTGGCGACCCTTGACTATTTAACTGGATATTTGTCATGATCCAACAAATGAAATATAGAGGGGGGTGACAAAATATATTTGTCGTACTTTATTCCAAATATCCTATGGGCTTGTCAAATGTTATCATTGTTTATTATACTGTACACAATTTTAAGAAATGTGTCCCCTCAAATAAAAATAATTTTTAAATCGACCTTTTGCGTTGAAAAACGTGGTAGTAAAATCATTTTGTATTATTTTTTTTCACAAAATTTCTAAAGTTATTGGTGTACAGAAAATATTCCTTATGCTATTTCTTCTAATGAGCGAAAAGCGAAAACTAAACATAAGGGGAAAAATTGTGTGCACCAGTGTTATTCGAGAAGTTATAACACTCTGGTTTGCACGACATAATATGTGAGCAAATGACAAACAAAATATTACTGTTCACAAAAAAAAAAAAGAGTCAAGATGTGAGGACAGCATTTATTATCCCCATATCCCAACACAAAGAGCTGCAAAATATTGGTAGATAATATAATACATGGCGGCTTATATAACACATGAGGTAACTGCCTTCTCTCTTGTGTTAGGTCACAATCCTTGCTCAATGTGACACCCTTCATTCTCAATCACCGCCTGCAGACGATAAATGAAAGAATGGACAGCATTAAATAACATATCTGTTGAAATTGATAAAACGTGCCATCTGATAGAAGCCTTCAACATGGCCAATGTGGTAGGCCAGCATCGATAAACACGCGACTTAATGTACCCCCATAACCAAAAATCGCAAGGCGTCAAGTCTGGTGATCTTGGAGGCCACTGGTATATAAAGTGGCGACTTATCAGACGATTTTCACAGAACGTATCCTTCAGCAATTGTTTGGCACCTCGGGAGATATGAGGAGGTCCTCCATATTTCATGAATGTTATTTCGCTTAGTGCTTTTGCCCTGCAATATGGGAATACCCTTTTCTCTCAAAAGTTGAAAATAACGTTCATCAGTTACAAAAACGGTTTTAAAAGTTCTTCCATTGATTTTTCAAAGAAAAATGGCCCAATAATAAAAGAAGTGAACCCACACAAAACTGTAACTCTAGGCTGGTAAAGTGGCATTTCTGTAAAAATCCTAGGGTTTTCTGTTGCCCAAATGCGGCTGTTTTGAATGTTAAATTCTCCGTTTAGAGAAAAGTGAGCATCATCTGTCCACAGAACATTCGACAGCCAGTTTTCATCAATATCAATTTGCCGGAAACCCATGCAGCGAATTCTTGACGCATCTCAAAATCGCCAATTTTCAGCTCGTGAAATCTTTGAATTTTGTATGGGTACACACAATAGAGACATTAAGTGAAGCGTCTTCGGATATCACAATCATACTCGGCGAATTTAACTCCAAAAGTTCAATTTGGGGATCACCTGTCCAGGATAACAAAAGTCAGCAGGTTGAGAACATGCTAACCGACCTCGACCTTACACCGTTAAATAACGGAGAGAACACCTACCTATCTAAGTCCACAGGCACAGAATCCGCAATAGACACCACAGCGATAAATTACAACATCGCACCCACAACACAATGGAAAATCCTGAGAGGTGCAATCAGTGACCACAGACCAATTTTAACAACCCTAAACTTCAAAATTGAGAATGTCCATTAGAATAAAAGAACATGGAACTTTAGGAAAGCCGACTTGAAAAAAATTCACAGAAAAGCTTGAAGAAATGTGCAACGAAAAATTGAATTACAGAGCGCTTGACAAAAACTTGGAAAAATTCTCTTCGAACATTTCAAAAGCTGCAAAAGCATCGATACCTAGAGGTAGACGTAAAGCCCTGTGGATACCTTAGTGGAAGGACCTCAATATCGAGGCAATGATATCAGAGACAGAGACAATATCAATGAACTTCTTAAAAAATAAAACAGAAGAAAACAGAAAGGAACTCATTGAAATTAGTCACAAAATAGAACAAGAAATTTGAATATGCAAACAAGAAAAATGGGCAGAATTCTGCGAAAAAATGGATCCAAGAAAGGACAGCCAACACTGGAATATGATTAGAGTGTTAGAGAACAATCAAAACCAACACCAATCCTCCAATACTCTAACCGATATGAATAGAACAGCGCGAACGAGAACAAACAGATGGCTGACATAATTGCTGAATATCTTTCAAGCACTTCCATACTCAACTATACGAATGAAGACAGGACTCTAAAAATAATATAAACCAGTTAGTTAAACAAGCAAGAAACTTCCATCAACAAGATATTTTCTCGAGAGACTTCCCACTGAATGAGCTAAACTTATCAATAAAATATCCAAGAGATCACCAAGAGATAATCTAATCTTTGGTCAAATGATTAAACACTTTGAAGACAAAGCTAATAATCAACTCCTACGAATACTGAACATTTCATGGTAAACTGGTAAACTACCAAAGAATTGGAAGATATCAATTATAGTGCCAATACTGAAGCCAAACAAAGATGCCAAGGAATACAAGAACTATCGGCCAATTGCTCTCACCAGCAAACTTTGTAGAATACCAGAACGAATTATCCACTCTAGGCTCATAGTCTGGCTCACTAACAATAATAAAATAAACCTCTACCAAACTGCCTATAGATCCCAGCACTGTACGATTGATCAACTGTTCTACTTCTGTCAATCAATAATAGATTCTTTCCAGGAAAAACCGCCAAAGAAGACCACGGCTATATTCCTTGATATGTCCTCAGCTTTTGATCGAGTGTGGAGGGAGAAATTACGTGAAAAGCTGCACAACATCAGAGTAAGAGAAAAACCTTAATATGGATTGCAGACTTCTTAAGGGCAAGAAGGTTAAAGGTTCGGGTTAATGGAGAATTTTCCAAGGAAGGAAGAACATGGACTGGTGTAACTCAGGGATCTGTGCTCAGTCCTCTACTCTATCTGCTATATATTAACGACATCCATCCTTACTTCACTGAAGACACAATGGTTGCCTGTTATGCAGATGATATAGCCATATGGCACACAAGTAGCAGTATAGAAAATTCGTAAAAAAAACTGAACACATCAATGAGAGGACTGGAGAAGTGGGCAATGGAACTTCAAATGAGCATAAACCCAATAAAACCAAACCTATGCGTCTTCTCCACTCACAGGTAAAAAGGCATAAATATAACCAAAAAATAAGCATAAACAAACAAATAATTTTCCTTCTCTCTAAACAAATAATTGATAAAATTAGTAATCCATAATACCTAGGTGTGTCCTACTGCAGTCCTGGATCTTTCAAGTTGGTCTCGAGGACCACGCCATCACCATCTCCTAAGCGGCGAAGTACGCGATCTACGTATTCATCGTAGATCGCAAAATGCGTGGTGTCGCTGGAGACCCACTGGCGATTCTCCACCAAACTCTGCAGCGCTGGAAGAGGCGCCATATTCATTGTACATAGTGTATATAATGCATATTATCTTTTTTAATAGTGCAGACTGTGCATGTATTGACAAAATGTCAACAGAATTATTTTAATTATTATTGATGAGGAATTGGAATTTTCAGAACACATAATTAGCACCTCAAATAGAGCTATCAGAAAACTAAACATTCTGAGAAGGCTATGTGGAACAAATTGGGGAGCAAAACCCAGAATTCTCAGAACAACATATACCACCTTAATAAGGCCGATAATGGAATATGCAACACCGGTCTGGGCTCCCTCAAGCTCATCACTAAAAATAAGACTAGACAGTGTTCAAGAAAAAGCGGCCAAAATAATCACTGGTGCTGTTTCATCCACCAACAATGAGAAAATTCAGAGAGAATGTGTTCTAGACCTACTCGCTCGAAAGCAGAAGACAAAATAAAAACAACCTGGATCGGCACTTCGGAAACGAGGAACCAGAGGACGAGATCTCTCTGACCACTTGTGGTTTGGTAGATCCGCCCTTTTCTGAGAATGAGGTGAAACTGACGGCTTTCAAGTTCGGGAAAAGGAAATCTCCTGGTCCCGAAGGGATCGATAACACGGTCGTGAAAGCCCTGGTAAGGATGCACCCATCGCTTCTTTCCAGGTTATTCAAAAGGTGCCTGGACACAGGTACATTTCCTGAGGCATGGAAGGTTACCCGAGTAGTGCTTCTCGAAAAGTCTGGTAGAAAGGGTAATTCTCCTAATGATTATCGTATGCTTTCTTTACTAGTGTGTCTAGGTATGGTCCTGGATAGCCTACTAGCTCAGCGACTGAAGCACTGGCTAGTGAGTAATGAGCTCCTTTCCTCTTTCCAACATGGTTTTAGGGAAGGGAAGTCCACAACCACAGCTCTGA
This sequence comes from Cordylochernes scorpioides, assembly GCA_030710605.1. Lineage (NCBI taxonomy): Eukaryota > Metazoa > Arthropoda > Arachnida > Pseudoscorpiones > Chernetidae > Cordylochernes > Cordylochernes scorpioides. The sequence continues at coordinate 31,372,715 of CP092865.1, read as the reverse complement.
ACGAGGTGTTAGAGGGGGTTGAGATGGGCTTAAATAAGGGTGCTTGGGTTCTTTTCGTGGCCCTGGACATTGATGGCGCGTTCAACTCCATGAACTGGAACAAGCTGATGAGAAATTTGATGGACATGGGTTGTCCTGATAATTTGTGCAGCTTGGTTCGTGACCTTCTGAGGGATAGACGGATTAGCCTCAGTTTTGGTGGGCGGAAGTTGGAAAAAAACTGTGCTAGGGGTTGCCCCCAGGGCTCTTGCTGCGGACCTATTCTGTGGAATATCCTGGTAAACACCGTTTTCCAGGAGGAGCTCCCTGAGGGAGCCAGGCTGGTTCTCTATGCTGACGACCAGTTCCTCATCATTGAGGCTGCTTCGAGAGCGAAGGCTGAGAAGTGTGGTGAAACTTCTCTCCAAATTCTCTCGAACTGGGCCTATGACTCTGGCCTTAAGTTCAATGTCTCCAAAACTAAAGCCCTCAGCTTTAAGCCAAGGGACATAAGAAATAAAAGGAAAGGGATCAAATGGGAACACAAGCCGGCTATCCGGATCGAAGGACGGAGGGTATCATTGGTCAAAAGGATGACCATCCTGGGGGTGGTCATTGATGACAAGATGGGTTGGCAATACCAGGCGGAGGAGATGGTGGCGAGAGGCAGGGAGGCGTTGTGCAGGCCTGTCCTGATTGGCTCTCAACAGGGGGGGGAGAAGGAGGGTACTATTTTTAGGAACCTCTGCCTCTCCTGTGTCGAGCCAATCCTGCTATATGCTTCCAGGGCTTGGTGTCGCCGAAACAGGGATCAGAAGGTGGCGACTACTCTAGAGAGAGTGCAGAGGAAAGCGGCACTCAGAATCACAGGGGGATAACGCACTACCAGCAGTGAGGCCTTATTGGTCCTCGCTGGTCTTATTCCCCTGGGATTGAAACTAGAGGAGGAGACCATCAGACAGAAGCTCTGGGAGAACGGGGAAGATGCCCTGGGACTTGAAGCGGGTGCCCTGTAATGGAAGAGGGACCCAAGAAAGCCTCCGCAGTGGTTGCCAAAGTGGAATTGGAGTCCTGGAGAGCCGACAGGGAATGGCACGGAGGTTTTCACTGATGGGAGTAGGTCTGGAACCAATACTGGAGCTGGGGTAGTGATATACACTAATGGAGAGCTGATCTTCCAAGAAAGTTTAACACTCAGAGTGGACGAATTGGTCTTTTCAGCCGAGTTGGTTGCGATCAGGGTAGCCCTCAGAGTGTGTGCCGAGAAGAACTTTAGCCCGGACCGCCTCTATTCAGATTGTATGTCGGCCCTCGTCGCCATCAATCTGGAGAAAGGGCAACTCGCGCATCAAATAATCCAGGAGTTGGAGATGATGACGCGGGCTCCGGAGCTCCCTTGGTTTAGGAGGCACAGCCTCATCGAAGGTAATGAGTTCGCAGACAGGATCGCTAAGGCAGGATGCTTAAGAGGTAGATCACTGAGGACCCCAGTGACCAAGAAAGAAGTTTATAGGAGGATCAGGGGGCACGTCCAGGACTTATGGTTGGACAGATGGAGGAACATTGTGAAGGGGAGAGAGGTATTCAATTGGGTAACAACACCCAAGTACCTCTGTAAGGTAATGTCCCACAAACTCATTAGGGTAGTTCGGGACATGGGCTCTTCCCCAAGTCTCCACAGATTTAAAATTAAGAGAAACCCTGATTGTGTTTATGGAGAAAGGGATGTGAATGCACGCCACTACGTCTTGGATTGTCCAAGGGTAGTGGGGGTGCAGGAAGAGAGAAGGAGGGCGAGGAGCGCGATCGAGAGTAAGCTGCTGAGAAATCACAGCAAGCTTCTTGAGAAAGCCCATGACGTGGCAGCTGAGCTTTTCCTCAGCTGTGAGTGAACAGAGTCGACCGGGGGGGCTGCCTCCCCGCGGTCCCTGCTGGACACAGTAGATAATTTCCTATTTTGCTGTGATTAAAGGCCACCGGTATAGAAATCCTTCCAGACACGTTGTCTGGGAGGTGGTGTTTCAAGGTACAATGTCCAAGCACTAGCTTGAATACCGTTACTTGGCTTATGAGTTGAACAGAATAGCAGCGAAGGGCATGCTTCGCATGCCGGCTTGTGGACCGAAAGGTCTGGGTGGCCATCTGCTTCTAGGGTATACCAACTGTGCTTAGGTGGGATACTCCATTTCTTGTTTATTTTGGCTACTGTTTCTATTTCTTTAAAAGTAAGTTTATTTTCCTGTAGCAAGGGTTCTTTTGTGCCTTTTTTCGCTAGCGCATCAGCAGCTTCATTACCTTCAATGCTAACATGTAAGGGTATCCATTGAAGATGAATTTTTGAGGTATTGAGAGTTTTTGGAGATAACCAATTATGTTCCTGCTTACTTTGTCTCTAAGTTCCCCTGTGTGACTCAAGTGTTGTATGGCACTTCTACTATCAGTAAGAATCCATATATCGTGATGTTTAATGTTTCTGATGGATTTTAAGACTTTATAGATGGCTATAAGTTCTGATCTGAAGACTGAGCAAAATTCTGGGTTTCTTCTGTTTATTTTCTCATTGCCATTTGTGGTTTTAATGAGAGAGCCACTACCAGTGTGTCCCAACTCGTCTCTGCTACCATCGGTATAGATAGTTATTGCATTTTTAGGAATTTTATATTAATTATTTCTAATGATAATTGTTTTAAGTATTCTGGATTTTGGTATTGTCTGTTGGTGGGTTCATTTAAAGTGGCATTAAAAATAATATTTTGTTAGTGGTTCGCATGGAGATATTTTTTCAGCTGAATAATATTTTTCCACTTTATATTTTAAAAATCCATTTCTTTTGGCCAGGTGGAGAGGGCCTTCTTTTTTGAGTCTTATATTGGGTTCCCAATTAAGTATGTAATTGAGAGTTCTGTGTTTGTTTTCATAACTCTTGATTTTGTTTATATATTTTGGCAGATTGTAGCTTATTCTATTCTTTAAGGGCATAATGTCTGCCTCGTAAAGTACAATATCATTAGGGCAAGTTTTTCGAAGACCTGCAATAATTCTAGCTGCATTTAGTTGTATCCTTTCCAGTGTTTTTAGATTTGTTTCAGATGCTGTACCATAGATTTGATATCCATATTCCAAGATTGGTCTCATTAGAGATGTGTAAGTTAATTTTTGTGTTGTTGCTTCAGCTCCCCACTCTTCCTGAAATATATTTCAAGATTTTTATTCGGTTTCTTCCTTTTCTAACAACTCCTTCAATATGCTTACTGGAGTTAATTTCTGGATCCAGGGTGTAGCCGAGATATTTAGGATGTTTATTATATTGCAATTGTTGTTCTTTCAGAATAATTTTCGGTTTTATTTTGTATAGTTTCTTATCGGAAGTAAAAAGAAAAGTTTCAGATTGTTGAGGGTTAAATTCTAATTTATGTTTATTAGCAAATTTTTCTAGGTGGAGAAGAATCTTGTTCAAATCTCTTTCAGCTTTTTTCCAGTTAGTGTTGCTGCTCCATAGAATAATGTCATCAGCGAAAAGTCCAATATTGGTTTTATGTGAAAATATTTCTTCTATGCCTGCAATAAATAGGGTGAAGAGAGTTGGGCTAAGGACTGATCCTTGTGGTAATCCTTGGTACAATTTGAAGGTTTTAGATAGAGTGCCATTATATTTGACCCTGATTTGTATATTTTTAAGAGAATCATTTATCCAAGTGATCGCTTTTCCATCAATTTTGATATGTTTGTATAATTTTGTAATTAACTTGTTTTTCCATACCCCTTATCAAAAGCTTGTGTAAGGTCTAAAAAGCAGCTATGGTGTGGTTAGTTGTTTTTTTGTTTTGTGCATCTTTTACCTTTTGTGTGAAAAATAAGAGTTGGTCTATTGTTCCATGTCCTTTCCTAAATCCATTTTGTTCTTCTGGTAAGAGATTTCTTGTGTCGGGGTGGTAGGTGAGTCGTCTGAGTATAATTTTTTCCATTAATTTGTAGCAAATATTTGTTAGGGAGATAGGTCGGTAGTTTTTCGGGTCAAGTTTTTAATGGGAATTATTGTTGCATTTTTAGTCTTGAGGCAATTTTCCAGTTTTCCAGGAGTTATTGAAAATATTAAGAAGTCTTTCTTTGCCAATTTTGCCCAAGTTTGATATCATTCGGCCATGGATTCCATCTGGCCCAGGAGTCTTGTTTAGGTCAGTGTTTTCTAATGCATAAGCTAGCTCTTTCATATTGATTTTTTCGTGGAAAATATTATGAGTGCTGGTGACATTTTTACAGTCATGAATAATATTTCGGGCCTTTTTTCAACCTTGATTTTACTACTTATTTGATATGAATTACCTAAAAGATTGGCAGCAATTTTGACATTAGTTGCTGGTGTACCATCTGTATTCTTAATCATATTTGTGTTTTCAGTTTGTGGCTGGACTCTGTCAATTTGTTTTGCCAAATTCCAAAGTTTTGTATTTGGGTTTCTTGGGTTCAGGTTTTCACAAGTTTGTTTCCATTTTTCCCTTTTCACATTTACGTATAATCTTTTTTATTTTTGCAATCACAATGTTCAGTTCAGTTCTACAATATTTTTGGTTTTGGTTGCACTTTTTTGTAGTTCATTTCTTCTAGTTATAAGTGTTTGAATATTTTTTGCCTGGTGTGATTATTTGGAATCCATTTCTTAATATTACCTATTGGTATTGAAACTTTGGCTGCTTTAATAATGGTGTTTTCGAAATATATCATATTAGCCTTTTTGAAGTTCCAGAATTTTTCTTAATTGAGCTAGTTTTGGTCTTGGTGCTAATTTTTATCAAATTAGGCAAATGATCACTTCCAAAACTTTTTAATATTTGCTATTTGCATTTGTGGAAAATGTCAGGATAGTAAAACCTTATATCAAGGGCTTGTGCAGTATTATAGCTTGTTGGAATGATGGGTAGGATTCCCATCATTTAAGCAAATGAAGGCATTGTCGTCAAATATGTTTGATAGTATTTTGCCTCTTGGGTTTGGCGTAGAACATCCCCATAGTTGATGTTTGGCATTTAAGGTCACCTACAATAATAGTGTTGTCTGTAAGAAATTGAGCCATTGTTCCATCGTCAATAAATGTATTGTTTGGAGGGTGAAACATATTGTATATGTGGATGGCTTTGTTTTTATTGAGGTAGACTTTGATACCTTGGGCTTCAAGGTCTAATGTGTTTGTAATATTAACGGCTATGTCCTCATAGTACAAATTCTTGATTAAAATTGCTAGGCCACGCCCTTCAACAGCATATACAGTTGGATCTTCAGACCTTACCCTGAGTAATGGAGGGGCCGGAATTAACATAATACTGCAAGATGGAACAAACATCAAAATCAAAGAAGGAGCAGGAAAGATTTCGTCAAACTTCACTTGTGAACTGACAGCTATCTGGAAAGCACTTGATGTATGCCTTAACCAACCATCCCAGCATCAAGCAGAAGGAACTTTAATATACAGCGACTCCATATCCGCTCTAGAAGCAATTCAGAAGGGCAATACTAAAATCACACAGAAAATACACTCGTTACTTACCCAACTGGAACCATTGGAGAATAACTGCATTCAACATTGAATCCCTGCCCATGCTGGGATCAGGGTTAATGAAATGGCATTCGAATTGGCATAGGAAGCCAGAAGGTTGAGACAAAGGTAAGAACAAATGTCATTATTTGACGCTAATTTCATTGTCAATATACAAGATAATTAAACAAAAAAAAAGAAAAGATCAAAATGCGAAATAAACTCTGAGAGAAAAATGACAAAAACTATAACAAGACTTAGAACAAAACACTATAAAGGAATGACAATACATCCAGATGGCACAAGAACCTATAGGGCATGCAACAATTGTCCTGGTGTGGAACTTATACCTACCCACATATTCTCATAGCCAGCAATGGCCGCAGCCTCGCAGAAATTAGACATAGACCCAGAGCAGCTGCTTTATACACACAAGATTCTGCTGCTGTGATGGAGATACATGGATACATCTGAGGTTCTTTATTGGACACGACAACAACAACGGCATTCCAGAGTGAAATAAATTATCAGAGATAGATACATATTTTTCAAATGAATTAAAATAAATATAATCGATACTGAGTGAGAGTTGAATTAAAAATATTATATATTTATTATCTTCGGAAACAAACCGTATCTGAAATATCAATTTTCTTTTTGCTACATGTTTAATTTGCATTTACCTATTTTACATATCTCTGATTGTATTTGAAAATCGTTAACCAATTCTTCATACTTTTGGCGAAGTGGTGTTTTATTAATTTGTTATTTGATATTATTAGGGTTCTTTCCTGGTATTCAAAAAGGAAAAATACGTGTCGATCAGTTATATTTTTCAATTTATCAAACAATTTGGCCACTGAATCTCTGATTTTGGTGGAGCGCCATCTAGCGAATAAAGTTGTAACTAAAATCAATTTCGAAAATTTCATTATTTGCCATAAAAAATCCCATTGCATCCTGAACACAATGGTGTTTACCGCATTGCTCTAGCGCAAATATTCGCGGAGTTATTAATTTTTAAAGTTGTGCGGGACTTTTGGATCACCCTGTATAATGTACCTCTCCCGTGAAAATTGGCGCCTAGACGCCATATATCGACCTACTTTGAAATCTAGACTCGAATCCGATAGCTAATCTGCTTTTTGGAAACAAAATATTTAATGAATTTTGATCCCATGAAATCATAGTCCGCCTTTAACAAATAAAAGCCATAGCCAATGGTCTCCAGGGGTTCGTTCAGTATTTGCCAGTGCTCTGACTTTGTCACTGATCCGCGTCTTCTAGATTGTAATATATGGCGCATAGCTTTGGAATCATTTTAAAGGTAGAGTTAAACATTCCTTTTCAAATCAATTTCCTACAGAGATGATTCGATATATTTAGGCCATAGAATTATAAACACAAGGTAATAAGACCAAATCCGAATAAATAAATAGTGTTTGACGTTTCGGTAACAGCGTTTTTACCATCTTTAGCACTTTTGTCTGAAGATGGTAACAACGCTGTTACCGAAACTTCACACACTATTTATTTGGATTTGGTCTTATTACCTTGTGTTTATAATCTATAATCTATATTGTGCCTTATCAAGGTCATAAAATTGTTTGTATTGTCAAATTCCAAAGATTTCATGAATCCCTTATAGATATCATGATATCAAAACCAGACCTTGACTGACAAAGTCCGTTAGCCCGTAACCATTCAGAGACGGTCAATGACGCATAGGTTTTGTATTGAGAGATTCGGCCGCCATTATTTTAAATTCCTCAGTTTTCTACGGTGCTTATGTTATTCCCATGGATTACCCGGTCTTAGCTACTTCCCGAGTTTAATTCCATATGAATTAAAGGAGTCACAGAGCGTCAGGGACTAGTGAGAGATCCCCGGACTCACAAGAGAGAAAGAATAACACTGTCTCCAGAGACCACGTGGACCCACCGACCACACAGAGAGTGGTTGTACCACTGCGTGGGGTCCAGGAGTAGAACCAATTGGTTGGCAAACTTCTGTCTTGGTTAGACAGGCGCATCCTACAATGTTTTCTGCGACAGATTTATTGTTCACAGCTCTCGTGATGTGATAAACAATGCAAGGAGATCTTAACACATCTTCAAATATAGAAAGATATTCTTTTTGTTTTGAGGCATATCTATATATATAAAAATGAATGTTTGTATGTTTGTTTGTATGTCCGGTATACAAATTCGCAGTAGTTCACTAATTCAAACCAAAATTTCCATACATAGGTAAATAATTACGGGGAAGACGATAGGCTATTTTAAAAATATATAAATCAATTATTAAAACTATATATTCAAATTATTCTACTTAGCTCACGAACAGCACCCTCTATCAAGTACTAAAAGGTTATAAATACGTTTAAAATCTAAATCTTCTAAATAGTTTATTAATAATAGTTTGCTTAATAACACATACGTTTAGAATACTTGATCTAAATCGAAATATTTATAGACGCTCGCTCGATTTGAAGATTTATATATTTTCATTTTTAGATATAACTGATCTAATTCGCCGTTTAAAATAACTGCTCTAATTCGATATATTTGGTATGTTTTATTTGTGTTCACTATATTTCTATTTATTTGAAGTATTATAATTTCCATGTTTCAAAAACCTATTTCAAAAAGGTCGTTTGAAATATGTAAGGCCTGAAATAGCTTTAGATGCGAATATTTATGATGCTAAGCGTAGCTTAATGGTTAGGTGTACGGCTTCGTATTTCCACAACCTTGGTTCGAAACTTAGCCTGGGTGTTTTTTTTTTTATACACTGCGTGACATTGAAAATGGAACACCAAGAAATACTGGCCAGAAAATTATGCAAATTTCAGGGTAGACGCGCCTAACCGAGTTATGCAAATGGTGTAAAATGCGCAGCTCTCGTGCGCACATGGAGTAAGATATAAGGGAAGGAACTTGCAGAAAGGACAGTATTCGTGTCGTTATTTCTTCAAGGAAAATCATTGTAGAAATTTTGTTCTTGTGTCAAAAGACACGTGTAATAACAGAGAATGCCAGGTCATCGTAAACGGAGGCAGTTCAAGCAGACAGACGCTTTTACGAGGGGCATGGTGATCGGACTGAAAAGGGCAGGTTGGTCCATACGTCAAATCGCAGCTGCAACATGTGCAAGACGCCCTAGATCATTCCATCTCGACCAGAACCATTTCCCGTCGATTGGTTGCTAATGGCTTGCACTCATGCCGTCCGCTAAGAAGACTGCCATTGACCCCACCGAATAGGCGCCAACGTTTGGAATGGTGCCGGGCTAGATCGACGTGGATGACGGAATGGCACAGGGTCGTGTTCTCAGATGAGTCGCGTTTCTGCTTGTCCAGTGATAGTCGCCGTGTACGCGTGTGGCGTCGACGTGGAGAAAGGTCCAATCCGGCAGCAATTGTGGAACGCCCCACCGTGCGACAACGTGGAATCATGGTTTGGGGCGCAATCGCGTATGATTCCAGGTCACCTTTACTTCGTATTCAGGGCACTATGACGGCCCATCGATACGTTGATGATGTGCTGCGACCGGTGACACTCCCCTACCTTCAGAGGGTACCCAATGCCCTTTATCAGCAGGATAACGCCCGACCGCACACTGCTCGCATTAGCCAACAAGCTCTGCAAGATGTACAGATGCTTCCCTGGCCACCGTACTCTCCTGATCTCTCACCAATCGAGCACGTCTGGGACATCATTGGACGCCGTTTGCATGCCTTGCCACAGCCGCGTTCAGAAGACGAACTGTGGCAAATGGTTGAGAGGGAATGGAGAGCCATCCCTCAGGACGCCATCCGTACTCTGATTGACTCTCTACCTAGACGTGTTGCTGCGTGCATCGACGTCCGCGGTGGTCCTACTTGCTACTAAGCCGACGCCGTTCTCGCTCTGTATTATGACTATCATTTTGAAATAAAGATCACTTATTGTTCGTCCCTGTCTCTCTCTATCTGCCGAGTTTCATCACTTTCTGGCCACTATTTCTTGGTGTTCCATTTTCAATGTCACGCAGTGTATTATTGAAGCAAAGATTTTTTTTTTTTACAGTACCAAAATTTCCATACATAGGTAAAAAAAAAATACGAGGAAAACGATAGGCTATTTTAAATTATATATAAATTAAATATTAAAACTATATATTCAAATTATTCTACTTAGCTCACGAACAGCGCCCTCTATCAAGGTTATAAATACGTTTAAAATCGAAATCTTCTCAAAATTTTATTAATAATAGTTCGCTTAATAATTAGAATACTTTATCAAAATCGAAATATTTATAGACGCTCGCTTGATTTGAAGATTTATATCGTAACTAATCTGACTGAAATTTAAACAGTATATAGAGTAGAATCTGGAAAAACTTATAGTGAAATTTTCAGGTCTCTATCCCGAATATTCGTCGAGTTTGCCCTTTTGCTCGCGAGCAGCGCCTCTAGCGGTGAAGATGGGAGGTAATATCAGCTGACCTAATGTACATGTAAATTTTGGAGAGGGGCGTTTCACAAGAGTGACATCCACGGCGCCAATTTATAATTGTAACGAATAGTGTTTGAATAAAACATTTAACCGGGTAAACCCGGGCGTTGCCCGGGTCATTCGTCTAGTATATTATAAAAGACATCATAGAAATTTCAGAAAAAAAAAACACATTAACTACAAAGATTCATCTGATATTTCCTCATTTACGGTAAAATTTCAAAAGTTTTTCAAATTTTAAAAGATGTATTCTTAATTTTTTCATTTACTCATTCAAAATTTCAAGCTTTTCTAGCTCCTTTGTGGTTTTATAACAAAGAAATATGGCTTATTTATAATCTACAACCTTTTGCTTATGTGCGCGAGTAAAGCGTGCGTATTGACTGATTAAAGGTGAAAGACATTCTAAAAATCCAAATATTCATATACCTATTCAAACAAGCTAGATGAGTTTATTAAAATTAAAGGTCTATTTTTCTCCATTATAAGCCTGTGAAAGGGATTTTCTTTCTTTTATTATTAATTTTTAAATGAAAACTTTGAACTTTCATAGTGAAAAAAATCGATATTCTTTATTCTTTATTTCGACTTAGAATGTCCCCCTAGAGACACTTTCACTTTAAAGATATACAAAATTTTGAAAGAAAAGAAAGAAAGATATTTGAAATATGTACAGAATTAGTATGCAAGTTAGTTAGATGAAAAGGAGAAAAAATATCAGCACAATTGTAATATATACAAAGGGTTGATAGTCAAATTTAGCTAAATGAAATCAAATTGTAAAATATTGTGTGTATTCAAGAGAAACAATTTACAGATAAAAGAAAGGGAGTTGAATGGAGCAGATTTTTTTTTCATTTACCAAGGGAGTCGTTCGGAGAAGTGGTCATTCAACCGATGGAAATATATGTAGATTTTGCATATTTCTGTCTGTCTTAGAGAATGGCTGAAAGATTGAAGTTTTCGGCGGTGTTGTCACCACTAGACGTAACTGGATTATAATGGATGTATATTAAGTATTTATTTATGTAGATGAAAACTCTTCTCTAGTAAATTGATATTTGTTTAATAATAATTTCCACATTTTCATTCGATAATTCTGACCTTTCAAGAAATAGAAGGAATTCAATAGGGTTTTTTAATAAAAATTTCCATGTAAAAAGATTCATTTGAAATAAGTTTTGTTATTTTTTCATCGGGATCGTAAACACAAATTTGTTCCAGGTTTATTCTTTAAAAATTCGCAAATATGTTTTTATATTTGATATTTTATTTTAATTTATCACAATAAAGGACATTTATATATATCACCGAAGAGGTATCTAAATAATTAAGAACATTTCCATTGTTGATTATAGAATTATTCTATTTATTCAGTATTCCATTTAAAGAGATAAGATTGATAAATGCCCTCAGTGGCTTTCTAATACATCCAGATGGCACAAGAATCAAGGGGATCGGTGGAAGGATGGTCTAAACCGTTGGTTTTCGACCGCTACAACCCGGGTTTGATTCCCACATTGGGCTTTTTTTTTCTGATTTAAAAAAAATGCTCCAGTAGCCCTCGATTCTTGCAAAAGTCGAACCCCACCAGCGAGTTCAAGTAACCAAACGGGGCTCTGGCACATTTGTAAGTGCAAAGTCGAACTGCATTTCACATATGTTGTAGACATATGGTGCACTTACAGTAAAAGCAGTCGCCTACTTCAATGGTTTTCTTATTCTTGGATAACTTTGAAACTCGTAAATTTGAATCTCTCGATAAAGTGATCATTTTTTCCCGGTCCCTGTGTCCCGTGTCATTCTGAATTTTGTCTTTCCTAATTTTCTACATTACAAAATCATCGTTTTATCTAGTGAACATTTTTTCCCGGTCCCTTGAAAAATACTCGATAAGTTGAATAAAATCATGGTCGTTTATGGAAAATGGACGAAGTTCCCGGAGGTCATCTTGGGCAAGCCCCCGCGAGGCTTTTTTTCTTGTCTACTTGGCACAGCTGTGTCACCAACTCTGCCCCCGCGCGCCAGGACATCTTGACCCCTCTGATTGGTCGGTGGGTACTTGGACTGTCCATCCGGCCGGCGGCCGGACGATTACATTATCTTGAGAGGGGGGGCAGACCTAAGCCTATCTCCTTCTGATATAAGCCTATATCAGTGAATGGAAGCCTCCAACGGAAGACCTTGGACTGCTGTTGGCGCAAAAGCTTACTGATTTATACATGGGTAGAGAACCACTTGTAGAATAAATATAAACTTACTTCTATTTCCTTCCTCTAAACAGATTTTTTTAATAATTATATTATAAAAATGTTATTAAATGTTTTATATAATCATCTCTTTATATAACAATTTAAAACATTAGGACGCGAATGTTATTTTTCACAAATAAATCAAACTTCAACTGTCCTTACTGCGATGAATATTATTTGCGGTAGACCATTGATCGATGCAAATATTTAAATATAGTTCTACTATCCTAAAAGCTTATGTCTATAGTTTGCTTAAATACCATTTCTAAGATATCACCCTTCAGTGTAACATTTATAAGCAGAATTATCCAATATAGTATTTGAGCGCAAAAGAAGCGGTCTGGTAGATTAAATTGGCGAAACCGCTGGGAAGGTTCACTACTAATGAACCATGCTCTCCTAATATTTTTAATCGCAGTAAGGACAGTAGAAGTTTGATTTATTTGTGAAAAGAAACATTCGCGTCTTAATGTTTTCATTTGTTATATATAGATGGTGCATTGTTGTTTTGTATTAATCACCTCTTTACCTATCTGAGTTAATCTACCAAAATCTAGGCTTATACTCTGGATGGCTAATCTAGTCTTTAAAAATAAGTTCTTCATTTCAACAAAGATTGTGTATAACGACACTTGAAGTTACACCGCATGAGTTTCTTTTCAACGACAAAAATCAAATTTTTATTTCAAGGTGAAATATCGACTATTTCTAACCTTTTTGGATGAGGTATGAAAGGATGAATTATGAAAAGTAATGATGAACGGAAAAATAAAAATGTCCACGGATGGGAACCCACAATGTTCCGCTTACCGGGCAGATGCCATGTCTACTAGGCTACCCTGGACGTATTTTTCCGTTCGTAAATGATACGGAAAAATACGTCCAAGGTAGCCTAGTGGACATGGCATCTGCCCGGAAAGCGGAACATTGTGGGTTCGGTTCCCATCCTTGGACATTTTTATTTTTCCGTTCATCATTACTTTTCATAATTCATCCTTTCATACCTCATTCAAAAAGGTTAGAAATAGTCGATATTTCACCTTGAAATAAAAATTTGATTTTTGTCGTTGAAAAGAAACTCATGCGGTGCAGCTTCAAATGTCGTTTTACAATCACAGGCCGCAGTGTATTATAAAGATTGTGTATGTTACAAGAAAAATACCAGATAAAAAGAATATAAATGAGAGCACACGTAAACAAACAGTCTCTATATTACAGTAAAAGCAATCATGTTCATTATAGCTATTGGGTTAATAATAGAAAGACTCCAGACAAAAACAGAGAACTTCTACCACGTCGAGAGGGAGCTAAATAAGCTATACCCCTAGCACAATGGGCAGTAAATCTCGAAAAATTTGCAACTTCGCCTCAGGCGACTATAAGAGTATTGGAACGAGATAAGCTCCTATTTATAGTCAAAGGTCAAATCTATTTGTGTATATTCACAGAACAATATATCACTAGTGTGATGGAATAATCATTGACTTGTCATATCACTCTTTTGTTCTGTCATTATCTCATCCTTGGTTGCTCTTCTTGTATATCAACTCTTCTGTGACATAGAATTGTCGAGTCAATAATCAAAGAGTACACTTTTATAAGGAAGATACTTGTGTGTGTTGAGGAATAAACAACAACAACAACACTTATGTGTGTCTGACGCTATCTTTTAATATCTTCTGTTGGAAGTGTGAATAAAATGTAAAAATACAAGTATGAAGAACCACCTGAGTAAATTACGGTATATGCTCTCTCTCCCTAGCGCAAATTATATATTTAAATAAATAATAATATTAATGCAAGTTTCAAGAGGAAATTGATATATAAGAAGAAAGGACACATCTCCTGTCGAAATAAGCCTAAAATCTATGCGCCATATATTGACAGAATCTGCAATGATCTCATGAAATCCAAACCCACCCTAGACTAACGGCGACCATAGCTCCAAACCTGAAATCTCCTGATTATACCAAAGTGGATGTCGAGGTTTTTATCACTCAACCGAGTCCGCTAGTTTGTAGAGACAGTGGATTGCGCTTAGTTTTTGTCTGTTTCGTCGGGATATGTGTTCTTTATTTTGTAAGCAATATTGATGGTAAGATATATATTGTAATTGATACTCTTTAATAATATGTGGTTACAGTATAAAATATCCACTGTCTATATATGATGTTTTAAATATTAATTAATTACTCCATATTTTTTTATTGGAAATATATTTTTTTCAAAATATATACTCTAGTTCTGAAAATAGTTCTGAAAAATTCGCGAGAGGAGGAAGAAATAAAATAATATTTTACGAGGACAACGCAACTGCTCACAAAGGTGTGTTGATAATGGGAAAACTGCGAGATTTGAGGTACGATTTTCTCGGCCATTCCTCCCATTCTACTGATTTGGTACTTTCAGACTTCCAACTATTCCCACACCTAAAGAACTTTATATCTGGATAGCGCTTCGCTTTCAATGAGGGCTGTAGATGAATATTTTATCAGCCTTCCAGACTCTCCTTTCCGGTAAGGAATACTGATATTGGAGAAACGCTGGACCAAGTGTGTTGAAGTCAAGGTAGATTATGTAGAAAATAAAATGTTCTTTCACAACTTAATATTAGTCTTTCGTTGTCATACCGAGAACTTTTCACCTTATTCTGGTATAATCAGTTTATTGAACGCAACTAAATTCCTTATCAATTGTCAAATAAAAAAATTAAAAAATCTGAATAAGACGCGATCTGTGAATCATTATATCTAATTGACCCAACGGGGTCTTATTTATGAAAATGTTGGAGAAAAGCTCTTGAATTTAAATATCTATATACGTATCAATTTTACTTTCCTTAAAGCCTATAACCATTTATCCTTAAATATCATTAACAAAAGCTTAAACAGAACCGGATATATAAGCATGTAGTGTATATTTAAACTCAGGCTACACAGGGCTGTGTAAGATAAATTTACCTTTTTGTAGACTCTCTCCAAGTTTTTCTACAAGTATTATTTATCATTTTAAGAGCAACATATAGGTAACACAGTTTCCTGGAATCCTTTTAAAAGTAATTTAACACAAGCATGCATAATAGAATGGTATTCCTTTTTTAATACTAGTCTCAATATATTTTGACTTTTCCTATTTTACGCTAATTTCCATAGAAAAAAGTGATTACTTATTCAATTTAAGATCGGAGTTCAAATTCACATAAATAGGTACCGCTCAGCAAGAGTAACCTGGTTCATGATAATTGAACAATGAATAATATGTGAAGGTTATTCACATATTAAGCAATTTTTAACACGGGATTCAATCCCGGTTCATGACTGTCGGGAATCGAGCGTGTTACCCTCTCATCCACCGACTTATTTATTCAATTTAAGATCATTAATAATTTTGATTTATCACAAATATGTTGAAGACAAACTTAGCTGCTATACAAATCCATAGAGCCCAATACCATATTCGAGCTATAATAAACTGGAGAAACCGCTGACAGAGTTTCCCACTGATGGCCCTCCTAATAATTACGGTATTAGAGCTCTAAAGAAACGGCCTGGTGGATCAAATTGGCGAAACCGCTGGGAGGGTTCACCACTGATTATCCAAGCCCTCTCAATATATTTTTCCATCGCAGTAAGGACAGTAGAAGTTTGATTTATTTGTGAAAAGAAACATTCGCGTCTTAATGTCTTCATTCGTTATATATTAATGGCGCGTTATTGCTTTGTATTAATGATTACTTTGCAGTAATGACATTCTAGGAGATTGTTCTATTTATGAGAGAAAAACTCTCGCTAATAAATATTTTCAAACTTCATATTTATCAAAGTCAATTTTCTTTTTTAATTCATAACTACTCAAGGTCCTTACTGCAAGGAGAAAAATGTTGAGATGGATTAATCCATTAGTAGTGAATCCTCTCAGTTATTTCACCAGCTTAATCTCCAGACCTATCGCTCTACTGAAGAATTTGGCGGGCTGATTTAAATAGTTCAAATTTGTAACAAATAAATTCACTGGTAATGTGTTTTTTAAATAATATCAACAAATATTATCTCTACAGACCTTACTGCAATGATAAAAGTTATTGAATAAGAGGGCTTGGATCATCAGTGGTTGAACCTCTATGGGGATTTGCCAAATTAATTTAACTGTTACAAATTTTATCGATATATGGAAATTTAATTTATAGATTTAAATAGTAAATTTGTTGGTTTTCCAAATAAAATTGATATCCTGGCATTTGTACTTTCAAAATTTCTACGATAGACAAGATTTAATGTTGAATATAATTTCTATTTTCTTTGAAGCTTAAAGATTTATTTTATGATTTTCCTAAATCAAATAATATATACATATTTAGAATAAAATATATTTGTATATTAACACTGCAAGTTCAAAAGGAAGATCTTTCTTTTTTCTAGGGATTTGACCTGTGACTACATTCGTGTGTTGAGAGAGGGAAAATCTTGAGAAAGATGGTCAGTCTGCACATTGAAACGTTCATATTAATACTTTTTCTGAATTATCAGTATACCTTGACACTAGGACGTATTTGCAATGGATTGCGTCACTTACAGAGTAGTATTCAATAAAGGAATATGAAAATTTAGGGAGGGCCCAGCTTAATAGTGATGGACTTCTTAAGCACATATTCTAGTATATATAAAATAAAAGGATTTAAAAGCGCGAATGTTTCTTTTATACATAAAACGAACTTCTACTGTCCTTACTGCGAAGAAAAAATATATTGGGAGGGCTTGGCTCATCAGTGGTGAACCCTCCCAGCGGTTTCGCCAATTTAATCCACCAGACCGCTTCTCAGAGCTCTAATACTGTATTGGATCATTCTGCTTTTATATGCTACACTGAAGGATTTTTGGTTTGCTGAAGGGCATTGCTCGAAGCAAATATTTGAATGTAATTCTACTGTCCTATAAGCTTATGTACATAATTTATTTGAAAACCATTTCTAAGATTCCATCCTTCAGTGTAGCATATAAAAGCAGAATGATCCAATACAGTATTAGAGCTCTGAGAAGCGGTCTGGTGGATTAAATTGGCGAAACCGCTGGGAGGGTTCACCACTGATGAGCCAAGCCCTCCCAATATATTTTTTCATCGCAGTAAGGACAGTAGAAGTTCGTTTTATGTATAAAAGAAACATTCGCGCTTTTAAATCCTTTTATTTTTTTTATATATATAGATGGCGCGTTATTGCTTTTTGTTAACATATTCTAGTCTGAGCTACCAAACCATTCAAACACAAAGCCTTTTTAGAAAAATGGCATTTTCTCAATATATCGAACTGATGATCCAAGTACAAATTCACTTTTGTACTACTTTTCACAAAGCCTTTTTATTAAAGCCGTTATTACCATCTACGTGGTTCTCTGTTTAATATGGAATATATAATCAGGGTAGTTAATCTATCAATTTTATCCTTGCCATCATATGGAAGTTTTATAAATTTGAAGCTTTAATCCCATTAGTTTTCATACTCTATAGTAAGGAATATAGCGGGAAAGGTAGATAGCCAACCTACAGAGAAAAAAGACTTAAGAGGTATGCATTCAAATATACGATGTTACAATTTAGCTTCAATTTTATTTTTGAATATTGCAAGACCCACAAGTCTTCTGTCTTTTTGATTTTATATTGTTTTTTCTAGAAAAAAAAAAGAAATATTATCAGTTGTGCGACGAGGAGTTAAGTAGGCAGCTGGAGATCATTGAGTTGTTCTATCAAATCATTATATTGTTTATCCAACCTCTGTCCAAACTTTGTGTCTTGTCAAACTGTGAAGCTAGAATTTTGTGAATATAGAAATTTAACACATTCTCAAACACTTTCTCTTCAAATTTACAGGCAATAGATGAAATACGAAAGCGAGTTTAAAACATTATAGATGCCTCAGTGTTGCGTTTGAAATATTTTCTCCTTTCCCCGATGTCTCCATAGTGAAACGATGCCATAGACCCGGTAGAAGAGGGCAATTACAAGAAATGACAAAACTTTTGAGTTTTCCACGCGACAATTGAGGAGGGCACAAAGCAAACAAAAAATATGCGGGCATTTGGGTCGGTATTTTTTGTAGTGGACAATTAGGAGTATTGGACATCCCAGCCGGCCTAGTTCTGCGCTCGTGACATATGATGGTGATGGCCGTCGTGATTCCAGGCAAAAAGCTCCCAGTTGTGAAGTCCATTTTCCGCTAACCCCCTTCCAACTTTTTGCAGAGTGCTCGGCGCCCTATATTCAATTAGGAGAAAAGAGCCTTTCCTCCTATGTAGATAAGATCTGGGACACAAGGTCGATCATTTGTTAGAAATAGATAAGCGATCCTCTCATGAGAGACCGCTCAAGAAATGTGAAATATCATGGTATATCCTCGAGGTGATCTCCCAGTACTGCTTAGATTCGATCGAATAAAAGTTTTCAATCAGAAGATTACACAACAGCATAGACACACGTTTCATTTATTAAATTCTGGATTGTTTTCAATCTACAGGCTTGTCCTCAGGTCCACGTCTAAACTCGCTTACCTGAGATTTTAGTAGGATGGATTTTAAAGTATCTATTTGCATTTCGGGTTTCAAGATATCCATATAAAACACAATATTTTCATCAAAGTATATTTTTATAATTGCAATCATTCGACAAGCTTTCGCGTATAATTTTCCAAAATGTCAACACTTTTTATAATGTACACAGTTAGAATATTAAAAGAGATTCCTCTATTATTATTTTTTCCTTTTAATCCTCTTCATTCTTTTCGCCGTCTATTCAAGAATAGTATTTTACTTACGTAACACTGATATATCTTTGTGTGAAAAGATAATATATAGTGAAATGAATGTATAATACTAAAAATGGTTTTCAAATAATTCATGATATTTTGAGTTGATGCAAAAATAAAAAAATGAACGATATTTGCGAACATTTTCAAGCGCGAAATATTTTACTTCAAACAAAACTCATAGATCGAAATATCAACCATTAGATTATATACATCTTGTCAATGAGAAACTAACTTTTTTCTGGCTGCATGAATTTTTTTATTTCTAGAGTCAATGATATCATTGAAAGTTATTTCGTCGTTAGTAGAAAGAATTAATCCCGTAGGAAGTGGTTAAATTTCTCGTAGATCTGGTAAGCGAGAGATCGGGCGATTGTGTGGATGATCAAGAATCCAATAGCCCAACTACCAGCACTTTCCCGTGTCATCATTGAGATGTCCGGTCTGGTGTTGACGGGTAGGATTAATCATATTCTCTTGATCAATATTGAAAGATTCGTTGATGTTTTTGTGCATATCTTTAATATGGTGACATCACCAAACAGTTACCATTTCCATCTTCCGTTGCAACTTTTATTTTCTTTCCATCGTGCTTACATAATGGGTCAAACATTGCGCTGAACGTAGCGCGTTGTGGTAGTTGTCGTAAATGGGTCGTTGTGCCGCTGCCACTTCAAAGCGACGTTTTTTTTTTCTGATTTTTGATAATTCGCGCGGCACCTATTCATCAAGATTCTCCTACTTTCCAATTTGACTGAGATGACAAACAACTGTATAGTAGTAAACGTTTAGTTCTTCGATATCCTCTCATATAATTTTATGTGTGCATTGGCTATCGCCTTTGATTTATTATTGTCAATCTTCCCACGGCCATCCTTCTCGTTTATGGTATTTTGACAACGGAGCAACTGGACATATGGTAGCTGATAAGGACATGCTAACCAATTTAGGTATGGTTGTCGAACATGAATGGATTTTATTTCAAACGGATGCGAAATCTGCATTCCTAAATGTACCATTACATGAGTGTATTTACAGAAACTCCAAAATCCAAATGATGAAATTCCTAGAGATGAAGTCTGTATTTTAAGGAAAAGTATTCATGGATTAACAATGGAAAACAATGAAGACACTAAGGAAATGAATAACTCAGATTTTTACTTTATGTGATTTAAACGTTCGAAAATAGACGTACGTGTTTGAGTTTATCTGAACGATCTATTTGTTAATACTTCTACAGCTGAATCGTATAAAGAATTTAAATTCTGAAGGAATAAGGAAAGTGAACTGCGAAAGAAGCCTTTACACACTTGACAATTAAAATAATTTTATTGACATCTTGTCAATACATGCAAAGTGCACAGTCTTCACTATTAAAAAAAAAAGATAATTATATATATTTATATATATGCATCATACCATGTACAAAGAATATGGCGCCTCTGCCAGTGCTGCAGAGTTTGGTGGAGAATCGCCAGCGGGTGTCCAGCGACACCACGCATTTCGCGATTTAGGAAGAATACGTAGATCGCGTACTACACTTTTGATCCTTGAATAATTTTGAAAATCCCTGAAGGAAAGCATGCCACGCCCCTTATTAGAATTAACTAGACGAAAAATTTATATTCTGTATCCTACCTCGGCAAGTTTAATAATTGCCCTTTGCACACACAAATTATGTCAGTGGAACGCTGTAAAGAATATTCTGAGATAGCTAAAGAATACTAAAATATCAAACTAACATTCAGGAAACATTTTTTGGATGCAGACTGGGGTAGTGATAAAGAGAACAGTAAATCTTATAGTAGATATATTTTATACAAGCTGGAGTGGCCATTTCCTGGTGCAGCAGAAAAAACAACAAAGCGTCGCTCTCTCTACGACAGAATCCAAATATTATTCAATGAGTGAAGCGGAAAAAGAAACCCAATAGTTGACAGATTTTATGGAAGAATTATTGACAATGTTTTATAATATATATTTTCTTTATTCATTATTGAATTCTGATTGTGGAATTTTGGTCTAACAGCCATGATTTTGCATCATTATGACTTTCTTTTGCAAAAAATATTTGGGCTAGAATATTGTAATTGTTTTAAACCTTATATCTCTGCGGCATTTGGCAAATCCTGGCATCCAAGTAAAAATAAATTCCTTGATCAGTTGAACACTCTATTTGATAAAACAAGAATAATCTATTATATATATATATATACTAGCGGATGTACCCGGCTTCGCCCAGGTTTTTCTCGAGGGAATGTTTGTAGTCTAGTAATAAGAAAATATACTACACCTAAAAACTATCAGAGAAAAGAGAAACCACGGAAGGTGAACAGAAAAATGCTTACAATGGATGTTATGTTTACGATATCAAGTTAAATAAAAACAAATATAAAATTTTCATATGTTGGTCACTATAAATTTGTATATTTGTTAGGCGAAATTAGAAACATGATAAAACAATTGGGTATTCAAAAACAAATGTAAAAATAAAAGTTGAAGTATAATAAACAATGTTAAAGATCAGTTTTAATTATTAATCAAGATTGTGTGTGAATATGTGAGAAAGATGTAATATCGTTGTTGTTTTCTTGGCCGACTGTTTTACATATGGTGTTATCTTAAAATTGCTTGTTTTGAATATTTTTTAGATTGAGATTATTAGCTAGTATGTAAAAAATTAACTCTGTTGAAATTTAATTTTGTATTTATATATAAATAAAATTAACTCTGTTGATTTTTTTTTTTGTATTTAATCGATAACAGCGAAGTTACGCATGTTAATGTTAGGAAATATATTTTGATGTTAAGCAAAACCTGCTCCATCTCGTTTTACATAAATGTTGAAAATTTGGTTGAAATTGATGCATTGTAACGAAAGTTTTTAGTCATGTCCACTTATGAAATTTCCATTTTATTAATATAGAAGATATAAGTCAGTGTATGTATGCTTGTCGGCTATACAAATCCTCAATATGGACCTAATCTGGCTGATATTTTAACAGGAAATAGAGAAAAATCTGGAAGAGATATTTGTCGCATTTTTAGCCAAGAAAAATTGATATTGACCAAGTTCTGGGCAAAAATAGTTGTTTTTAGTCAGAAAATGATGATAGCACTATTGCTGTATCATGTTTGAGAGAGATTGTCAGATACAAATTTATTTCGGGAAAAATTCCATAAAGCAGACATAAAGCCAGTTCATTTTTAGAAGGCAGGAACAAATTTCTAACAGCAAAACACTCACTCGAGCAGAAAACACGAAGCCAGATCATCTCTCTATAAAATAGCAAATATCCACTTTCTGCTGAATCAATTTTAATAAAGATATAAATAAATATTGATAAATGTCTTCATAAAAATCAAATTAGCAGAGAGAGGATGTTTGCTTGGAAAATAATTTTATCAAATATTCGTTAGGCTAACTTTTATGCAAGTAAATTCCGGGCGAAGCCGGGTATATCCGCTAGTAGATTCATACTTTTGAGATCATAATGTCTTATTTGAATACTCTGAATTACTTGTGGAAAAACAACCGAAGAAAGGATGCCCACAGGCAGAGGAAGTATCTCCGTTACTTTGGAACGTCATCCTCAAAGGCCTCCCTTGTCCGCCTTACTCAAATATCGTTTGATTCAATGGTCATTCCCAGGTGTTCAGTCACAAGCGCTGATCGAAGCATGGCGTCCAGACAGGGTTAGCGAGGTGGAGAAGACCTCGCAGCTGAAGGACAGTTCGATGGTCCGAGAGCCTGTAATAGATGGTACTGTAACTGGGTGACGCATATAGATAGACTTTGAAACTTATATCTGCCTACAGGGGGAGAAATAAATTAAACATGACGCCCTTCCTCTTCTATAGTGTTCGAAACGTTTGCAGCCGTTTCTTTTGTCGAAAAAGATCGTTAAAATGTCTATCAAGAACAGCCTAAACATCAGTTAAACATAAAATACCCCTTGAAAATGATCGTCGACAAATATTACAATGAAATCCTGAAGTGGATAATTTTGGAAAACCTAACAACACATTCGGCGATAGCATTTATGATACATCAAACGAACATATTGATATTGAATCACAACAAATATAAATAGCACAAACAAAGCTTCCTATCTTATTGATGAATCATTTCAGAATACAAAGCTGTGCCACAACAAACATATCAGAATCAACAACAAGTCTCCAAGGATAAGTGTATTCTTTTATTACCAACACTTCGAGCTTTCAGGCATAACGACCCTTCTACAAGAATATCAAATATGAAATGAATCTTAGCTGTTCAATAGATTTATATATACAAGTGATATTTACATAACTTCAAATGACAACTATTTAACATATATGACTTATAAATATGACATATTTGGCCAATTCTGGAATAATTAAAAATCAACGAGAATAGTTGATATTTATTCCGATCGATGGCGCAAGCCATCAGCAACTTTCAGTTGCACGATAAGGAGATGCCTTTTTTATAATATATGACTTAATTTTACAATTGAATACAAATTAGAAGAAAAGGTTCTTTTGTTGACAAATTAGGATAAGGATTAAAAACTATGAATCAAGATGCTGTATTATACTATTATAAATATCTGGGATTTCTATATGTCTGTTAATGCTATTGTACTTAATGGAGACTAAGGCTTCAAGAACTCTTGTACTTACTATTAACTAGCCGAATGACCCGGGCAACGCCTGTGTTTTACCCGATTGAATGTTTTGATTCAAATACTATTTGTTACAATTATAAATTGGCGCCTTATATAAATGCATATGTTAGTTAATAACTATAGCCTATGTGCTTTATCTGTCTATGTACTGTTGGCTTCCGTAGGCGTCTCTTACTGGGAAAAAGAAAGAGAGGATTCCATTTGGTTATTAACTAATATATGCATTTATTTAAGGAGCGACCCGCTCCAACACAATAGTTACAGGGGGGGGCAAAGGTGGCGTGATCGTAGCCGACCAATAGGAGGGCGCCATTCCAAAAAAAAAAAGCAAACCGTGACAGAGGCCACGCATGGCGCTCGTAACTGTATATATAATTTGAGTAAAAGGTTTGGGGATCTGACAAGTTGAAACTGTGTCCTGTGCTGTCTATGTGACGTACTAAAAGGGATTTTTTGTCTTTATTTCTTATGTTTCTGTGATTTTCGTCAATCCTATCTTTAACCTATCTACCGGTCTCGCCAATATACAAACTATCTCACTGGGAACACTTTATGGAGTATACGGACAAAACAAACATAAATAACGAGAGGTTTAATAACGAAGGAAAAAATGTTTCTTTTATTATAACAACAAAACGCAATCTTTCGAACCAAACGGTTCTTCTACAGGTGTAAATTAGAGTGACACTTTTAGAAGAACCGTGTGGTTTGAAAGCTTGTTTTATATCAATGATCCAACATGTGAATGCCGCTTAGATGTTGAATCACCAGAGCATCTTCTTTTAACTTGCCCTCTGACTAATCAAATTGTATGTAGATACTTTGAAACATTACCAAATTATTTTTGTGTATATACTCTATCTTATGAGAACTTTGTTAAGTTTAGAACTATTTGTACAATAATTTACAAAACACTACTAATCCATCGTGTAAATATTTAATCATATATATGTAAATAATACTAGCACAGCACAATAGTCCTTTGGACTTCGTGCTTTTGTAACAATAAATAAAATAAATATCGTTTTAACGTGCCAGACAGCCATCATTGCTCAGGCTAGGAAAGATGGAGAGTCATCTAAGGAATTGCACTAGGAGCCAAGCTGTTGTAGTAAGTCTTTAGTGGTGGAATATTCTTAATGTTATTGGGTGTGGAATGCTCTTCTTAATTAAAAATCTCCTTAGATTTATAAAGAAAACATTTATCCTTTGCTCTCTTTTCAAATTTTCTTTATAAATCTAAGGAGATTTTTAATTAAGAAAAGCATTCCACACAAAATAACATTAAGAATATTCCACCACCACTTACTACAACAGCTTGGCTCCTAGTGCAATTCCTTAGATGACTCTCCATCTTTCCTAGCCTGAGCAATGATGGCTGTCTGGCTTTTGTAAAACTATCAAGATAGTGGTTAATTTGATTGTAAGGGTGAGGAAATGCTATTTTCTCGAGAGATGTTTGAAGTGAAAGACAAATTACCTACAATGTTACCAAGATATACTGACTACAAGGGGATTGTGGTCTGAGCACGTTGAAAACCTCACTTTCACCTGTAAGTTCTCAAGTACAATAAGGAAGTACTGGAAGAAATGGACCGCGGGAGAAATTACGGAATGGAATTAAGAAATGAGGTCAATTCAATTGCAAGAAATTCTAACCCGTGTAATATTAAAAATGTTTATTAGTTTATTATCAAACTACAATACATAGAGGCTCAATTAAATAACCATGTGATTGCTTGATATATAAATCTATGAGTTTTTAAAAATTATAAAATTTTAATTGCAGAAAACTGACAATAATTCAGGAAAAAGTAAATATCTTAGAAATATCTTTTTTTTAAAGCATTTTTATTGAAGAACACTTATTTTTATTATCCCATTGTATAATTGAACAAGGTCATGGAGACTAAATTCATAGATCAAATTCACAATCTTGGTAGGGTTGAAATACAGGTATTTAAAAACACTAAAAAGGAAAAATTATATTTTCAGTCACAACCATTAAATAATTAGACTTATATGACTAAAATAATAGCTGCGGGTGCACTCTTGATGAAAATATATCTCTAACTTGACTCAATGTTGATTCACATATTAGTGCGTTTTGAATAAAATAGTTTCCTTAAGGAGTTTTTTAATATATTGAGTAAAAATATCAGGTCTCCGGGGATAAATATCTTTTTTAAAACCTTTTAATCTCTATCTTCGGGCACAAACGCCGTTCTACAGGAGAAAACATGGTTTTTTCTGCGTGTTTTCTCCTTTAAAGGGCGTTCGTGCCTGAAAGCTAGAGATTAAAAGGTTTTCAAAAGATACTTCTAATCTGGAGACCTGAAACTTTTACTCAATAATGATACAAGGGATTATTTTATTGAAATTTGAATATACACACACACACACACACACACACACAAAGCCTTTATTAAGAAGTTAGTCTTATACAGATTCTCCGTACAAGGTGCAATATCAGGAAAAGAGCAGCACAGGAAACCAGTAGTTCCACAACTATATACAATTATTAGTAATAAGGAAAAGTAAGATTTAATATGAAAGGTCGACGCCATCGCCTCAAGTCTTCAATTCCAGAAATTTGAATATATGTTTTATTATAAATAGATCTAGATATTCTATCTTATCATAATTTTTGTCCAATATTGAGCAAAGGATATCTCTCTAGGAATAATTACTGACAAATCGTACCGTTGTCATGATGAACCCTTAAATACATTCTTTTACCTATTTACATAACTCTAGAATAGACCTATGTATTCACAAATATGATAGAATACGTGCAAAAAGGTAATGATCACTTTTAATGAATAAATTAGATTAATGCGTTGATTTCGTATTCTATTGCTCAACTAAGGTAGATTCTGGTATATATCGATACAAAATACTAACTTGGGAAAATTTTAGCCATTCTGCACAATTAATAATTTGAGCAAAATGGTTGTATTTGTCAGCCAATTACACTTTTATTAATTTTTAATTAGGTATTAACCTACTTATCATCGCAGTAAGGGCAGTAGAAGTTTGTATTATGTATAAAAGAACCATTGTGCTTTTAAATCCTTCCATTTTATATGTATATATGGCGCGTTATTGCTTTGTATTAATTTATGCCTAACTGGCCTTGTATTTATTGTTTGCGGAAGAGCATTGCTCGATGCAAATATTTGATTGTAATTCTACTGTCCTATAAGCTTATGTCCATAGTTTTCTTGAAAACCCATTTCTGAGATTCCATCCTTAAGTGCTGCGTATATAAGCAGAATCGTCCAATACAGTATTAGAGCTCTGAGAAGCGGTCTGGTGGATTAAATTGGCGAAACCGCTGGGAGGGTTCACCACTGATGAGCCAAGCCCTCCCAATATATTTTTTATCGCAGTAAGGGCAGTAGAAGTTTGTATTATGTATAAAAGAAACATTTGTGCTTTTAAATCCTTCCATTTTATATGTATAGATGGCGCGCTATTGCTTTGTGTTAATTAACCTACTTTATTACACAAATAAAAATTCTAATTTGGTTAATAATATATATAAATATATTTTGAATAGTGTTTTATATATAGAATTTTGCATGTATATATGAGAGAAAAATGTTATAAAAAGTGAAGAAAGTTAAAGGGAAGCAGTTAAGTATTATAAAGTTTCGAAAAGGTTTTTACAAATTTTTAACAATTTAGCGCTATACCAAGATCACGCTGAAGCCTCGGCTGTTACGCGTCATATAAGTACAACATAAGAAGAAAATAAAGAAAAAAATTTAAATAATAAGATAAGAAAAAGAATGAAAGACAGAATCATGCTAACATTTTATTAAACTAGTAAAAGGTAATAAGATATAAAATGTCTTTTTTTTATGTTAATATTTTTGAGAATTAAAAGTTTGTAATATAAGTTGAAATTTTTAGAGAGAGAGAGAGAAAAAAAATTGGAGTCAATATGTTTTTTGTTTTGATCTAGAGGAAGCCACATAATGGGGGTTATCCGGGATGGAAAGAGATTGGTACCAGGGCGGGTCTTATCAAAAATATGCCTGGCGGTGGTTTCGACCTTGCTATTTTACCCCCATTCCAATATCTTCAAACTCCCCTTGGGTTAGAGAGACAAATTAAAATATAAAAAGAAAGAAAAAAATAATTAGGTGGGGGGTATTCAGGACTCTGTGTATGTGTGTGTGTGTTTGTGTATGCTTATTTGTGTATGTTTTAGCATGCATGTGTGTGTACTTGTGTATGTTTTCCATGTTTCCCCTACTAAAATGGTTATTCTTTTTTCGGAAATTTTGCCTCTAGGGGGAATTTTTCTCCAGCAAAGCAATAGTTCTTGTTAGGCCGTAATTTGTTTTTAAAAAATGTCTGTTTCATCAACATGAGAAATATATTGTGGTGCATATTCTAAACACAATTTTGGGATTGTTTGTTTCCACATTTTACAACTGAATGTTCTTCCTCATATATATTTTGTATAACAACTTTTTTTTGTTCTTGAAATTCAGAAAATCAGAAAATGTAATAATAGACTATCTTTTCTTTTATAACTTGTTAAGTCAAAGGAATATTCAGAGTGTTTGCCTACTTGATTCCGATAACTAAAGCTTCTTCAAGTTTTGGAAAATTAGTGAAATATAAACGTTTTTATTGTTTATAATTGACTCGCTCTGTGAGCCTTCAAAATATTATCTGGTTTTTATAAATGGAATTAACGGTTGAAGTGGATCTACGATATTGGTTTTGAAACTTCAACTTGTTTTCGTTTTTGATGACAATTTTATCGATTATCTTTGACTTGTCCTCTAAATAAATTGCATTGTATATTCATTTATTGTTAACGCGCGCACAAAGGCGCTTGAAATTCTTGAGTTATTCCTTTTTTAGCGATTCAATTTAAATAAAATTGAATACTGTAGTTATCAGTATACTTCCAAAATTTGGAGATTCGCCATGGTTTTTTCAAGTGTGGTTTGAAGATATTCTTAACGTGAATATACCAAATTGGGTTCTAAATCATTCCTCTCGTGTAAACACTTACAGAATATTTTCCTCGATCATCCCATATAGAAACAGAAATAAGAAAACGCATCAAAGTAAGAACTAAAATTAAAATTCAAAAGTGGATACCAAGGATCATGGCTTCAGAAATCATACCGATACTGTTCCCTGTATTGTGGGAAATAGTGAAGAAATATTTAATTGAATTACCATATTCTCATTTGGCTCAACGTGGGTTGAGAGCAGTAATACATGTATTGTTTACAAAAGAAACCGATTGCCTATAATTGAACAAGAACATTTATGAGACTGGTATATAACGAAGGTGTTGAACCTAATATTAATAAACCTTTTTGAAATTCATGAGCTCATTCATTCTTCACAATAATTTGTTATTTTAATTCATATTTTTTCATTTTATATTCGTTCGGAATATAACATCAAAAACATTTTCCAGCGTCTGAAATCTTCCTCCTTCTTTTCAATGCCTTCTCTACTGAAAGTGGGCCACATAGTCTCTTCATATTTCCTCCGCCATCCTCTCCTCGTAGGTGTGTCGTCCAGTCTATTATTTAACTATATTACTAGAATTTATTGCTTAGCAATATAATGAAATATCTTAATAGGTATTTATAATTTTAATATTTAATCCATTGTGTTAAACTGTACATTATGTTGCTCGCGAGAATTCACTTCACCACCTTCCCATATAGGCTATGTTTCCACAAAATCGGTATAGAAATAACTGTGTTGAATGACCATTACTTTTCAATAATTTACCGGCATAAACACTACAGTAAGGTACACAGAAAATCAATTTATATTAATATCGAAACTGTCAAAATTCTTGAACTCTAAAAAACTGTTACAACGGGGAAAGGGGAATATTTATATATAAAAATAAAGAGCACATTTCCCGTCAAAATATACGCTATACAAAAGTATTGAGTATTGAGAGAGAAATTTATATTGATAAGTTACAGTAAGTGCATACAATGCAATTTAAAAAAAAAAACTTTACAAATTTAGCGTTACTGTATGTAAAATAATGGCTTTCGTATTTTTATTAATTTTTGTTCTGGCCTTTGTTTTTTTTTATCTCTTTAAAAAAATCGTTTAAAATGCAGTCGCAGTCATTTGCAAACACATATGTTTGCCTAATTTCCATGTGCTCTTTTATTTTTTACAGAAAAATATTTACATGCCAGTATTTGGATTAATTTTTATAACCTATATTTTCTTATTCTTACTGTTGGCGCCTAGCTATGTAAATCACTAGCTAGGCTGCATTGATTCATAGTCATGCAAATTCTTCTTTCTTTCTTTTAATTATGTAAATATGTGTGTATATAAAATGAGTGGATGATTGAATAAAGTTAGTGTGTCAGCTAAACGCCGTGAGGCTGTGTGGCCATTCTCTTGTTGTTACATCGCATTAGGAAAGGTACAATCTCTCGGTAGTCAATCCGTAGGTCGAGGTGAAAGCATACAGTCCAAATTAAGCTCTGCCGAAAGATCGTCAACATCTAAAACAAAAGGTTAGAGAGCAACACGGATTTCCAAACTATTGCTGTAAGGATCCAAGCTCCATCATATGGTCCATATCGACCCGGATCTTAAGGAGAAGAGCGTGATTCTGCCGAGTAACAAACCTTCAAATCTGAAATATGTCGAAGGCAATCAAAGGCCTAAAAGTCAAGATCCGTTTCCAGATAAGACGAATGGATAAATACCTGGCATCCGTAGATGAAGAAATAGAGGGAGGAGATCTCCAAAAATTAAAGCTGATATATGAAGGTGTATCGGAAACAAAAACGAAGACTGGGATCTTATTTGACGAGTTATTCGAACAGGAGGAAGTGGATGAAGAGAAGGAATTCGAAGGTTATGAAACAATACAAGATAAAATGGAAAAACTGGAATTAAAGCTTAGGCGTGCCTTGGAAGGAAAACAAAGTACAGCTGATACAAAACAAACAAAAGGCTTCGAAACAGTAATATTGCCCAAGTTCGAGTTGCCTCACTTCTATGGAGATGCGAACTCTTGGTTCAATTTCAAGGAGGTCTTCGGAATGACCATAGATCAAAATCCAGGGCTAAATGATCTACAAAGGCTACAATATTTGGGCTCCGCAGTAAAGGGAGAAGCGGCCAAACTGATACGTGGGTTCCCGATATCATCAGAGAGCTACAGGCAAGCGTGGGATACTCTGGTATCCAGATATGACAACAAGAGAGAGTTGGCTTATGCGCAACTGAATGGAATCTTCAAGATCAAACAAATAAGGAATCCATCGGCAAAGGCCATAAGGGAACTCCTGGACACATGTAATGAGTCTGTACGCAATCTAGGATCCCTCGGATTGCAAAGAAATGAGTTGGTGGACATAATATTGGTGCAGTTCTTGAGGAACAGAATCGATGAGGATATGAAACGGCAGTGGGAGTTGACCCAGGATGAGAGATCATTTCCTTGCTATGAAGACTTCATTCTGTTTCTTGAGAGACAAGCTAGAAGTCTGCCACAGGGATCAAAGGAATACCAAAGAAAGGAAAATGAAATCCAAAAGGACTATGCAAATGTACACATTGCGATTGATACCAATGCTCAAATATGCATAGCATGCAAAGCAGGTCACAGAATCTACAACTGTACTACGTTTAGTACAATGCCTATCGAGCAAAAATGGGAATTTGTTAAACAACACAAAATGTGCTACAATTGTCTAAAGAGAGGTCATACGGGAAAAAATTGTTACCAGGGACCTTGCAAGAAGTGCAACAAAAGGCACCATACCTTGCTCCATAGGCTTGACACAGAGGTGACTAATAATCAGAAGGGTGCGAAGCCACAGATCTTTAAACCTGTAAGTGAAGTCAACAACACGAGTATTGAACAAGGAAGTGAGACCATCAATCAAGTGCTCCTTGCGACTGCTCAGATAATTGTGGAAGGTGCAAACGGTACACAGCAGATCTGCCGAGCACTTTTAGATAGTGGGTCACAAGTTAGTTTGATCACAAAAGAAATTTGTGAGAAACTTGGACTTAAAGGAGAAACATCACGACGCTCACTTAGGGGTATTGGAAATAATCCAGTCCAGGTGTCAACTACATCGGTTGACTTGAGATTCAGGTCGATTTATAGATCCGAAATTTGTGAAACGAATGCTCTAGTGATGGAGGTCTTAACCACCGAAATTCCAAACTTTAAATTGGCAGAACCGACCTGGATCATGCAGAGAGGGCTTGAGTTGGCAGACCCTCTGTTTCATATTTCGGCACCAATCGACATCATTCTAGGTGCAGAAATGTATGCATATCTGATGCATGGAGAGAAAAAAATGCTGGGAAAGAACCGGCCTATAGCGATGAAATCAAAGCTCGGTTGGATTCTGATGGGCAAAGTGGACGGCTCTCTCTCGTCGAACTATAAAGGTGGACCTTGCAGCCTTGCGGTTCAAACAACATCAGAATTAGATGGTCAGGTGGGAGATTTCAGGGAATCGGAGTCAGTGCCGTCATTGCAGGACCAGAATCCAAGGGAAGAAAAGTACGAGACTTATTGCCGGAAAACCTATTCTAGAGGCGGCCAAGGAAGATACAGTGTGAAACTGCTATTCAGGAAAGCTCATCAAAACAGCTCCATTCCTGCCTCTGGGTCTCCAATAATTCCACTGGGAGGAAAGTCCGGGGAGAGTGTCTTGCGCAGATCTAACTTGGACAGCCGGAGGAGTTTTCGGGAGACCAATCGCCAGGCTGGCTCCTCTTCCCATTGCGCCTCAAGATCTGAACTGAAGTTCAGCGGTGGGGGGGAGTATGTTGGCGCCTAGATATGTAAATCACTAGCTAGGCTGAATTGATTCATAGTCATGCAAATTCTTCTTTCTTTCTTTTAATTATGTAAATATGTGTGTATATAAAATGAGTGGATGATTGAATAAAGTTAGTGTGTCAGCTAAACGCCGTGAGGCTGTGTGGCCATTCTCTTGTTGTTACATCGCATTAGGAAAGGTACAATCTCTCGGTAGTCAATCCGTAGGTCGAGGTGAAAGCATACAGTCCAAATTAAGCTCTGCCGAAAGATCGTCAACATCTAAAACAAAAGGTTAGAGAGCAACACGGATTTTCAAACTATTGCTGTAAGGATCCAAGCTCCAACACTTACTGAGAAGATGGGCATCACAGTCAAGATCCATCGCAATCACTCACTCAACTCAGGCAATTTCAAGGGTTAATGCGCTGAGGCGGGTACCTCGGGGGTTGGGTGGAAAAGCTGCCATCTATTTAAACTATATTGATTTTGAAACAACTAAATGGATTGCAAAAAAAAAATTAAATCAAATACCTAAACACTAATATAATATTTTTTTCCTTCACACACACTTTTTGCCTGTGGTTTATGTGTTACTTCTGTATTGCTATTCTATGGCACTCCCACTATTTATTATTGATGTACTTTCAGTATGAAGGAAATTGCACTCGGGGGAATTCTCGGGCGAAGCTGGGTCATTCGTCTAGCATATATATATATACAGAGTTATTGTAAATTCACCTGCTCCACCCTGTATATCTATCTACCTATGATTTAGTCTATATAGTGACCTATGTGTTGGCATGTCAATTATGTATTGGTGTACCAGTTAATTGATTAATATATAAATTAAATGTAAGACCCTGTACGGCCCCATCACGTCCGTCCAGAGAAATGGAAACATTTGTAATTACACGAGGTGAGAGTAATTCTCTCAGTGGGGAAATTGGTCCGGAGATTGTCAGAGCGGAAGTCCTAGATATTTACTTACATCTACGGAGCCTTCCTTCCTGCTGGCTAAATATTCCCAAGTGTTTTAAAATAAAACCCATTACATATATGCTACAAATAATCTATTCTTTAGTTTGTTTTTGTAAGTTGGCACACTTTTCTAGGAGCCATTCCTAATATCCGTCTATTCTTGGAGAAATTTCACATTTGTAACGCCGGAGTCAAGTAGTCCTTGTTGTGTATAAAGATCCGTTGATGAGGATAAAGTATCATTGTTTAGGGTGAAGTTTCATTGTTGCGGATAAAGCAATCATTTTGGGATAGTCCTTGTTGTATATAAAGTTCCATTGATGAGGATAAAGAATCATTGTTTAGGGTGAAGTTTCACTGTTGCGGATAAAGCAATCATTTTGGGATAGTCCTTGTTGTATATAAAGTTCCATTGATGAGGATAAAGTATCATTGTTTAGGGTGAAGTTTCGCTGTTGCGGATAAAGCAATCATTTTGGGATAGTCCTTGTTGTATATAAAGTTCCATTGATGAGGATAAAGTATCATTGTTTAGGTTGAAGTTTCACTGTTGCGGATAAAGCAATCACTTTGGAATTACATTCTTATTGTTTTGGGATAAATTTCTTTGTTTCTGGTAAGATTTCATTAATGCATTATGATGTTATTTTTGTTTCAAAAGTTTCATTGTTAGATATAAAGTAGTAATTTTTATGGTGAAGTTACATTGTTATGGATATTTAGGCGTTGTTGCGTATAAAGAAATAATTTTGGGATTACATTTTTATTGCTTAGGATAAAATGTCTTTATTTATACTGGTAACGTTTCATTAATTCGGTATGGTGTTATTGTTGTTTATAAAGTTTCATTGTTGGGTATATAGTAGTATTTTTGAAGGTAAAGTTATATATACATTGTTAATGATATTCAAGAGGTGTTGCAGAGAAAGATTAATTGTTGCGGATAGGGTTGTCATTGTATTGTGGATAAAGTTTAATCGTTAGGGGGAAATTAGTCATTGTGACGGTTAAAGTTATAATTTTTATGAATAGAGTTTCATTGTTTTGAATATAGAGTGAATTGTTGTGGTTAAAGTTTCATTGTTAGGAGGAAATTAGTCATTGTGACGGTTAAAGTTATCTTTTTTTATGAATAGAGTTTCATTGTTTTGATTATAGAGTAAATTGTTGTAGTTAAAGTTTCATTGTTGTCGGTAACTTTCCAATGTTGAGATTTCAATTTTATCGTTGTGGATAAATCAATTATTATTGCCAATAAAGTGTCATTTTTGTTTTATTTAAAGTAAGTGCTGTGGAAAATGTATCATTATTGTGTATAAAATTCCATTGTTTAGGATAAAATATTTATTGATATGGGTAGAATTTCATATTTGCTCATAAGGTAGTCATTGTTGTATATAAAGTTTCTTTAATGAGGATAAATTAGCATTTGTTGTGAATAATTTTCCATTTACACTGATAAAATTGTCATTGTTGTAGGTACAGTTTCATTGCTGCGAATAAAGATTGATTTTTGGATAAAGGAATCATTGTTATGTAAAAGGTTTCATTGAACAGGATAAATTTTTCATTGTTGTGGGTAATGTTTATTGTTATGGATAAAGCATATATTATTGTGTATAAAGTTTTATTAATATAAAGCAATAACGCGCCATCTATAGATAGCAAATTAAAACATTAAAACTCAAATTATTCGTCCATACATCAATAAAACTTCTCTACTGTCCTTACTGCGATGAAAAAATATTGGGAGGGCTTTGCTCATCAGTGGTGAACCCTCCCAGCTGTTTCGCCGATTTTTAATCTACCAGATCACTTCTTTAGAGCTCTAATACTATATTAGATCATTCTGCTTATATATGCTACACTGAATGGAATCTCAGAAATGGCATTCAAGCAAACTATTGACACAAGAATTACATGTAAATATTTGCATCTTTATTCACTTCCGCAAACACAGAAGTTCGATTGGTGTGTAAAAGAAACATTCGCATCTTAAAGTTTTCATTTGCTGTATAAAATTTTATTGTTGCGGATAAATTAATTATTTTTGTCGATAAAGTTTCATTGTTTCAGATAACTAAGTCATTGTAAAGGATAACGATTCATTTATGCCAATAAAGTTACATTGTTTTTAATAATGTCATTGTTGTAGAAACGGTAGTCTATATTGTTGGAAAAGTTTCATTGATTCGAATAAAGTAGTCATTGTCGTATATAAAATTTTATTGTTGTGATTTAATATCATTGCTATCGATAAAGTTACATTGTTGCGGATGAAAAGTAATTGTTGTGGATAATGTTTCATTTTTGGGGTTAGATAATTATCTAGAGATTATGATTATGTACTCGACATACTCGACATTATGTAAATATTGCGTCTATTTATGTATATTGTCTATCAGTCTCTACCGCATTTATCGTTGAAGGGCTCGCCTTGTTTTATGGCAGAATAAAAGAAACATTCCGCTTATTGGAGGAGTTGTTATCTAAATATATTTTTATAGATTCGTGCTCCCTTGGAGTCATCTAAGTGCTTATTGATTTATTGGCTTCTGTTTATATCTAACTGAAATTTTACACCATTTTTGATAAATTTATATAGATGCTAGGTTTTAGAGGAAATTCACTCTCATATGTAGCTTATACAAACCTATTTCAAGTGTATTTAATTTATACTTAAATATATAGTTTTAGCCACATTAATGATGCATATATTAAATTCTAAAAGGTATTTTAAATAATCTTTAAATTCTCTTGTGTGCTAAAAATTGAATATTTAATAAACATTGAATCAGAAATCCGTTTGTTGAAAGGAAAAGCTTTCATTGTTAGTCAACTCATTCATTGCTGAGAGGTAAGTATTTAACTGTTGATTGTGTAGTCCACTAGCAGATAGTAGAATTTCTCTA
Organism: Cordylochernes scorpioides; assembly: GCA_030710605.1. NCBI lineage: Eukaryota > Metazoa > Arthropoda > Arachnida > Pseudoscorpiones > Chernetidae > Cordylochernes > Cordylochernes scorpioides. Next base: position 31,336,284 of record CP092865.1, on the reverse strand, counting down.
TTACTTGGTTGGATCCCCCACTAATCTTAACCTGGTATCACTGGTATACATGTCGTGTCTTTATCCCACTTTATCACACTGATTGTAATCATTGTTTTAGGTAAATATTTATTGTTGCCAATAAATTTCATTGTTGAGGTAATGTATTTATATTTTGGAAGAAGTTTCATTGTTGGAGATATTCTTGTAGTCAATGCTTAAGATAAAGTTTCATTTTTTGGGTAATATAATCATTGTTGTGGGTGAATATTTATTGCTGCCGATAAAATTCATTGCTGAGGTAATGTATTTATTCTTTTGGAAGAAGTTTCATTGTTGGGGATATTAATGTAATCAATGCTGAAGATAAAGTTTTATTTTTTGGAGTTAGATAGTCATTGTTGTGGGTTAATATATATTGCTGCCAATAAATGTCATTGTTGATATAATGTAGAAGTTTCATTGTTAAGAATATTCTTGTAGTGAATGCTGAAGATAAATTTTATTTGGGGGATATATAAAATAGTAATTGTTTTTAAAAAAGTTTTATTGTTGCATATAGGTAGACCTTGTTGTAGGCAATAAATTATTGTTGACAAAAGAGTTAAATTGTTGAAAGTAAAGTTGCCATTGTTGTAAAATAAAGTAACATTTTGCCTATATCGTTTCATTATTATGGAAAAGTAATTGTTGCGCGCGTATAAATTAGTAAATTCTGGGTATAAATATACACTGTTATGAATAAATTTTTACATTCAGGGATAAATAAGTATTGTTGTGGGTATAAAGGTTCATCTTTCACAATAAAGTTTCAATGTTGCAGATAAAACCTTTATTTAGGATTGTATGAGAATAAAAGGTTTGTTCGGTATAAAGGTTGATTGTTGAGGATAAATAATCATTGTTATGGGTAAAAATTGATTGATGTGTATAAAGTAATCAGTGTTGTTTATGAGTTTGTTGTTTTTGTTGTTGGTAAATTTTCATTTTAGCGGATAGTCATTGTTTTGGATTACGTTTTATTGTTCCAGATAATGTAGTCATTACATATAGCATATTAAGATTTATTGTTACCAAAATTTTATTGTTGTGTGTTAAGTCATTGTTGAAGATATAGTAGTCAGTAATCATGGTTGTTTTATTGTTGAGGATAAAGTATAATTTTTCTGATAAAGTAGTCATTATTGAATATTAAGTTTTATTGTTGGGGATAAACTATTTATTAAGTTAAAAATATCAGGCCTCCAGGGAAAAAGTATCTTTGCAAAAAACCTTTTTAATCTCTAGCTTTCGGGAGCGAACGTCCTTCTATAGAAGACAACATGGTTCTATTCCATGTTTTCTCCTGTAGAAGAGTTTCGTGCCCGAAAGCTTGAGATTAAAAAGGTTTTTTGCAAAGATACTTTTTCCCTGGAGGCCTGATATTTTTAACTTAATATTGATACAAGGGATTATTTATTGAAACTATTTATTGTTGTGAATGAAATTTTACTGTTATATGCATAGTCATTGTTTTGGTTAAACCTCCATTGTTGCCGATAAAGATTCATATTGTGGGTGCAGTCTCATTGTTGTGCATAACATTTCATTATCGACAACAATGTTTATTTTCAAACAACAATGAAATGTTTATGAATCTTTATCGACAACAATGTTTATTTTCAAACAACAAAGATTCATATTGTGGGTGCAGTCTCATTGTTTTGCATATCGTTTCATTGTTGTTTGAAAATAAACATTGTTGTCGATAAAGTTTCAATGTTGGGAATATATTACCATTGTTGTGGATAAAGTTTCATTGTTGGGGAAAAAATAGTCATTGTTCTGTGAAAATTTTCATTTTTGCAGATAAATTAGTCTTCGTTTAGTAGAAAATCCATTGTTAGGAATAAAATAGTCATTACTTTGAATAAGATATTGTTGCCTATAAAGTAGACATTGTTGTGCATAAAGTGTCCAGGTTGAGATAATATTTCATTGTTGCGAATAAAATTGTCATTATTGTAAAAAATCATGTATTGATAAGAGATAATAGTCATTATTAAGGATAAATTATTCCTTGCTGATGATTGTTGCGGAAAAATTATCATTTTTTGCGTATATATATGTAGTCAATGTTGTGGGTAAATATTCATTTTTTTTTTCAATTAATATTACTTGTTGCGAATAAAGTCATTGATGACAATAAAGTAGTCATTGATGTGTATTAAATTTTATTGTCAATTAGGTGTTCATTGTTGTGTGAAATTAGATTGTTGCGGATAAATAAACCTCTGTTGATAAAAAAAAGTTTAATTGTTGTGGAAATATCATTGTCGCGGAAAAGGTTTTCATTTCTGTGTATAAAATTCTATATTGTTAGAGATAAAGTAGTCGTTTTTATTTATAAAATTTTATTATTAGGGCTAAAGAGTAGTCATAGGCTAAAAATGTGAAAAAATAGTACAAATGTGCTATTGTATTGGGATTAGGTGCATAAATTAAGAAAAAAAAAGCATCTCCTTATCGTGCAACTGAAAGTTATTCATTGTTGTTGATAAATTTTCTTCTGCAGTTAAGTTGGTCATTTTGATGTGTAAATATTCATTGTTGCCAATAAAGTTTCATTGTTATGAATAAAGTCAATGTTGCGGCGAAAGACATCCTCATTGTACAAGTTGCATTAGCGCGCCATCTATTATCGATAATCTAAACTATTTTACAGTTCGTATGTTTCTTTTCAATTAAAACATTCTATACTGTCTTTACTGCAATTATTAGCTCATCAGTGGTGAACCATCCCTGTTATTTCGCCAGTTTGATCTATTATAACGCTCTATTAATGAATTAGGCTGTTTAGTTTTTTTACCAATTCTGAAGTCGAATTCTTGGAAATGGTATTTTTAGTGATCTTCCCACAGGCCCTTCAATTATTTTTATCACTTACGTCAGGACAGTATAAAATGTTTTATTTGAAAAGAAACATAAGCGCTGTAAATAATTCACATTTACGATAACAGAGAAGAGAAGAGAGAAGAAGAGAGAGAGAAGAGAGAGAGATTGAGATTGAAACTACTTTATTTCAAAGTACATATAAGATTATATAAGGGTAAATATATAAATATTAATAAATATGATTATATAATGATAAATATAGGAAAAATAGATATAAATAAATAAAATAAATGATAAATATACATATATATGAATATCGTTTTGAAAATAGAGCAATCCATATTTAATTCATTAGATATAATAAAAGGGCATATATTGGATTTAATAAAATATTTATTTTGCCAATATTTCGGCTGGCTGAACGCCAACCTTTATCGAGGCATTACATCTTTGTATTCACAAACTCAGCGCCACATAGTGTTACAATATCACAGTTGAAATAATTTAATAGTTTAAAGATATTTAATTTATTCTGATTGTAATTTTTGATTATTTTTTTCATGCACAAAATTCCCCCACCTACTTTATATTTTAAATGATTTCAACTGTGATATTGTAACACTATGTGGCGCTGAGTTTGTGTATACAAAGATGTAATGCCTCGATAAAGGTTGGCGTTCAGCCAGCCGAAATATTGGCAAAATAAATATTTTATTAAATCCAATATATGCCTTTTTATTATCTAATAATATATATAAATATATATACAAGGTCTTCATTGGTGGCGCCCACCGCGAGAAAGACTCCGCCACCGATGGACTGCGAGAGTTCTTTCCCACAGAATGGGCAGGTCGATGTGTTGGCTGGCATTACCCAACTCAAGACCAAGATGGTACTTGTAGATGGTAGCCTTCGCCACACTTGTTAGCTTCACTGCCTCGGGATGGAGGCCGACGCCGAAGAGCCAGGCCTGCAAATCCAAGGGCATTTCGCAGGAGGCGAACACCTCCCGGAGCAGGGGTCGCACGGCTCGGCAACTCCAATATCTGTAGGCCAGCGACCCGTCGCTGGACCCACAGGCGGCACAGTTGGCACGCCTCGAGGCAGGATGTTCTGTTCAGGATGGGGTAGGGCGTGGAGGGCCAGCCGTAGGGCGACATCTGCGTCGTGCCCCGAGAAGCAGTTTCGACGCAGGTCGGCCCAGGGGATGGAGCGGGGCACATCCACGGTGAGGGTCCACCGGGCAGCCAGCTCTTCAGTAGGAAACGCCTGGAGCCGTGCCGAGTCCAATGCCCGGCGCGCCCTCTGGCTGGGTAAGCGGGTGATGGGGGTCGCCGATCCCCGCAGGACGATGGTCTCCGCCACGTACTCCGCATGATAGCTGGAGCTGGCGTTTTCCCGTAGGAGACGTTGGCAGAAGGCCCCCAGATGCTGCGCATCTAGGAGCGCGGCCCGCGTTGAGCGCGCAAGTGCAGGGGCGCCATCGGAGAAGTCCCCGACAGTCGCCTGTAGCCAGCGCTCGGGAGCCAGCAGGTCTGGCGGCCGCAGGAACCTGTTGTCACCTCGAAGACGCAGGGACCTCAGGCAGGCGGGATGAAGAACCCGGTGGTCAAGCTCGAGGACGCTGGACGCGGCCTCCCACAGGCCCAGTAGTCTCCTCCTCCTAGGCGAGTGTCAGACGTCAGGAGCCGGCGGTGACAGCCACACCCGGCTGCGGACCAGCCAAGAGTAGCCGTTGGCGGCGCCGCGAAGAGAGGCCTGGACCCCCTTCAGGCAGGCGAGCCGAAGCTGGCCCGCGATGTCAAGCAGGCCGACGCCACCATCGGAGACTGGACGAGCCAGGATGCGCCCGGGGAGACACGAGACTCGGCTCGTACCCCACACGAAGCGCGCCAACCGCGCCTGCAGCCGGCCGATGGTGGTTTCAGGTGGAATGTAGCCATGGAGGTGGTGCAGGATGGAACCCAGGACCAGGCTATTGGCCGCGCGAGCACGACCCACCAGCGACAGGCCGCGGGTAAAGGGCGACCACCTCGCTCCAGCAGCCCCATCAGGTGTGAGGCCTGGGAGGCGACGGTGTTTCTGGTGGTGATGGTGCAGCCCAGGACGGTCAGCGACTCGGATAAATTTTTCATTGTTGTGGGTAATGTTTATTGTTATGGATAAAGCATATATTATTGTGTATAAAGTTTTATTAATATAAAGCAATAACGCGCCATCTGAGAGAGCAAATGAAAACATTAAAACTCAAATTATTCTTCAATTCATCAATAAAACTTCTCTACTGTCCTTACTGCGATGAAAAAATATTGGGAGGGTTTTGCTCATCAGTGGTGAACCCTCCCAGCTGTTTCACCGATTTAATCTACCAGACCACTTCTTTAGAGCTCTAATAATATATTAGATTATTCTGCTTATATATGCTACACTGAATGGAATCTCAAAAATTGCATTCAAGCAAACTATGGACACAATAATTACATGTAAATATTTGCATCGAGCAATTCTCTTCCGCAAACACAGAAGTTCGATTGATGGTGTAAAAGAAACATTCGCATCTTAAAGTTTTCATTTGCTGTATAAAATTTTATTGTTGCGGATAAATTAATCATTTTTGTCGATAAAGTTTCATTGTTTCAGATAACTAAGTCATTGTTGAGGATAAAGATCCATTTATGCCAATAAAGTTACATTGTTTTTAATAATGTCATTGTTGTAGAAACGGTAGTCTATGTTGTGGCAAAAGTTTCATTGATTCGAATAAAGTAGTCATATTGTCGTGTATAAAATTTTATTGTTGTGCTTGAATTTCATTCCTATCGATAAAGTTACATTGTTGCGGATGAAAAGTAATTGTTGTGGATAATGTTTCATTTTTGGGGTTAGATAATTATCTAGATATTATAATTATGTACTCGTCATACTCGACATTATGTAAATATTGCGTCTATATATGTATATTGTCTATCAGTCTCTACCGCATTTATCGTTGAAGGGCTCGTCTTGTTTTATGGCAGAATAAAAGAAACATACCGCTTATTGGAGGAGTTGTTATCTAAATATATTTTTTTATAGATTCGTGCTCCCTTGGAGTCATCTAAGTGCTTATTGATTTATTGGCTTCTGTTTATATCTAACTGAAATTTTACACCATTTTTGATAATTTTATATAGATGCTAGCTTTTAGAAGAAATTCACTCTCATATGTAGCTTATACAAACCTATTTCAAGTGTATTTAATTTATAATTAAATACATAATTTTAGCCCCACATTAATGATGCATATATTAAATTCTAAAAGGTGTTTAAATAATCTTTAAATTATCTTGTGTGCTAAAAATTGAATATTTAATAAACATTGAATCAGAAATCCATTTGTTGAAATGAAAAGCTTTCATTGTTAGTCAACTCATTCATTGCTGAGAGGTAAGTATTTAACTGTTGATTTAACTGTAGAATTTCTCTATTACTTGGTTAGGTCCCCCACTAATCTTAACCTGGTATCAACACTGATATAATGTCGTGTCTTTATCCCACTTTATCACACTGATTATAATAATTGTTTTAGGTAAATATTTATTGCTGCCAATAAATTTCATTGTTGAGGTAATGTATTTATATTTTGGAAGAAATTTCTTTGTTGGGGATATTCTTGTATTCAATGCTTAAGATAAAGTTTTATTTTTTGGGTTATATAATCATTGTTGTGGGTAAATATTTATTGCTGCCGATAAAATTCATTTTTGAGGTAATGTATTTATTCTTTTGGAAGAAGTTTCATTGTTGGGGATATTCTTGTAGTCAATGCTGAAGATAAAGTTTTATTTTTGGGGTTAGATAGACATTGTTGTGGGTAAATATTTATTAATGCCAATAAATGTCATTGTTGATATTGCCACGTGGAAAATTAGGGAAGACAAAAACTTCAGGAGGAGACAGCAAATTTATTTCAGGCAAGAAAAAACTATGAATCGTAAACAAAAGATAAGCCACGATGGAAATTTACAGAGTAGCAAATTATAAACATAAAAATTACCACTCTGTTAATAAAAATAATAAAATTAATAAACACTTTGTTACATAATTTATTCCCTATGGGAGCTGTGACCCACAGCTAGCAATTATTGTAGATACTGACATGGATCTGACGTGCTTCTGCCAAGGAATCCATCGAAGTCTTGGAACTTTGTCCCTAGTACCTTTGCCTCATTTTTCTTGCGGCGTGAAGAGCGTCTTTGTCGTCGTATCGTCTATAGGGGCATCGTCATCTTCGAGGGAAGTCTTGGCTTTAGCACGGCGGTGGAATCCTGGAGTCAGTCTTCGAAAATGTAGATCACAGCACCCATGGCTTCAAGGTCTTCTCGGAGGTCTTCAGTTTGTCTTCCCTAACTTACCCAACATCTCCACCAAAATGCCACGTGGAAAATTAGGGAAGACAAAACTTCAGGAGGAAACAGCAAATTTATTTCAGGCAAGAACAAACTATGAATCGTAAACAAAAGATAAGCCACGAAGGAAATTTAGAGTAGCAAAATATAAACATAAAAATAACCACTCTGTTAATAAAAATAATAAAATTAATAAACACTTTGTTACAATATAATGTAGAAGTTTTATCGTTAGGGATATTCTTGTAGTGAATGCTGAAGATAGTTTTATTTGGAGGATAAAATAGTAATTGTTTTTGAAAAAGTTTCATTGTTGCATATAAGTAGACCTTGTTGTAGGCAATAAATTATTGTTGACAAAAGATTTAAATTGTTGAAGGTAAAGTTGCCATTGTTGTAAAATTCAAAGTAACATTTTGCCTATATCGTTTCATTATTATGGAAAAGTAATTGTTGCGCGCGTATAAATGAGTAATTTCTGGGTATAAATATACACTGTTATGAATAATTTTTTACATTCAGGGATAAATAAGTATTGTTGTGGGTAAAGGTTCATCTTTCACAATAAAGTTTCAATGTTGCAGATAAAATCTTTATTTAGGATTGTATGAGAATAAAGTTTGTTGGGTATAAAGGTTGATTGTTGAGGATAAATAATCATTGTTATGGGTAAAATTTGATTGATGTGTATAAAGTCATCAGTGTTGTTTATGAGTTTGTTGTTTTGTTGTTGGGAAATTTTCACTTTAGTGGATAGTCATTGTTTTGAATTACGTTTTATTGTTCCAGATGATGTAGTCATCACATATAGCATATTAAGATTCATTGTTATCAAAAATTATATTGTTGTGTATTAAGTCATTGTTGAAGATATAGTAGTCAGTAATCATGGTTGTTTTATTGTTGGGGATAAAGTATAATTTTTCTGATAAAGTAGCCATTATTGTATATTAAGTTTTATTGTTGGGGATAAACTATTTATTGAGTTAAAATATCAGGCCTCCAGGGAAAAAGTATCTTTGCAAAAAAGGGAACGAACGTCCTTCTATAGAAGAAAACATGGTTCTATTCCATGTTTTCTCCTGTAGAAGAGTCTCGTGCCCGAATACTAGAGGTTAAAGAGGTTTTTTGCAAAGATACTTTTTCCCTGGAGACCTGATATTTTTAACTCAATATTGAAACAAGAGATCATTTATTGAAACTATTTATTGTTGTGAATGAAATTTTATTGTTGTATGCATAGTCATTGTTTTGGTTAAACCTTCATTGTTGCCGATAAAGATTCATATTGTTGTGCATAACATTTCATTATCGACAACAATGTTTATTTTCAAACAACAATGAAATGTTTATGAATCTTTATCGACAACAATGTTTATTTTCAAACAACAAAGATTCATATTGTGGGTGCAGTCTCATTGTTTTGCATATCGTTTCATTGTTGTTTGAAAATAAACATTGTTGTCGATAAACTTTCAATGTTGGGAATATATTACCATTGTTTTGGATAAAGTTTCATTGTTACCAAAAATTCATCGTTGGGGAAAAATAGTCATTTGTTCTGTGAAAAATTTCATTTTTGCAGGTAAATTAGTCTTCGTTTAGTAGAAAATTCATTGTTAGGAATAAAATAATTATTACTTTGAATAAGATACTGTTGCCTATAAAGTAGCCATTGTTGTGCATAAAGTGTCCATGTTGAGATAATATTTCATTGTTGCGAATAAAATTGCCATTATTGTAGATAATCATGTATTGATATAAGAGATAATAGTCATTATTAAGGATAAATTAATCCTTGCTGATGATTGTTGCGGAAAAATGATCCTTTTTTGCGTATATATGTAGTCAATGTTGTGGGAGAATATTCATATTTTTCAATTAATATTACTTGTTGCGAATAAAGTCATTGATGTCAATAAAGTGGCCATTGATGTGTATTAAATTTTATTGTCAATTAGGTGTTCATCGTTGTGTAAAATTAGATTGTTGCGGATAAATAAACCTCTGTTGATAAAAAAAAAAAAGTTTAATTGTTATGGAAATATCATTGTCGCGGAAAAGGTTTTCATTTCTGTGTATAAAATTCGATATTGTTAGAGATAGAGTAGTCGTTTTTATTTATAAAATTTTATTATTAGGGCTAAAGAGTAGTCATAGATGTGTCTAAAATTTCATTGTTGTGGATAAATTAGTCTTTTAGCCAACAAAGTTTGCGGATAAGGTGGATTATTGTAGTTAAAGTTCCATTGCTAGGAATGAGGTATTCATTGATGTTAATATATATTCTTCTGAAGTAATGTATTCATTGTTTAAAAATGTGAAAAAATAGTACAAATGTGCTATTGTATTGGGATTAGGTGTATAAATTAGGAAAACAACACAAAAATCTCTTTATCGTGCAACTGAAAGTTATTTATTATTGTTGATAAATTTTCTTCTGCAGTTAAGTTGGTCATTTTGATGTGTAAATATTCATTGTTGCCAATAAAGTTTCATTGTTATGAATAAAGTCAATGTTGCGGCGAAAGACATCCTCATTGTACAAGTTGCATTAGCGCGCCATCTATTATCGATAATCTAAACTATTTTACAATTCGTATGTTTCTTTTCAATTAAAACATTCTATACTGTCTTTACTGCAATTATTAGCTCATCAGTGGTGAACCATCCCTGTTATTTCGCCAGTTTGATCTATTATAACGCTCTATTAATGAATTAGGCTGTTTAGTTTTTTTTACCAATTCTGAAGTCGAATTCTTGGAAATTGTATTTTTAGTGATCTTCCCACAGGCCCTTCAATTATTTTTAGCACTCAAGTCAGGACAGTATAAAATGCTTTATTTGAAAAGAAACATAAGCGCTGTAAATAATTCATATTTACGATAACAGATGGCGCGCTCAAATATTCAATAATATATAAATTACTTAAACCATAAGTTCCCTTTTTTAATTGTATATCCCGAAAATTTCTTTATGGAAAAAATATACGTTTATAGAGATTCAGTGTAATCTTCTTTTTTTCTTTAGGAGTATTCAAAACATGGTTCAAGAGTGTTGCAAATGTTTCTGGCAAACTCTAAAAAATATTATTATATCTTCAAAGTAAAATTCAACGAATATTGAGAATATCCTATTTTGTAAAATATTTTTAAAACTCAAACGGAAACATTTTAATCCATAGAGCATTATATTCTTTTCATAACGATTTTGTTAGCAGACAAACGCATAAAGACCAACCAGCGTTTGTCTGCTAACAAAATCGTTATGAAAAGAATATAATGCTCTATGGATTAAAATGTTTCCGAAAGAATGTTTTATTTTAGCTCGCAACATAGAAGTGCCTCAATATATTCGAGTTACTCCCAATAGCAGCTGGCAAGTATATTGCCTCTTGATATAGATTCTCCTCGCGGAGATCCTGAAATGAGCGCCATTTAAGATTTAGTTAGGGAAGAAATTTGAATTGGTTTTTTAGCAAAAATATATCTTAATTTCTAGGATTTATTCTATCTAAATTTTAGATATGATAAGCTAAACGCCTCGTCCAAATATATATGTACTGTAACTTCATGCTAATTCTAAGTTCGAAGAAATACTTGAAGATTTCCATCATTTTTCATCACAATTAGTGAATTGTCGATATTTCAAATGAATTTCTTACTAATAATCTTATCGGCCATATAAAAACAAAATTCCTTATTTATGTATCAAACTAAAAATTATGTGTTTTTTTTTTTTTTTAGATTTATCAGGTGGGAGCGCAAAGTATGCTTTTTTGATGGGAATAAGCCTTGAGCAATCTGTTCTTTTCTTTGTTTTATCAGTTGAAAGTAATAACCTCTGCCCGCTATTCATTTTCTACAATACGCTACAGTTCCAAATTATTTAAATTATTCAAAAGGCTTGTCTAAAACATATGTGGCGAAACCTATGAATAATATCACTAAATCTGCACAACAGAACGCTCTAATTATCAATATTTTAACGAAATAATTAAAATATATTATCAATTTAATTGGCTAAACTGATGGGAGCTTTCGTCATATTTGAATCATAGTTTCTCGTGGCAGAGAGAAGAATATCAAATTGTCTCGCTAAAAATAACTGATAGAACAATCTACCTCTAATAACACACAATGCGATGTATATTAATAAAACGTTGATATTTTACTCATTTCATACGCATACAAGATTTTTCATAGGTTGAATTTTCCCGCACCAAATTTTATATCTAGACAAATATAAAGTTCAATGAATAAGAACCCACCAAGTTTCTATCAGAGAAAGATCATAAAAGGACTTTGTAATATTTGGATATATCTATAGGAGCGATATTTACCTTATTGAATGAATGCTCGCAGTATTGAAGCTCCAAGAAAGAAAAGGCTCTAGATATAAAAATAAACAATATGTTAAAAGTTGCTTAGAATTGTCCTTCCATTTGAATTATCTAATAATTATCTACTGATTCACTTCTGTGATATTATCCCCTCCCCCCTCTACTTTACACTTGCGCCCTCTGAAATATAGCGCCAGTCTGTAATAAACCTAATAACAACCCCAACTCCTATGATTGTATATAATTGAAATGCGCTGCCAAATTGAAGCGCCCCCTTTACCTCTCTACACAATAAATTTACCAATTCCACCAAAATTCAGAATTTATCTGAAAACATCAGCAGAAATACTTGATATCTAGAGCAAATATAAATGTACTAACACCTGATGTCAGCTTAGATTAGTCTAATGCGCTTCATTGCGTTGATTTGATCGAAATATCTAAGACATACCTGTAACAAAAAGCAACATATGTTCAGACATTTAGTCATATGTGAAGTTTTAAATAGTTCCTTTTAGTATTTTCTCTGTTTATGGATATCATATATCGTAATAAATCGCCCTTTGGCTGATTTTGTTTTAGAAAATTGAAATTTACAAACTGAAAAAATGCATATTGGTACGTTTTTGGTTGACATAGAATAACTTCCGTGGGTACAAAGGATCTTTCGGACTTTATTTAAGCCTAATAGATAAAATAATTACAGAAGAAGGTAAAAATAAAACAACAATAAAGACTACAGCAGTTACAAACTCACCAACTGCAGCACAGTGAAGGAAAGCAGGCGCAGAACAGGAGACAGAAGTTGGTAGAACCTTCTAAAATATTCCAGGAAGTACACCGGCGTCGGCGGTAAGCAGCAGTCCGACCTCTTGAGACAGCAGTGTTTGCTTGGAGTCCACCACGTAGCTTCGTTTTTCTTCTTCTCAGCATGAGTTCCTCATCCCTATATATCACGGACTAGATCTTTCCAGAACGGTCATGGATGATCAGCCAATCAGAAAGCTGCCAGCGCTAAGCCATGCGCAATCGCTTTAGATTGGCCAATCATTTGTTCTCCGATTTTTTCTACATTATTCTTGAACGTTCTAAAACGTTCTATTCTGGAATTCGCCCTTTTTTTCTACGTAACACTGCCCCCTCCTTAGGACTGATCGTCCCGAACAGTCCATTGTACTGGAACAGTACCCCTGAAAGGTGCTAATCGGTTTTAGTGCACCACTTTGGGTTTAGATGTCCGGGTCTTCTGAATTCGATAGATGACATTATTGAGGCACTTGATGATCTTGTAGGGTCCTTCCCACCGATAGGAGAAGGTCCTTTCTTCCTTCGAGGATTATGAAGCCAAACCATTTCACCCATTTTGAAAGTCTTGTTGGAAATCTTGACGTTGCACCTGTCATTCATTTTCTCACTGGAAAAGTGAAGCTTTTCTCTTGACGACTGATGAATGGTCAGCATTCTTTATTCCAAATGAAAGGTGTACTGATTAGTGTTTTCGAAGGTTTCTTCTGGACGACCAAGGAGCACATCACAAGGCTATCGGAGTTCGTGGCCAAATAGCATTCTAGCAGGACTATAACCAGTCGATTCATGCTCAGCTGATCGATAGGCCATCAGGAGCATGGGAAGATGCTGATCCCAGTCTCTTTTATTCTTGTTGACAAACATGGTCAGGTGTTGAGTAAAAGTCCTGTTAAAGCGTTCAACCATCCCATAAGATTGAGGATGCAAAGGTGTAGTTCTTGTTTTCTCAATGCCTAGTCGTCTACACAGTTCTTGGAAAATTTTTGATTCGAAAATCATTTCTTGGTCGGAATGCAGAAATCTTGGCACACCAAAAATGCAAACCCAATCTAGCAGTAGCGCCTCGGATACAGTTGAAGCCTCTTGGTCTGGAATAGGAACTGCGACAGGCCATTTAGGGAAGTAATCCATTATTACCAAGATGTACTTATTTCCTAGGTCGCTTTTTGGAAAGGGCCCCACAAGATTCCGTTTAAATGGGGCACCTATATTGTAGATCTTCAACTTTCCTTTCGATCTTGTTGTCGGTCCCTTTCTCGCTGAACATTGCATACAGTTTCTGCACCATTTTTCGACATCAGTTCGACTTTCTGGCCAACAAAATCTTTCTCTAGCTTTCGCCAATGTTTTTCTGATGCCGAGGTGACCTCCCGTGGGACTGATATGCACTCCTGGAGAGCCAAAGGTACATGAGATCTGGATAATACCAACTTCCAGGATTTATGTGCTTTTCATCCTCGCTCTCCCATTTACAGTATAAGACACCATCTCGCAGGGTCAAAGAACTCCAGAGGGACCAGAGACTTTTAGTTTTAGGACTGTATGGGGCCACATCTTCCCAGGATGGTCTTTCATCTGAGTCCTTCCAATTTATCATTAGCAAGAGATCTCGGTCTTCATGTTGAGCTTTTCTTAAAGCTTGTCCAGTCAGATGTTGCTCTTCTGCTTCATCGCTTTCTTGCACTGTAACTTGCCTTACGTCATATGTCTTCAGCACGAGCACAATGTCCACATTGTGAAACACACGGCCTTAAAGAAAGCGCATCAGCATTCTGGTGGCGTTTTCCAGGACGATGTTGAATTTTAACTTGGTATTCCTGAAGTCTTTGCATCCATCTGGCTAGCTGTCCTTCTGGGTTCTTGAAATTTAAAAGCCATTGCAAAGAAGCGTGATCACTCCTGAGAATAAATTCCTGTCCATATAGGTAGTGATGGAAATGTTCAATAGACTTGACGATAGCCAGTAACTCTTTTCTAGTAACATAGTAGTTTCGTTCAGGTTTAGATAGGGTCTTGCTAAAATAATCAATTAATCTTTCAGAGCCTCCATGCACTTGTGAGAGGACGCCACCAATTCCTGTATTACTTGCGTCTGTGTCCAGGATGAAAGAGTCTCCAGGTCTAGGGTAGGCGAGAATAGGAGCAGCCACCAGCATCTCTTTCAGTTTTTCCATGGCTCGCTGGCAATCAGGAATCCAAACGAACGGCCTTCCACTTTCAGTCAACGATGGAGAGGTCTTGCAATATTGGAGAACCCTGGGATGAACCTTCGGTAATAAGTGCATAATCCCAGAAAGCTTTTCGGTTGTATCAAATCTTTAGGAGTAGGCCACTTCCTTACATTTTCTGTCTTTTCTGAATCAGTTTGAACACCTTCAGCAGAAATTATATCCTCCAGCTAAACTACTCCCTTTTTAAAGAGTTTGCACTTCTTCGAACTCAATTTTAAATTGGCAGCTTCTCTATACATTTAAACACCTTCTCAATGTTCGAGAGATGTTCTTAAATTTCTTTCCAAGTATAATAATGTCATCCAAATAATTCAGACACGTTTCTGTCGCAGGTTCTCGCGGAACAGCTTCCATTAGACGTTCAAACGTTGCTGGCGCATTGCAGAGGCCGAAAGGCATTACATTGAATTGTCACAAACCAGATCCAGTTGTAAATGCAGTCTTTTATTTGTCATCAGGATGCATTTCTACTTGCCAGTATCCACTTTTCAAATCCTGTGTTGAAAACCATAGGGATCCAGCTAAAGTATCTAGAGTTGCACCATAGCGAGGAAAAGGATAAGAGTCCTTCTTGGTGATATAATTCAAATTCCAATAGTCTACACAAAATCTTGTAGATCCATCTTTCTTTTTCACCAAGACAACTGGAGAAACCCAGGGACTTGAAGAGAGTTCAATAATGTTTTAATCAAGCATCTCTTTTACCAAGGTTTCCGCTTCTTGACGTCGAGCAAGGGGTAACTGTGGGGTGCTTGTTTAATTGAACTTGATTCACCAGTGTTGATTCTATGCTTTGTCAAATCTGTTCTCCCATAGTATTCTGATGACTAGGCAAAAATGTTGCCGTAGGTAGCAAGGAGTGTTGTCAGTTTTCTTTGTTGTCCAGGTTGAAGTTCTTTCTTTGTTTTCTTCCAGACTTGTTGAAGATGATCTGGAACATTGTCTGCCCTTCGAGACTTCTGCATCACTGGATGATTGCTCTTATTCAAAACAGCAGGCTTTGCATTTCCAAGACATAAGCCCTTCTTGATGGCACGTGCAGAGTCGTAGAGATTCACCACCCGTACTGGTATCACGTCCCGTCCAGTGTCAATAAGTTACTTTGCTTCGAGAATCCCCCTTGAGGGTGCCTCGGAGTCTCCTTCCAGGATGGCAAATTTTGGAATTACCTTTGTAGTCTCCAACTGTCCTTTGATGACACATTCACTGCGTGGTGGCACTTGTGTATCTTCTAAAGCTAACACTCGGCAGACTTGAAAATTGTGAATTTGCTGAGATGTCAGGAGAGGGATATTTTCATCGCTGGTCCGCAGAAAATTCTGCCCGATATCTATAGAAAATCCAAATTGCCTCAGGACATTAAAACCAATGATGCACTCGTCCATAATATCTGCAACGTAGCCTTTATGCTGAAAAATCTTGCTTCCAATTTGTATGCTTAGCAAGACACAATGGTGTACTTTAGACCGCTCTCCTGTTGTAGTTTGCAGTGAAATTGGCTTGATTCGGACCTCAGCAGGCTTAGGATACAGTTTCTGGAGGACATCAGTTCGCACGAGGGTGACATTAGCTCCAATATCAATCATCATGTCGCAACTTCTTCCATTTATAAATCCCCGTAGTAATAATCCATTTCCTGTATTTCGAAGCCTGGGGACTTGAATGGTATCATCAGGGATATTTTCGAATGACCCAGCCAGCTTTCGCCCCGAAAAACTGACTATTCGTAGTTTTCCTGATTCTTCCTAGGTGCTGAGAAGGTTATAAAGTTATCTGGACAGTTTTTCCACATTTCCAGCAACCTGTATCACTGTGCTGTTTTACTTTTCGGGGGCAAGTTGGAGACATGTGATCATGGGTTCCACAAGTCCAGCAGGGACCCTTTTCTCTTTCTGAATTATCCAATTTAACTTGTCTAGCCACACGATAACTTCCTATTGAGGCTTGTTGGGCAGCTTCATGCTTCATAGCTTGGACAAGGGTTTCTTGTAGAGTAGTCGCACTTGAAAGTCTGGTAAAAATTTGGGTCTCAGGGTCTCCGATGGCATCAATAAACTGTTGTTGGGCCATAAAGTCTTGTGCTTCAGATGGGCCCGTTGGAAAGACTAATTTTGCCAGGCGTCGGATGTCGTTGGCCAAATCCTGCAAACTTTCTTTCTTTTCTTGTTGTCTATTCTTGAACTTTACTACATGAAGCTTTTAGTAGTTTTCTTCTCTATATCAGGAATCCAGAGCGTCAATAATTTTGAGCTTGCAAAGCCTGGTTTTGAGCTTGCAAGCCTGGTTTTGAGCTTGGATCTCTTTCAGTATTTCTTCCATTTTTCTGGTAAGTACCATAAATTATTCAGGCTCCACCAAAAGATTCCACTTCTGACACCAAATTGTTGCGTTGTTGGTTGACAAAGAATAACGTCCTTGGGTACAAAGAATCTTTAGGACTCCGTTTGAGCCTAATCGATAAAATATAATTACAGAATTGTTATTCTATACAATAATTATAAAATAAAACAAAAATAAAGAAAACAGCAGTTACAAACTCACCAACTGCAGCACAGTGAAGGAATGCAGGCCCAAAACAGGAGGCAGAAGTTGGTAGAACCTTCTAGAATCTTTCAGGAAGTACACCGGCGTCGGCGGTAAGCAGCAGCGTTTGCTTGGGGTCCACCTCGTAGCTTCGTTTTTCTTCTTCTCGGCATTTATTATTATTATTCTGTACATAACCCGGACTCCTGGAGCGTACGAAAGTCGCCAACTGTCCATGTTTGTCTTCTGACTTATTGTCTATTTGTTGCAGTTGACATCCAACTGATTAGATGTCGCCAGGCTGTTTTATTTTTGGGGAGGTTCTTCAATGCTTCTTGGTTGAATGTGCTGGTGTTAAGTAGAGTTGCAGTCTGGAATCTCTGAAGACGGTAGGATGGGCAACTGAATAGGAGGTGGTCGACTGTTTGATTTTCTTGGTGACAGTGTTGGTATACGGGGTCGTTGTTTTTGGAGATTCTGGCGATGTCGGCTTGAACGAAACCATGTCCTGTCAGAATTGTAGAGGTGATGTCGCTATATTTTTGTTTTGGGAGGATTGAGATTAGAAGACTAGGAGATGCAGCTACTCTTCTGAGGTTTCTTGTAGCGTGGTCTGTGGTGTAGAGGTCGGTCCATAGTTCGAGGGCGAACTGTTTGCTTTGAGAACGGACATATTTCCTAGGAAGGGTTGCGAAGTGTAAAGGCAATTTGGATTGAGCTGCGGCTTTGGCGACTTCATCAGCCTGTTCATTTCCTACGATGCCGCAATGACCCCGGACCCAGCAGAGTTGAACATTGTCCAGAGTATTGAGGTTTCTGATTATCTCTGCAGTAAGTGGGGTTCTAGGGATATCGGGGTGACAGATGGCATGTAGAGCTGCCTGGCAGTCGGAAGCAATGACAAAGTCTTGTCGCGGCATGATCCTAATAGATCTGGTGGCATAAAGAATGGCCAATAGTTCCGCCTGGAAGGAGGTACAGTTGTTGTGGAGTTTAAGTTTCAGTGGTGAATAGGGAGGTGGGAGCACCACTGCTGCTCCAACCCCATTGGTTGACCGAGAGCCATCTGTATAAACAATAGTGGCCCGTTCAGGCAGTGACTTGGAGAATTGGAGAGGTCTTCTAAGAGGTGGGTAGGGTACCGAGGAGGGACTGGGACGTGACTCAAAAGGGCCTTCTCTTAGCGCTTCCAAGTATGCTAGATGGGATTTGATAGATATATCCAGTGGAGGACAACCTGTGAGGGAGATTGCTGGGATAGTTGGAGTACACGGGCCTCCTCTGATTAAAGCTTTAGCATATTTGTAATGGAGGCCACGTAGCTTCCGGATGCCATTGGTGTCGAACACCCGCTTGCCCCAAACCCCAGAGCCATAGAGGATGGCTGGGAGGATCACCATGTTATGTATTTTTCGGCCCGCGCTGAAGGTTAATCCGAACTGCCCCTGGATCGTGCTGGTTAGTCGAGGGAGAATCCACCTGCACCTCTTGAGGATGTTGTCCAGGTGGCCTACGAAGTTTCTTTTGGAATCAAAGGTAACACCGAGGATTTTTATAGTGTTATCAATTAGAATAGGTTGGTTTTGGAAATGTATGCCATGATAGCCTGGACGCTTGGCTTTCCAATGGAAGAGGCAGGCTTGGGTTTTCCTTGGGTTGAATGTTAGCCCCTGAGTCTTGCCCCAATGAAAGAGCTGTTTTAGGAATTGATTGATCTCACGTGTTGGGAATCTGCGGAGGAAGTGAATCAGTACCGTGAAATCGTCTGCGAAACTGATGATTTCACTGTTGTTTGGCCTTGGAAGGAGATGGATTTTCCTAGCCACTATGTTGAAGTAGAAGGGGCTCAGTGCTGCGCCTTGGGGGACCCCAAGTAGAGTAGTAGAGGTAAGGGTGACGTTCCAAGCGTTGTAAATTACCTGCCTTCCTCGGAGGAAGCTCGCGGACAGTTGAATCAACTCTTCTGGGCAGTTAAGGTCGCGGAGGCCTTGAATGATGGTGTGTCTTTGAACGGTGTCGAAGGCATGGCTGATGTCCAGACCAAAAGCCAAGGTCTTCCTCCAGTGCTGCAGGCCTTCACTGATGTTGTTGTTAATGGAATCAAGCGCCATTTCAGCTGAGCGCCCTGGAAGGAAGCCAAACTGCTGGGGTGAGAACCAGCCTTGGTAATCCGCTATCCATTGCAGACGCGCCAGTATACACCGTTCAAGGACTTTGGCCAAGGTATTGAGCAGCGTGATGGGACGGTATTTCTCCAGTTGGTTGGAGGAAGAAGAGTTTTGTTTGGGTATGAGAACTAATAGACTGGATTTCCAGGGTGTTGGGAAGTGTCCGAGACGTAAGCATTTGGTGAAAATTTGTGACAGTGTTTTATGCAGCGTTGACCCACCAAGAAGAAGGCATCTGATTCCTCATCCCTATATATCCCGGAGTAGATCTTTCCAGAACGGTCATGGTTGGTCAGCCAATCAGAAAGCTGCCAGTGCTAAGCCTTGCGCAATCGCTTTAGATTGGCCGATCAGTTGTTCTCCGATTTTTCTACATTATTCTTGAACGTTCTAAAACATTCTATTCTGATATGCGCCCCTTTTTTTCTACGTAACAATATATTTATTATAGTCACATCAACCAATAATTTGTTTAATTCTCAACGTTTCAGTGACTCGCTGTTACTCTTCTCAGAGGACAAATTATTGATTGATATGATATATATGTAGATATATTTTCCAAATCAACTTCCAATCAACAAATTATCTTCAAAAATATATTTATTGATTATTATTTAAACGAAAAAACATGGTGAAGGAAGACGAGTTTCTTTTATTGATGCATAGGTGCAAGCTTTCGGGTAAAAACCCTTCAACAGGCGAGAAATTTTTACCCGAAAGCTTGCACCTATGCATCAATAAAAGAAACTCGTTTTCCTTCACCATGTTTTTTCGTTTAATTTCAAATCAGGAAGAATTCTTTATCTATATTTAAATTTGTGATTATTATTTGAAATATATTTTGGTGATTGCTTATTTTTTCAGTACAATTCCAAGGCTATTTTTTTAAATCATCATACATATGATGAGATATAATCAGAGAGAGCGTGAATTATTTATAGGCTAAATGATTATTTTGAAATATTCTCACATTTGTAAATTTATTTTCTTTATCTTGATGGAATATGTTTGTAAATATAATTTCGGTCACTCTATCCATGCAGTCCCTGACATGGAGAGGAGTTTGTTGGGCGTTTTCGATTCAAAGTTGTAAGCATATTTAAAAATATTATTTCCAATGCGTTTCTTCCCAGTTTCATTTGAGTGACCTCTACGGCATTTGTTTGAATATGTCAATGAAGAAGATTTGAAAATATGTTGATGTTGCGAAGATATACAATGTATATCTTAATTATAGATTTTTTTCAAACCTCTCATTTCAAATATTCACGTATGAAAAATTTATTTTTTATTTTATGGGGTTTGGTTAAAATTTGTGATTATATAAAGATCTGGTTTCAAACCCATTCAATGAAAATTTTCCCATATCATCTTCATTGATTCATTACATCAAGAAAAGATTTACTGTTATATTCTGGGCATAAAATTACACTTGATTTCAAATATTTATGCCCAATATCATTTTTTCTCTGGTGTTCAACACTCTGTGATTTGGGGTTCTTAATACCTTGTATTCAAAATTTGTTTTTCAGCATCATCAGACCAATCCAGAGTGCTACAATTTTTTAACTTATGATTAGTTCATAAGCGTTATATTGACATTAACAATGTATCGAAATTAAATAGCTGCCTTTTTTCACTTTCTCTAGATACTAACAATTGGTATTTTTTATAATAAAAATAATTATAGATTAAAGACGATATAAGAAACATTGATATTCTCTTTATATTTCGTTCTTAAAATTTCCTACTTTTCAAAGTTTTCCAAAAGATTTAAAAGCCAGAAAACGCTATTGTATAGTGGCAGATTGGTAATATATAAAGTGAACCTTCTATTTTAATGATTTTCTACGAGTTTGGCTATAAACGTTTGATATGATGGACATCCTCATAAACGAAAATTCAAAAAATGTATTTAATAATAAATAAAAAAATGCTCGAAGCGGTGAAGCAACTCATTGCTATATTTGTATATCTATTGTATATATGTTTATCAAAAATATATTTTTTTGTAGAATATATTCATATTTGATATTCTATATAAGGCTAGTTATGTGAGAAAGTAGAAGCTATAATCTAATGTCCCATAATTTCTTTTTAACACTTATTTGGAATATTTTGTTAGATTTTCAAGATGCTATCTTCTATCGTAGAGATGTTCCAAAATATTTTGCTAAATTCTGGATAAATATATGAAAACCATAGCCTATTATAATTTTACAATGTTTCAAAAAATATTATGAGTGGTCCATGATAGGTCGTTTTCATCCTCTCCTACTTCTTTCTTAGGCATTTTTACTGATTAAATCTATTGCACTGATTAAATTGTTTGACGCACTTCTCTCATCTGTTAGGCATTGCACTTAGATTAATTTTTGTCAAACTCAGAAAATTTGAGGATCTGTGATATTCTACCAGCTAATATTTTCATAATATCTGAATCTCTTAAAATTGAGATATCAAACACCTTTGTATAGGATGAGTATTCCATTTCTTCTCTTCAAAATATTTTCGATAATCTCCAAAAGAACTGTTACATAATGAAGAACTTCACTTATAGGGGGGGGGGGGCTTTTTAAACTGAACATCTTTTGAGTATACTTAAAGCTGGAGCATCCAGGAATAGAAGAAATAATTTTATAGTTGAAATTAAATTTTGGTTATAGCCGACATAGTTTTATGGAAAGAAAATATGATATAATATACAAGTAAGGATATAGCATACAAGTAAGAGATGTGTAAAGAGTATGTGTTTATATGGAAAAAATTAAGATATTTTTGGTTGGTCTCGGTCATTTACGTGCGGTGAGATAAATTGTAGTTTTCGGTTTATTGTTTTAATCTGTTTACATGAATTGTATCTGGCTCACGATTTAGAGGTCGGTTGGAGCAGTTGATCCATACAATTTGAGAGACAATTATCTTCAGAATTGCATAAGGTCCTGAAGATAAAGGTGCCTGCTTACCAATGTCTGGGTGATGGTATGTTTTTGCCAAAAAGAGATCGCCTACCTCAAAATCGGAAGCCCTATGTGTTTGATCGAATCTCACTTTGTCGCGTAGGTGTATTTCATGTGTCCTTTGATAGACAAATTCTCTGGCGTCGTCGATTTTTGGGTAGTTTTCTACATGCTCCGATAGTTCTAGAGATAAAATACCTAACATGAGGTATGAAGGTGGAAACTCGGTCACGGAATGTGGGGTATTTTTATAAGCCTGTTGTTTGTAGTTTTCTCCAAGCCACCTTAGGTTGTTGTAGGCGCAGCAGTTTAAGTTTGCCAGTAATAGTGGCCTTTAGTCGCTCACTCAATTCATTGACCTGAGGGTTGTTGCTTGTCGTGAGAAATTGGCCAATGTTATGTCTGATTGAAAATCTACAAAATTTCAGAGAGGTGAAGGCAGGATCTCTATTCGTCAAAAGTTGTTCAGGAGAACCGAACTGCATCACCTTTTTAACCACTTTGGTATTGGTGATAATGCTGGTGGACCGAGATGGAAATGCACACGCGTGCCATATGGCATGGTCGACTACGACATATAGGAATGTCTGAGAGATTCCGTATTTCGCGAATTCAGAAATAGTTTCTAGTGACACTAATTCATATGGCAGGACCGCTGAGGAGAGTTGTCCCAATTCTCCATAGATAGGTCCCTTTGGTGGCTTGGCTAATTGACATATGGGACAGGCTCTTACATGTGACCTGATGTCATTGGTCATGTCGTCATAATAGTATTGGGCCACGATTAATATGAATATCTGCGAAATGCCTGAGTGATTGAAATCGCGATCAAATCGTTGCAGTAGAGTACCAAGGAATGAAATGGTGGGACAATTATTTAGGTCTTTGTCATTGAGGATATACCTTGAGTCCCTTCGTTTTTCGCCCTGATATAATCAGGGAAGTGCATAGAAATATTTTTACATTTTATGATCTTATGTATAGATTATATAATTTATATATTGTAAATTTTGAGTATGGACAAAGAATAAAAACTGTATTTCAGTGTCTCGTATCTAAAAAAATAACCGATTTTTGGTATTTTGGAGGTTTTTATACATGCTAGATTTAGTATGCAAAAAAATAAAAAACAATTTTATTTTACCATATGTAAGTGTAATTCTTAGAAAAGGAATGTTGCATACGTAATCCAATTGGTCTTCCAAATATATTGTAGTATAGAATATATGTGAGGGAAAAATTAATAGGATTAACTAGAAATGGCTAAAAGGGAATATAGACTAAGTGTCACATTCGAAAGTTTACTTTTGTAAGAGAGAAAGCTTGGAATTTTAAAAAAATTTCATTCATTTCTTTTCAAAAATATCTTTTAGAATTAATTATTTTAGTCAAATTCTCTCTCCTAATTTATAAAATAAATTTATTGGAAAAAAAGGCAGAGATCTTTAAGAAATGAAGATAAACAGTATGATGCTAACTGACTTTGTTTCAAATTATTTTTTATAAGGGTATAAATATATTTTTGTATTTAATAGCACAAATTATTGAAGGTTTTTAAAACCAATAAGTAATAATGAAAAATATTTACTGCTAGGATCCTGGAAAAGTTAACCAGGTGTACTTGCAGCATCTTAGTACACTTTTATTTTGTAGCAAATCTTTATTGTCTTAGTAAAGTCTGATACAGCATTTTTGTTGTTTTGCGAAACGCCAAAAAGTGACAACAACAAAACAAAGATGATGATAACCTGCGTCTTGCAGATTAACATTTTCATAGAAACATATATATATATACATATTTATTGCTAGCTATATATCACCATCTTCTCTCTTCAAATCTCACAGGAAGTCTCCTCGCTCGAGGTGGGTTCCGCCTTAGGACAGGACCCTCCTCTTTCAAGGCCTCGGGGTCCAGCGAGGGAAGAGGCTCCAATGACTTTCCATCGTCTGTATCACTCTGAACCTCTGAATCTTGATCCGACCGCTGGCTAGTTAGTCCTGGCGACATCGACTCCACATAACCTCTGTCTCGTACAACCTCCGAGATTATGGCATTGGGACCTGCTCCTCTTGAGTGCTCGGGTTGACGCTCTCCATCTCCACTCTCATCTTCCTCACCATTCCTCCACCTTTTTCTAATTTGATCCCTGTGATAGGCCTTTACCTGTCCGTGGATCAAAATGGTGTAGACTCTAGTTCCCTTCTTGCCCACAATTTTTCCTGGGATCCATTTATCACCACCTCTAAAGTTTTTACACCACACTAAATCATCTATCTGGAATTCTTCCAAATGGGTTCGCCGATCATACTTCATTTGCCTGGCTTGCTGGTCCCTAACTCTAGATGCCAAGCTGGGATGTATCAACGACACTCTGGTTCGAAGCGCACGCCCAATAAAGAGCTCTGATGGAGTCTTTCCCGTTGTCACATGCGGGGTGCTTCGATATGCCAGAAGAACTTTTGACAAGGTGTCTTGAATGGTGTCCCCAATTTTCCTTTTATTTTTATCCAGGGCAGTCTTAATTGTTCTAACCGCTCTTTCAGCCAAGCCATTACTTTGCGGGTGGTACGCCGGGATCAATGTTTGTTTAATTCCATTTCCTTCCAGAAAACCTTTCATTTCACTCCCAGTAAACTGAGGTCCATTATCAGATACAAGTTCCTCCGGTAACCCATAGGAAGAAAAAAGTCGCCGTAGTTGCTCAATGGTTTTGCGTGTGGTGGTCTCTCTCATTGGGATGGCTTCGATCCACTTTGAATGACTATCTACTACTATTAATAAATTAATGTTTTCCTTATTTGCAAAATCAATGTGAATTCTTTGCCAAGGTCTGGTTGACCATTTCCAGGGTTGCCATTTTCCTTTATTTGGCCCATCCTGGGATTGCTGACAGCTTCTGCACTTATTTACCAAAAACTCGATTTGGGTATCTAGATTAGGCCACCAAAAATGTGATCTTGCTACAGCCTTCATTTTGTTCATACCGGAATGAGTCTCATGAAGACAGTTCAACATTTTTATTCTGAGAGATGGTGGAATGACAACTCTCATTCCCCAAACCAAACACTCCCCATCTACAGTTAGCTCAAGTTTCCTTTGAAAATAAGGTCTGAGGTGATCAGCCACCTTTTCAGGCCAGCCTTGCTGAGTATAAAATTTGGCCAATGAGAGCACTTCGTCTTTTTCAGTTTCCGTGGCAATTTCCTCTGCTGTGATCGGCAATTCTTCCACAAAGGATAAAGCATAGACATTATTCAATCTTGGAATTTCTTCACAGCCCACAGGAAAACGTGACAGAAGATCTGCATTCCCATGGTCTTGAGTTCTTCGAAATTTAATATCGTAAGTATAAGCTGACAAAATAAGCGCCCAACGCTGCAATCTTGAAGTAGATAAGGTGGGGATTCCTGATCTTGGGCCCAAAATGGTCACCAATGGCTTATGGTCTGTAATAAGAATAAATTTTCTTCCATAAATAAATTGATGAAACTTGGTAACTCCATATATAATGGCTAGAGCCTCCTTCTCAATCTGAGAATAATTTTGTTCTGCTTCCGATAAAGTCCGTGAGGCAAACATAATCGGTCTCTCCTGGCCTTCTATAATATGTGACAACACAGCGCCCACTCCAATCTGCGATGCATCAGTGGCCAAACACAATGGCAAAGTCGTATCATATGGGACTAGCACCCTCTCAGAGGTAATGCTGTTCTTGCACTTGTCAATGGCCTCTCCACATACCTTTGTCCAAACCCAAGGACGTTTTTTGTGAAGAAGCTCATGAAGAGGCTTCAAAAGCTCTGGCAAATTGGGTATGAACTTCCCATAAAAGTTAACTAAACCCAGAAATGACCTTAATTCAGAGATATTCGTAGGCATTTTGGCCTTCTGTATTGCTTGTACCTTATGATGTAAAGGTCTGATGCCCTCTCCCGTGACAAGATGTCCTAAATATTCAATTTCTTTTTGCAAAAATAGGCATTTTTCTTTCTTTAGTTTGATATTATACTTCGCCAAGCGAGCAAATATAGTCTTCAACAACGCCAGATGTTCTTCAATTGATGCTGTGGCTATAAGGACATCATCAATATAACAAATTACGCCTCCTATACCCGACAAAACCCTATCCATTACAGATTGAAAATAACTGGGCGCATTTGCCAATCCAAATGGCATTCTCTTAAACCTGAACAGCCCTTTATGAGTATTTATCGTTAGTAACGGTCGGGTGCCTGGGTCCACCTCTAATTGCAGATAAGCGTTCCTCAAGTCCAATTTAGAAAAGTATTTTCCCTTGGCCAATGTGGAGAATAAATCTTGCTGTGTGGGAAGGGGATAGGCCGCAGTGTCCAAATATTTATTTAGAGTTACCTTGAAGTCGCAGCAAATTCTGATCTCTTTATTTTTCTTCGGCACTACAACCACTGGAGTGGCCCATTTACTGCTCGCCACCTCACATAGATAACCCTTAGCCACCATTTTGTCTAATGCTTCAGTAACTGCTGGCCTAATGGCGAAAGGCACCGGACGAGCCTTATGGAAAATTGGATTCACATCACACATGTTTACTGAAAATGTGAAACCTTTTATTGGTTCAGTTGTCTCCACAAATAAGGCTTGATTTTCCTTCAAAATTTCCTCAATGGTAATTTCCACAGGCATATGTTTTACCGCGAAACAGCCCAATTTCAATCTATTTATCCATTCTCTTCCCATCAACGCCCTCTTTTCTCCTTTCACCACCAACGCTCTAAGTTTGTAAGTAATATCTTGACACTCCACTTTGACATTGATTTTACCCAGAATGGGTACCACGGTACCATCATAAGTTCTTACAATAATACTCGCTTTTTCCAATTTCAAGTGTTGAAGACTATTTTTAAAATCCTTTTCTGATATCAGTGTTAGACCACTACCCGTATCCATTTCAAATTTAATAAAGTTTCCTTCTACTTTTAACTCCATCAGATAGGGAGGGTCACTTGAGGCAAAATTAATTTTATACTCAGGTATCGTCACGCTTATAATTTTCTGGACATACTCTTCCTCCTCTTCTTGGTCTCCTATCTGATGTATATTTCCCGGCTGATTCTGATGTTGCCTTAGATTTCTTCTACTGCTCCAACATATTGAGGCAATGTGTCCTTTTTTATTACACTTAAAGCATATCGCCTCCTTAAATCTACATGGTTCTTTGTGCGGTTTACCACAATGTTTACATTTGCCATTCTGGAAATTTGATTCAACCTTGCGTTCAATCCTCAACTTATCTACACAATCTTCACCCTGCTCCAAATGGAATAATTTTGTATTTTTCTCAGCCGCTTCCATAGATAATGCTATCTCAATTACTTTAGCTAAAGAAATGTCACCCTCCGACAAAATTCTATTTTGTATTTTGGCATTATATAACCCACAAACCATTTTATCACGTAAAGAATCCTCCAGAAAATTTCCAAAGTTGCATGAGGAAGCCAAACGCTTAATTTCCACCAAGTAGTCCGAGATGCTTTCTTCCTTTAATTGCATTCTTTTAAAAAAAATGAACCTCTCTACTACAATTGAGCGCTTTGGAGAGAAGTGCCTTTTCAAGATATCTATTAGGTCATCAAAAGTTTTATTTTTAGGTAGAATAGGACTGCACAAATTCTTCAAAACACCATAGGTTTTACTTCCCATGAGGGTTAGGAGATAAGCCTTTTTCTTCTCATCCCCTGCCTCCTCCAATATGAGAAACTGTTCCAATCGTTCATAAAACGTTTCAAAAGTTTCAGTTTCTTCATTATATTCCTTAAATTGGTAACTAGCCATTTTATTCCACTTTTTTTTTTTTAAATTTGCATCCTAAAACTTTGCAATTTTAGTCTTTTAAAAATAACTTTCAATTATATGCAAAATCAAAGATAATTTCTAAAAATATTTACTTCAAAATTCGAGGGTACTTACTCTTATATCCTCGTCGCCAAATGCAGCATCTTAGTACACTTTTATTTTGTAGCAAATCTTTATTGTCTTAGTAAAGTCTGATACAGCATTTTTGTTGTTTTGCGAAACGCCAAAAAGTGACAACAACAAAACAAAGATGATGATAACCTGCGTCTTGCAGATTAACATTTTCATAGAAACATATATATATATACATATTTATTGCTAGCTATATATCAGTACTAACATTAAATAGTAAAATCGGAACCTAGCTCCTTTATTCCTATATTTTCTTCAAGTATCTTGATTTTTATAAATTCTTAGATTATATTTTAACCCTTAAACGTGTGAAACCTTTAAAAGTAGTGTGGAAGGTTTTATGTTGTTCTATTCCTTCAATATTGTATTGATATCTATATTATTATTAAAAATAAATAAAGCTTTCAGGGCTAAGTTTCTTGTTCAAAATTGTTTCAACCCTTAGATGTTTTATAATATCTCTATGTTTTCCATGACCTTGATATTTTGTTTAATTTTATATATTTCCTGATATCAAAACCTCTCAATGTTATTCTAACCCAGATATATTTTTTTCGAGCATATATATATGTTGTGCTCACACCTTAATATGGCCCTAATTCATTTATTTTTTACCGAAACAATAATGTATTTTTAACAAAATTCTGTTTCTATTCTCTAGGTTTTTCCAATGCATCATGTTATTCGAGTACTTCCATGTTGCTTTAACTTTTAGAGATTGTTACAGCTCTTATTATTTTTTTAATTCTCAATGTTTTTTCTACCTTAATATGTTGAGATATTTTTTTCTTTATTGTGCTAATGCCTCGATTGAAATTCAGTTCTTCTAGATGTTTTATAATCTTTTTATAGAATCAAATACAGAAAATTTGTCTCATTATGATTGCTCTAAGTAATTTTTTTTTTTTTTTTTAGTCACGATATTTGTCAGCATGTACACATGCTGCAAGGATAATGATGGGTTATGTGTCTGTAAATGTTAATAGCTTTCCCGGAGGAAGTTTTAGAGCAGTTTTTTTCTGTAATTTTAAAAACTGGGGTTCTTTCAAGCTAGGTGACAAGAAATTCTAGGATTTTAAACAGATTTAGTCATTAAAAAACATTTATCATCATCAGAGGACCAATGTTTGAAAACAAGTTATTTAAAAGTATTATGATCACACTTCGTTAAATTATAAATAAACACATTTCGCTCAGGGTATAGAATTTCTTTTTAAAATAATAAAAAGAAACTCTTCCCTCAGAGAATTCTCTTTATTTATAATTTAAAAGTATATTAACACTTGTTAATTGCAATACACGCTCTTTGTGTTTACAAAGCTATCAATTTGAAAAATAGAAATGCTGGTGATAAATACGCTCAATTAACAACATAAAATTAAATCGGTGACTTTATTAGTCTTAAATTCAGTTTGTCTAATGTCTTGCATAGATCAGACACCAAGCATTTGATTGGCTGGAGGGCATAAAGCGATAAAAGATTTAACATTTAGCCTTTGACAGATTCGATACGTCGTAATTCTGATTTTTTCGTGCTAGAATAATTGTTTGGGATTTTAAAATATTGGTCTTAAATGCATTTTTCTTTTATCTGGTAAGTCTCGAATTAAGAATTGGCTGTACATATTGCTATATACTCTGTATAATTAAAACTAATCTCATCTTTATGTATATTTTTACGATTATTATAATTAAGCCTTTGAGTGCAGGTATCATTTTGCCACTTTGTCAGTTTTTCCCAAAAATGCTCAAAATTTCAAAATTTTTTCTAAAATTCATTTATTTTATTTTTTTATTTAATTATAATGATTTGATACATTTGAAAAAAAAAAAATATTTATCTTAAATATTGATGATAAATATCAGGACCTCTGTCTTTAAGAAAGGTACTGATTGCATGATCTCACAATACTAGATTTTGTACCAGGTACAATAGGTATTGCTTGTTTTAAATAGAGGCTTTTACCACATCCACCCCATGGTCCTGAATTAAGTCCCAGTGATTAGTTTTAATTATTAAAGAGGAGGATAACTCCGCCTTTGCCGGTCCCAAGCCCAGATGAAAAAGGAGGAGGGGGAGCAGTAACAAGCTCACTAAAAAACTTGGACTCAGCTGGCCCGGCTGATAGTACCCTGTAAGGGCTCCTAATCCAGCGATACAGGATGAGTCTGTACTCCATGTTAGGAGCGGCTGCACATGGTGTCTGTTCCTCATGTCAGAGACGGCCATTTATTTTGGAGCTAAGTCGGCCTGCCACTGAGTAGTGCTCTCAGCCTTAATGACAAAGGCATTCTACTTCACCCAGTCATGATGGTTGTCAAGTCTCAAGCTTTACAAGCTTGATACCCTAATATGATTGAGTGGAGATAAGAAAGAAGAGGAGCATGCGAGGTCACATAGGGCAAGAGGATGAAAGAGGCTTATTGGTTCTTTTTTTCTAATCCATCAGTTGATTGCTTAAACCAACAGACCTCCTAGTATATTAATGGCTTGTTGTTGTAGATATCTTATTGTTTAGCACTGCAGGATGTGCTCCGGGGATGTCTCACAAGCCAGACATTTTGTGTAGTTTGGGAAGTGTTTTGCCTTCAAAGAATATTTTCCTTGTGTGGCCTGTTTTTAGGTGGGAAATGATTGTCATGTCTTTCAAGGTTGGTCATTAGTGTCTCTCCAGGAATCGAAGCACAGTACCAATGATGTGAGAAATCCTTCCTCCAAGTTCTTATTGGTTCTGTTCATGGCCAACATTTTTCTTGTGATGTCAGGATCTACCCAGTCTGTGGGAGATATAGGCTACTGCTAGCTCTCATTTTGTTCAAGATAATTTCATTTTCTTCCATCATTGACTTACTTGGGGGGTTGGTGGAAGGATGGTCTAAACCGTTGGTTTTCGACCGCTAAGACCCGGGTTCGATTCCCACATTGGGTACTTTTTTTCTGATTAAAAAAAAAAAAAGGCTCAAATGGCCCCCAATTCTTACAAAAGTCTAACCTCACCAGCGAGTGCAAGTAACCAAACAGGGCTCTGGCATATTTGTAAATGCAAAGTCGAACTGCTTTTCACATGTGTAGATATGTGGTGCACTTACAGTAAAAGCAGTTGCCAACTTCTACCCACCATGATTATCATGGCCTGTACCATGTGTACTATAGATAATAAAAAAATAAAAATAATAAACATTGGGAACGGGATAGTTATAATACCATAGTTATTGTTATAACATCACAGTTGATATAAATTTAGAAATACGAGGTTAAATAGCCAAGTTAATGTTATAGCAAGGTTCCACTGTGGAATTGAAAGATAACTAGTCAGAAAGTCACCAAATATTGTCATTTTATATTTGACAACATTTATTTTTAATGAGCTTATATATCTTCTTCTTTCTTATCTCCACTCAATCATATTAGGGCATCAAACTTGTAAAGCTTGAGATCATGATTGGGTGAAATAGAATGCGTCTGCCTTTATCATTAAGACTGGGAGCACTACTCAGAGGCAGGCCGACTTAGCTCCAAAAGAAATAGCCGCCTCTGACATGAGGAACTGACGCCATGTGCAGCCACTCCTAACATGGAGTACAAATGCTGCTCATCCTGTATCCCTGGATTAGGAGCCCTTACAGGGTACTATCAGCCAGGCCAGCTGAGCCCAGGTTTTTTAGCGAGTTTGTTACTGCTCCCCCTCCTCCTTTTTCATCTGGGCTTGGGACCAGCAAAGGCAGATTTGAGCTTATATATACATATCTGCAATTGGTCAAGAAATAAATATTTTTTTTTTATCTGATAAAAGTTAATCTCCCAAGCCCCATTTTATTGGGTGATTATGACTGACCATGTTCATATAAAAAGGGGTACAAATAGTATGTGAGGAAGCTTTTTGAAGCTTGTGTTGGGCACTTATAGTGTTCATTTAGTGAGTTTCCTGTGTTTCCATCTCACATTATCTCCTTGAGCCCCAGATACTCTGTTTTCAGAAACCTAATAAAGAAGATAAGTATTTTATATATATCATATTGTGAATATTAAAAAAAAAAAAAATCTTTGTCACACTTTGTTTTAATTTTAAAAGAAAATAAGACCAAATCCATATAAATTAATAGTGTGTAAATTTCGATAACAGCGTTGTGTGTTACCATGATCAGACAAAAGAATAAATGCTAAATTGATATATTCTTTTGTTTTATGGTAACATTTCATGAGAGTGTTATGGTGTCAACATGTCATGATGGTAACAACGCTGTTACCGAAATGTCACACACTATTTTTTTTTGCTTATCCCAAGTACACGTGGTACAGGCCATGATAATCATGGTGGGTAGAAGTAGGCGACTGCTTTTACTGTAAGTGTACCACATGTCTACACATGTGAAAAGCAGTTCGACTTTGCACTTACAAATGTGCCCGAGTCTCGTTTGGTTACTTGCACTCACTGGTAGGGTTGGACTTTTGCAAGAATTGGGGGCCATTGGAGCATTTTTTTTTAAATCAGAAAAAGTGCCTAATGCGGGAATCGAACCCGGGTCGTAGTGGTCGAAAACCAACAATTTAGACCATCCTTCCACCGACCCCCTTCACACACTTAATTTATTTGGATTAGGTCTTATTTTCTTGTAGCTATAATCCATATAATTTAAATTATGCTTTATTATTTTTAGTTTTATTTGATACTTAGTCTACTTGTGTGTAGTTAGTTTACATTTGTAGTACCATGCTGTGGTAAAATTTCTCATTCAGTACTTTTGTCTGAAGATGGTAACAACGCTGTTACCGAAACATCACACACTATTTATTTATTTGGATTTGGTCTTATTACCTTGTGTTTATAATCTATAATCCAAATTGTGCCTTATCATTTGTAGTACCATGCTGTGGTAAAATTTCTCATTCAGTACTTTTGTCTGAAGATGGTAACAACGCTGTTACCGAAACATCACACACTATTTATTTATTTGGATTTGGTCTTATTACCTTGTGTTTATAATCTATAATCCAAATTGTGCCTTATCATTTGTAGTACCATGCTGTGGTAAAATTTCTCATTCAGTACTTTTGTCTGAAGATGGTAACAACGCTGTTACCGAAACGTCACACACTATTTATTTATTTGGATTTGGTCTTATTACCTTGTGTTTATAATCTATAATCCAAATTGTGCCTTATCATTTGTAGTACCATGCTGTGGTAAAATTTCTCATTCAGTACTTTTGTCTGAAGATGGTAACAACGCTGTTACCGAAACGTCACACACTATTTATTTATTTGGATTTGGTTTTATTACCTTGTGTTTATAATCTATAATCCAAATTGTACCTTATCATTTGTAGTACCATGCTGTGGTAAAATTTCTCATTCAGTACTTTTGTCTGAAGATGGTAACAACGCTGTTACCGAAACGTCACACACTATTTATTTATTTGGATTTGGTTTTATTACCTTGTGTTTATAATCTATAATCCAAATTGTACCTTATCATTTGTAGTACCATGCTGTGGTAAAATTTCTCATTCAGTACTTTTGTCTGAAGATGGTAACAACGCTGTTACCGAAACGTCACACACTATTTATTCATTTGGATTCGGTCTTATTACCTTGTGTTTATAATCTATAATCCAAATTGTGCCTTATCATTTGTAGTACCATGTAAACTTTAGTCAACGTACCAAACTTTGAGTTGAATGAATCATTCTGAGGCATCATAGACTTGAGCACTTGACTTCCAGAACTAAACAATGCGGTGTTGTGTTTCCACAGATACCTTGTCTGATGAAAAGTGGACATTCCAACATTTTTAAGGTTGGTATCCTACCTTTTTATTATGTAATTGGCTTTGTTAGATTAAGAATATTTGGGATGCCTTGAAAATTTTCCATTTTTGTATAGGATTTGTGTCTCGGAGTGTGTTGTGAAAATTTATCTATATACATATATACCTTTATCCTTATTCATTAAGTTGTGATGTCTCTATGTCTTATTTTCTGAACGATTAAATCAATATTTACTACTTATTATAGCCTATTCAGATGAGGTTTTGAATATATAATAGCAAATATTTGAGAAAGGTTTAACTATTTTAGAATCTTTGCTGAAACTTCATATTAGAGGAACTTATGGAGAAAGATATAAACATATGCTATCTATATATTGTGGAGCCTTCCTGTACAACTTTTTAAACTGTAGACTGAATTGCCATTGCCGTATTGTAGACAAGACCAGAGCGAGTAGTCATAAAATAGTTTTGATTCTATGTTCTACAAGTGCAGAATTCTCAATTTTATCCCATTTTAGAGCATATTCATGGTTTTCTATCAACACAAGGTAATAAGACCAAATCCAAATAAATAAATAGTGTGTGACATTTCGGTAACAGCGTTGTTACCATCTTCAGACAAAAGTACTGAAAAGTAGGCTGTTTGTCCTACATAGCATTGGTCACACTTTTCACATTTCACTTCATAGATTAAACCTACTCTTTTTGGTAATTGAGTGTTCTTATGTTTGTTGATGTACTGAGAAATAGGGTTACATGGTTTCCATGCAATTTTTATTTTTTCATACTTTTTGAATACAGTAAAACCCCTCTCTTCTCTATAGTGAACCCCAATGGGACAGAGCTTTTGGTTCACTATAGCCACGGTTTGGCCATTTTTTTTTACTTTTCAAAAATTTTAGACTGTATAATTAAAGGACAGCCATACACACTGGAAGAGGCTGCCTCTTAATAGTGGTCACTTTGTTTTAATTCCCTTAATTGACCAATTTCCTTACATTAATACTAAATAATAATAGAAATCATTAGATGATAGGTTCTTCTTATCATTAACATACATGTACCTCTATGTCTAATTTAAAAACCAAGACAAATCCTAGGCAAAGTTTTATTAAATATATATTCAAAGATATAAAATGATTTTAAAACATCATGATCACATTATATAATACAATGTTTACTTGGAAAAATGGCTCTAACACCTTGTTGCTTCAAAGCATTCTTCAAGCATTGCACCATTCAAATAAAGTTAGTGTTTTACTTCCATTTCATTTTTCCGCATATTCTTCTAGGTCTAGATTTCGTTTTTTTTTTTTTAACCTGTCATGCAAAACATTGCTGACTTTAAAATCACCATAGTTAATGGCATACAAATAATTTTTGTTTCATCACGGGACCGTTTATTTGGACTTTTTTTTTTTAAGCCCTAAAACGTACGATCGCGATCGCGGCAAAAGTTGAGGTTGATTCCTCTTTGTAACAATTTTTAATAGCTTTATATTTTATCTTTTATAATATAAAATTTATATTATCTTATTTTAATATGTTCTTAACATTTTGCCTGTGTTGTTTCACTTTGAAAAGTTCTGAAAATGGCCTTTTTTTTTAAGAAATGACGCTTTGTTTTTAAAATGCCTTTGTTTTCTTCATTTTGGAAGCCATTTGCATTTTTTATATTTCAAATTTATTGGATGCAAATATATTCTATTTAATAAAAAGTATAATGTGTCAAAATTTATACAACATACAGCAAAAATCAAAACAAACAATGCCGCTAAATTTATTGTTTTGAAATCGCGATCCGCGAGCTGAAACATGCTCAAAATTTTGTTGTTTTAATTTTTTTTTTTAAATTACAATTCTAAGTTCGTTATAAGCATAGTATTTTAAATATATTTTATTATTTTGGGACCGAAAATAGGTTCGTTATAGGGGTAGTGTGTTATTCTAAAAATCGCAAAGTTCGTTATAACGATGGTATTTTCAATGGAATGGAACGTGGGTTCGTTATAAGGGAAGGTTCGTTATATCCAGGGTTCGTATTAGCGGGGTTTTACTGTATATTAGCAAAATTTATTGCAAAGCTTTGGTTTATAAATGGTAATGTGACAAATTTGGCTTCCTGGTTTTTGCATTTTAGATTCTGAATCAAGGTATTCTTCACATATTTTTTATTTGTGTCCTCTATTATTCTAATTATCAATTTGATGGGAAAATCTTCGTTGATTTGGTCTTTTTGATGTTGTTAATTTCAATATTTCTCTTAACTCTGTATTACCAATGAGTGTAAAATTTCTATATATGAGAGCTTTAACCAATCCCACTTTTTGGCTGAAATGGTGTTGTGAATTATGGTGCTCCAATAAGTTCCTGTATGTGTTGGTTTTTTTTTTGTATATAGAGGTGGCAATGATGTTATTACTATATGTTAAATTCATGTCCAGGAAACTGATTGATTTGTTGTTATCCACTTCCATAGAGTAATGGATATCAGAGTAGGTATTTTATTATTATCAAAATTCGAAACTATTATAGATGCGTATGATTCTTTTTGAAAATAAATAATTTCTACTGTCCTTATGGCAATGAAAAAATTAATGGGAGGGCCTGGCTCATCATTTTATTGTTATCATTATGTATATTTAACACACCAACTGCAACTACACATTACTCTGAATGCTGGCGTGGACAGACCAATTTTCAGCAGGAGCCTCGGACACAAAGACTTGGGGATCATCAATTATAAGAAAGACAATCCCTATATATAGTCACGACCGTCTTTCCTCATCGGCCTCTGTCACGGATGCGCGCGCACAGGGAGGTCACGTGCTCGCCGGCTCCCTCGAGCCGGATTTGAACCAGCGACCTAAGGATCACCGTTGTAACATCTACAGTCGGGTAAAACACGGGCGTTGCCCGGGTCATTCGGCTAGTAACTAAATAAATAGAATGACTTAAAAAAATAATATTCCATTGTTTAGTTATACAAGGTCATGGAGACTGAATTCATAGATCAAATTTACAATCTTGGTAGGGTTGGAATATAGGTCTTGTCTTGAGGATCTTATACATTCCAAGAGTGGTACAATGAGGCTTCTTTGGTCCTACAAATGGTGCCTTGTGGGAAGGTCTTGACATCATCCTGGAAGAGGAGTGGTCTTGTATGACCAGAGTCTGGAAATTCAGGTTGCTGTCTCTCTGCGGTCTCTCCATTCCAGAATAGCTCCAGGTTTTTGGTTTAGGTACCAATGATGGAATATTGACTCCTGTATTTTTGCCTTGGAATTTATTTTTTGTAAGCATATAAAGGAGTCAAAATCAAGGTCTGAGTTAGGCATTGCTGCTGATTTTACAATCACATCTGCTGTGTCGTTGATCTTCAGTCCTATGTGGGATGGGATCCACTGGAAGGTGATTTGTATGTCTCTGTGAAGTTTGTCTAAATTCTGAGCAATTTTCTTCAGGGCCATTTTAGAGCTCGTGTAACAATGTTTTACGGCTTGTAGAGCTGACAGTGAGACTTTTTTTCTTAATTATCCCATGTGTCATTACACAATGTCATGGAGACTATTAACATGTATCTTGTTTAGGATTAGTTGTGGGTTGTGGTACAAGTTGTGCTTGGTGACTCCCATGCATGAGAATAGATGGTCTGGGGTTGCCTCTTCCTTTTTGCAGATGGTGTATGTTAGGAAGATTCTAACTCTGCCTTCAAATTTGATCTGCCTTGTGTATCTCGTTTTGAGGCTTCTCCACGGGGTAGGTTGTGGCATTGATGATCACCCCAGGTCTTTCAGGCAGGAACCACTGGTGAGGTAAATTAAAGAAGTCCTCCTTCATTTTCCTCTTCTGGCTTGACTTGAAATAATAAAAAGTCCTGGTTGTCACTGGGTTGGGCAGCAGCCAAGGCATCTGCTTTTTCATTTCCATGAAGTCCAATGTGTGAGGGGATCTATTGGAATGTTATTGTTGGGTCATAGTGAAACATCTCCATATTAGCAGAGATGTCACTCAGGATCTTTTTTGAGCTTGTATAGCAGTTGGTAAGTTCCCCTGGATTGTCAACATGGAATCTATGAAGTTCCCTGCTGTCTACCTATCCAGCTGAGACAAAGCCAGGTTAATTGCAAGCAGTTCAGCATTGAGAACTGAGCATCCTCTTGGATTGGTCTGTTGTAATTCTAATGGTTGTCTATTTGTTTGTATGTAGGCGTCACTTTTTAATTTTAAACTGGTACAGTAAAACCTTGCTGTAAAGTACACCCAGTTGCAGAGCCAAATTGTCCTTTAGGCAGAGGTTTCCTCTTACCAGAGAGTTGTTGCTTTTTTTTTTTGCTTATCCCTAGTACACGTGGTACAGACCATGATAATCATGGTGGGTAGTTAGCGACTGCTTTTACTATAAGTGTCTACACATGTGAAAAGCAGTTCGACTTTGCACTTACAAATATACCAGAGCCCCATTTGGTTACTTGCATTCGCTGGTGGGGTTGGACTTTTGCAAGAATCGGGGGGCCATTGGAGCATTTTTTTTTAATCAGAAAAAAGTGCCCAATGCGGGAATTGAACCCGGGTCGTACCGGTCAAAACCAACGGTTTAGACCATCCTTCTACCGACCCCCCTAGAGAGTTGCTAAATAGTAAAAATGTAATTTTGTTTATGAAAACTGTCTTTTGTAAAGAGGTGTACTTTAGCATGAGTACCCTCTTATAGAGGTGCTACTGTAGTAAAATAAGTCCCACATTCTAATGTACTTAATTGGTAGCTTGCATATCTTCCTTTATATATACACTAGACGAATGGCCCGGGCAACGCCCGGGTTTTACCTGAGTGTGAATATATTTTAAAAACGTTTTAATTCAAATACTATTCGTTACAATTATAAATTGGCGCCATGGATGTCACTCTTGTGAAACGTCCCGTTCCAAACTGTGTGTTTTTAAAATGTTTTAACTATATATAATATAACGGTATAAAGAAATAATGAGCCTATAGCCTAGTGGTCATGGCATCTGCCCGGTAAGCGGAAGGTCGTGGGTTCGATTCCCATCCCTTGACACTTTTTTTATTTTATCCATTCTGACCAAAATCTATCCGTGAACTTCACACAGTGAACTTCACACAGACAGAATAAGGCAATTTTATAAGTAGATCTTCATCTTGTCTACACCTTGTATACATCTTGCTTCCTAGGGTTGCCTAGAGTGGCCGCTATAGACAGGGTGGCCTGTATAGACAGGTGGATGTATCACACAGCTGAAAACAGGGTTGTCTAGAGTGGCCGCTATAGACAGGTGGTATGTATAGACAGGTGGATGTATCACTGCTAATAACAGGGTTGCCTAAAGTGACCGCTATAGACAGGGTGGTCTGTATAGACAGGTGAATGTAACACACTGATGATAACAGGGTTGCCTAAAGTGACCGCTATAGACAGGGTGGTCTGTATAGACAGGTGGATGTATCACACAGCTGATAACAGGGTTGCCTAAAGTGACCGCTATAGACAGGGTGGTCTGTATAGACAGGTGAATGTAACACACTGATGATAACAGGGTTGCCTAAAGTGACCGCTATAGACAGGGTGGTCTGTATAGACAGGTGGATGTATCACACAGCTGATAACAGGGTTGTCTAGAATGGCCGCTATAGACAGGTGTATGTATCAAACAGCTGATAACAGGGTTGTCTAGAGTGGACGCTGTATACAGGGTGGCCTGTATAGACAGGTGGATGTATCACACAGCTGAAAGCAGGGTTGTCTAGAGTGGCCGCTATAGACAGGATGGTATGTATAGACAGGTGGATGTATCACTGCTGATAACAGGGTTGCCTAAAGTGACCGCTATAGACAGGGTGGTGTGTATAGACAGGTGAATGTAACACACTGATGATAACAGGGTTGCCTAAAGTGACCGCTATAGACAGGGTGGTCTGTATAGACAGGTGGATGTAGCACACTGCTGATAACAGGGGTGTCTAGAGTGGCCGCTATAGACAGGATGGTCTGTATAGACAGGTGGATGTAACACACTGCTGATAACAGGGTTGTCTAGAATGGCCGCTATAGACAGGTGTATGTATCACACAGCTGATAACAGGGTTGTCTAGAGGGGGGCAGGGAGGTCACGTGTTCGCAGGCAGCAGCCAATGGGCGCGCATTCTATCCGTGAACTTCAGACAGACAGAATAAGGCAATTATATAAGTAGATTGTATAAATACATTGCTGATGGTCAAAGCCAGTGAAGAGAAAGAGAGAGGTAAATCAAGGAAGGAATGGTTCCATAATCTAATAGAATGTTCTGGAATTAGAAGATACAAGGAGGAATGGAGAATTGCTAAGAACAGAGTAAAATGGTGATAAAGCACAATTTGGATTATAAATTATGTTGTTGTTGTTTCTTATCCCCTTGTGTAAAGATTACACGAATTCCATGAGTTCATGCTCCTCGAGCTGTTTTATGATGAGCAGCGGCCTCTCCCAAAGGTCCTGTTTAGTGCATCTAATGCAAGCCAAAATGTGTTCTGGAGCTGCAGGTACCAAACTACATTTTGGGCAAGTGGGATAAATTTTGTTATTATTTTCTATCTTCAATGGCTTGAGATGGCCTGTTCTAAATCTTGAGATTCCATGAGATTCTAATTCCATGATATTTGGATTATAAATTATAGCTACAAGAAAATAAGACCTATTCCAAATAAATTAATAGTGTGTGAAGTTTTGGTAACAGCGTTGTTACCATCATCAGACAAAAAAAAAAAAAGATTATTGAAATGATAATTTATTCTTTTGTCTGATGTTTTGATAACAATGCTGTTACAGAAATGTCACATAATATTAATTTATTTGGAATAGGTCTTATTTTCTTGTAGGGTAACATGGTTTTTCCTGTTGGCTGACCTCCATATTGTAGATGTCACTACAATATTGAATGTTTCAAATTTCCAAATATAGCGATCACACAACTGAAGATGTTTTCTATTAATAAAAACTAACCAGTGTAAAAATCTAGATGCAACAAATTTGGCTGGTTGTTTGAATATTAAAACATAACAATCATACACAACTCTTTAAAAACATGCTGTGGTAAAATTTCTCATTCAGTACTTTTGTCTGAAGATGGTAACAACGCTGTTACCGAAACGTCACACACTATTTATTTATTTGGATTTGGTCTTATTACCTTGTGCTTATAATCATACACAAGCTTATGTAAACACAACAATATGAATCAGATGATAATCCTCTATGAAATCTGTTATTTTGCTGCTTAAATAATTTTCTAGAAATTTATATTAAACAAAAGATGTCTGCACTTATAAAAGAAAAAAAAAGTTTATTTTTCTTCCTTAAGAATATTTACATGCAAACCAAGCAAAATTAAAATTAAAAATTGAACTAACACTATTTACATATCTCTTGACAGAATGAATTTACCTTTTCTTGGTCAAAAAACAATAGAAAAATAAATTAATTAATATTCAATCACTCATATTTAATTATTTTTATACGTTCATTCACATCAACTCCCCCTTTTTTAAGATAGCAATACTCATTAAGGTACATATCTATCCGGTGGTCTCCTCTCTCGTAGTGGATATCTCCGGGAAGGTGTAGATTCAGCCGGTGGTCCAGGTGTAGATTCTGCTACTATTGTAGCAGGAGTCAGGGGACTTGACGTCTGAGGCCTTGGGTAGCTTATTCCTTCTTCTGATGATGAAACATCCTTTCTCTCCATACTTCTCCTCATATAGTTAGTGTGTACTTTCTTTTCAATTCCATCAGTTTCTATCATACAGCTGTTGCTTCCCACTATTCTCTTTACAATCCCAAACATCCATTTCGGTTTTCCTCTTTCCATCCATCTGTATCTTACTCTATCATTTATTTTGTAGCTATTGTTCTGTTTTTTATTTTTCAATCTCCCCACTCTTACTGATTTCTTGCTCAACATGGAAATCTTTGTTCTAATCTCGCGATTTAAAAATATTCCAGCAGGGGATTTTTCCGTTCTAGTCAAAGGACTCAATCTATATGCATATAATGCCTTTATCAAAGCAAACTCAAGGGGTAATTCTCTTTCCTCCGAAATAATTCTTTTCATAGCTTTTTTTATCTCTCTTACAGACACTTCCGCTAGTCCGTTGCTCTCCGGATGGTAAGCGGGGCTAAACATCGCATGTATGCCATTTCTTTCGAAAAATGTCTTTATTTCATAACTTCTAAACGGGGGCCCATTATCCATTACCGCCACCTCCGGGATACCATATCTCGCTAAACATTCTCTCAAAAAGTCTATGCAGAATCCCGCCGATGTATTTGGAACTATTTGACATTCTATCCAATTAGAATGCGCATCCACTAATATCAAAAAAGTTTTTCCCGCAAAATAGAAATAGTCGAGATGAATTCTCTTCCAAACTTTGTTTGGTGGAGTCCACTCAGTGAATTCCTGGTTTGGCAGCTTTGATGTGTTTTCCATACAAGTGCTACAGCTTTTAGATAGTTTCTCAATTTGCTCATCCATTCCCGGCCAATATACAGAACTTCTGGCCAGAGTCTTCATTTTATTTACTCCAATATGATTTTCATGAATGATTTTCAAAACATATTCTCTTAAGGAATCGGGGATGATCATTCTATTTCCAAAAAATAGGCAATTTCTTACTATTGTTATCTCGTTTTTAATTCTATTATAAGGTTTTATATCTACCTCTGATTCGATATCATACTTATCATACTTGACTAACCTATATAGTTTTCTAAGAGTTGGATCTTCTTGGGTTTTGTACGATACCAAGACGTAATCTAATATCGAATTTTCTATTAATAATATTTCTCCCATTTCCTCTTCCTTCTCCCCTTTTTCAGGATTTGGAAATCTTGAAAGAAAATCTGCAAGAGGTATTTCAGTTCCCTTAGTATATTTAATTTCAAAATTAAAATTTGATATTGAGAGTGACCATCTATGTAATCTATTTGCCACTAAGGCTGGTAAATTATTTTTATCGCCAAAAATGGCTAGTAATGGTTTGTGATCTGTATTAATAATAAATTTTCTTCCGTAAAGGAATTGTTTTAGCCTGTTTAAGGTAAAGAATATTGATAATCCTTCTTTTTCTATTTGGGAATATTTCTTTTCTGTGTCATTTAGTGTTCTTGAAACAAAAGTAATTGGTTTCTCAATGCCGTTTACAATATGGGAAATATATCCTCCAATACCATAATTTGATGCATCACAAGTAACATAAAGAGGTAAATCTTGCGAATAATGCGTCAAACAAGTTTTTGTACTAATCAAATTTTTACATTTTTCGAAAGCCTGATCATGTTCATTTTTCCAATTCCAATTATAACTTCTTTTCAATAGAGAGAATAAAGGATTTGCATGTATGGATAAATTTCTAACGAATTTACTGTAGAATGACAACATGCCCAAGAAAGATTTCAATTCTGAAATGTTACTCGGTTTAGGACATTTTTTTATACTGTCCAATTTATCCTCAAGGGGATAGATTCCATTTTTATTTATTCTATGTCCCAAATAATTGATTTCATCAACAAAAAACAAAGATTTTTCTTTATTAATTGAAAAATTAAAATCCGATAATTTATTCATGACTGTTTCAATATCTGAAATATGCTCATTTACATCAGACGATGCTATAAGAATATCGTCTAAATATATTATTACATTTTTAAGACCGGAAAAAATATTGTCCATAGTTCTTTGGAAAATAGTCGCTCCGGACTTGATACCGAAGGGCAGCCTTTTATATTTAAAAAGGCCTTTATGGGTAGAAATAACTGTTAATTTTTGAGATTCCTCGTCTAGAAGTATCTGATGATATGCGCTTGAAAGATCAATTTTACTAAATATACTTTTACCAAAAAATGAATGTAAAACATTATCGATGTTCGGTATCGGATACTTAACATCCTCGATAAATGGATTTAAGGTTCTTTTAAAGTCCGCACAAATTCTAATTTTGCCGTTTTTCTTAGGGACGCATACCAGCGGTGAAGCTATTGGGCTATCCACTACATTTTCAATAATATCATTATTTAATAAAAATAATAGTTCTTCTTCAATTAAAGTCCTAATAGCAAAGGGAGCAGGTCTAAATTTATAAAATTTTGGCGCAAAATGATTTTTTACATTAATGTGTACGGAAATATCTTTTATTGGCAAGACTATATCTTCGAAAAGTTTATAATATTTATTAAAAATTAAATTAGTATCAAAATTATTATTTTGTTGGACATTAATTTGTACCATATCAAAATATACTATCCAGTCTTTTCCTACGAGAAATTTATTATTTTTAATATTTGTTACTATTAAGTTTAAATGGCCTACTTTATTTTTAAATCTTACTTCTACTTTACATTCTCCAATAGAGGAAATGGCATTTCCTTGATAATCGGTTAAATAACATTTAGGCGGAAACAATTTAATATGTTCAAAATATTTTAAAAATAGATCTTTTGACATAGTTGTTAAAGCCGCACCAGTGTCAATTTCTGCTAAGAATTTTATGTCGAAGACATACAAAATACTCTCAAATTTATTAGTCAAATATTCTACATTATTGATGGACTCACCATTCTTTCCCGAAAATGATTCTCCGTGGGCAGACGCTTCACTAGATATTCCTCTCTTTCTTGGTTGAAAATATCCATTCTTAGATTTTGAATGACAAACCGTTG
Source organism: Cordylochernes scorpioides (assembly GCA_030710605.1). Lineage (NCBI taxonomy): Eukaryota > Metazoa > Arthropoda > Arachnida > Pseudoscorpiones > Chernetidae > Cordylochernes > Cordylochernes scorpioides. The sequence continues at coordinate 31,291,563 of CP092865.1, read as the reverse complement.
ATATATGTCCCAATTGTTTACAAGAATAGCAGAAAGAACTTTTAAAAAAACATTTGTCCGAATGATGATTCATCTTTCCACAATGTTTGCATTTAGAATGTAATTTGTTTATTTCTTTAGTTTCAGCATAAGACTTCATTTTCAACACATTACAATCTACCGATTCTATTGTGGTAGCCATATTCACTGCCATATTAAAAGTGAGCTCAGGCTCTTGGAGTAATCTTTTCAAAATAACTTGATTAGAAACTCCTGCAATGAACTTATCCCTTAGGTGTTCTTCAATATTTAAGCCAAAGTTACATTTATTAGCTTGTTTTTTTAATTTAAGGACATAGTCTTCTATTTTCTCGCCATGTTCCTGAACCAATTGGCTGAATTCATATCTTTCAAAAATGATATTTAGCTTAGGTGTAAAATGAGTGAGTAAAACACTAACAATTTCTTCGAATTCTAATGCACAAACATCTCTAGGGGAGATTAATTCTTTTAGAACACTATAAGTATTTGCTCCAATAGACATAATAAAAAAGGAACAATCTTCTTACCTTCGATTTCATTCACAAAAATGTACTGTTTGAATCGTTGAAGATAATTTTCAAAAGATTCTTCTTTCATTACATATGGTTCGAAAGAAAGTCTCGTCGCCATTGTTATTTTGCTGCTTAAATAATTTTCTAGAAATTTATATTAAACAAAAGATGTCTGCACTTATAAAAGAAAAAAAAAGTTTATTTTTCTTCCTTAAGAATATTTACATGCAAACCAAGCAAAATTAAAATTAAAATTAAAAATTGAACGAACACTATTTACATATCTCTTGACAGAATGAATTTACCTTTTCTTGGTCAAAAAACAATAGAAAAATAAATTAATTAATATTCAATCACTCATATTTAATTATTTTTATACGTTCATTCACATCAAAATCTATCACTAAAACAAGAAGACTGAGAGGAATTAATTCTTTTATTTAGAAACCTTACATCACAAGCTTTTGGATATATCTGTCTTTCAACAGCTGCACAGAATTAAAGCTACAAGAAGAGGCTTCCTATATGCAACTGCTGTAAATAATCAGTTATATTTGCACTCAGGAAATGACATAGTTTTTGGTATTCCTCTTGATTTCTCTCATTGATAGCTAAAAGAAAATAAGTAGTTAACTAAAATTAGTAGTGTGTGATTGTTTGGTAACAATGCTGTTACAGAAATGTCACACATTATTGATTTTTTTGGATTAGGTCTTATTTTATTGTAGCTATAATCCCAATTGTTCTTTATCATCTCATTGATATGTATACAGTAGAACCTCCCTGTAAAGAACACCTAATTACAGAGCCAAAGTGTCCTTTAGGGAGAGATGTCAAACACAAGGTAATAAGACCAAAACCAAATAAATAAATAGTGTGTGACGTTTCGGTAACAGCGGTACCATCTTCAGACAAAAATACTGAATGAGAAATTTTATCACAGCATTGTTTAAATAGTTACTATTATCAAGTGTGTAAACAAGATAGCAGATAAGAAGAAGATAGTTTTCTGAGAAACACAGATAATTATTCTTAGAATTAAAAGTGGGTTTTTTCTACATTTTTACCGAAACCTCACACACTATTTATTTATTTGGATTTGGTCTTATTACCTTGTGTTTATAATCTATAATTCAAATTGTGCCATATCAAGGAGAGATGTCCTTTTACCGGAGAGTTGCTAAATTGTAAAAATGGTAATTTTGCAAATTAAAACTGTTCTTTGTAGATTGGTGTCCTCTCATGGATGTTCTACTGTTTATAGCTCTCTCTAACAATTTTCCTGTTGCAGGGATAGTTGAAAGGTAGCTCCATCTGAGTGGAACATCAGTCTCAAGATCTATAACAAGAATGGATCTTTATGGATTAAGTGAGGCAAAGCAACTTATGGGTTCATCTTGGTGTATCATTTCATACTGAATAAATATGCTACCAAAGTTCCATTTTGTGCTAATACTTTAACTTATATAGATCCTTTTTGTTAAATTTTTCATTTTATGAAGCCTTATATAGTGAACCCTATTGGGACTGGACTTTTGGTTCACTATATAGCCATAGTTTTGGAATTTAAAAAAAATTTTGAGAATATAATTAAAGGACAGTCGAGCGCACGAACTGGATAAAAAGGCCACCTCTTAATAATGGTCGCTTTTCTTTCCCTAAATTGAATTATTTCCATACATTAAAGCTGTAAAAAACATGTGAAGAGATTGTCTTTTTATATTGGTTCCTCTGATAATTTAAATAGTATAAAAAAAAACCCTTATATCTATTTTAAAAAATCAAGATAGGTACAGTACTAGGAAAAGCTTTATTAATAATATTTTAAAAGGTATATAACCCATTTTAAATCCAAATTGTAGCGAAGTATTTAATATTTTACAAGCATTTATTATTTTACACTAGTATTAACAGAGTATTTTTTTTAATGTTTATATTTTATTACTCTGTAAACTTCCCTCATTCCTTAACTTTTGTTTATCCTTCGTAGTTTGTTCTTACCTTAAATAAATTGCTGTGTCACCCTCAAGTTTGTCTTCCCTAATTTTCCAAGTGGAAATTTTATGGAAAGGCACAATTTGTATTATTCTATATACAGTTACGAGCGTCATTCCTAATCTCCTAATCAATCAACTCTGTCACCGTTTGCTTTTTTTTGGAATGGCGCCCTCCTATTGGTTGGCTACGGTCACGCCACCTTTGCCCCCCCCCCCCCCCCCCCCCCATCGTGCCCTCCCCCCCACTCGCCATTTAACTATTGTGTTGGAGCGGGTCGCTCCCTAAATAAATGCATATATTAGATAATAACCAAATGGAATCCTCTCTTTCTTTTTCCCAGTAAGAGACACCTACGGAAGCCAACAGTACATAGACAGATAAAGCACATAGGCTATAGTTATTAACTAACATATGCAATTAATTAAGGCGCCAATTTATAATTGTAACAAATAGTATTTGAATCAAAACATTCAATCGGGTAAAACACGGGCGTTGCCCGGGTCATTCGGCTAGTAGATTATAAACACAAGGTAATAAGACCAAAGCCAAATAAATAAATAGTGTGTGACATTTCAGTAACAATGTTGTTATCATCTTCAGACAAAAGTACTGAATGTAAGTACTGAATTCAGTACTTTTGTCTGAAGGTAGTAACAACGCTGTTACTGAAATGTCAAACTATTTATTTATTTGGCTTTGGTCTTATTACCTTGTGTTTTTGAATCAATATTATTATACTACAATATAGGGTACAAAGGCTTAATTGAATAAGTCTGGTTTTTTTTTCTTCTCTGCTTTGAAACATTCTTCAAGCACATTTAAATGAAGTGAAGAATTCTTCATTTAAAAAATAAAAAAATTCTGCCGAGAAGTCATAAGTTTGAGAATATGTCTTCAAACCTTTTAACTATGCCAGCACTTGTGATTCCGATGGCAGTTCTTCATCCTCTTCTTCTTTTGCTATTTCAGTTTCTGGAACCTATGTAACGATATTAATGATTTCCTTGTCTGTCATTTAAGCAAAGACCTGTTCATTCTTGTCAACATGGACATATTGCTCAACATTTGTGGATGCTCTAGATATTTCTTCAAGGTTTAATGAATTTGAAGAATCTTAAGGGACTAATTATCTTGAGGGCTTCCAAACCCAGACAAGGAATAGCAATTTACAATGGTTGATTTGGGGATAGAGTCCCATGTCAAACTCAACCATTTTACTGAATGATATTGGTCTCTATGTTGCTGTTACGACTTCTAGAGTAGTTAACTTGGGGGGGTCGGTGGAAGGCTGGTTAAACCGTTTGGTTTACGACCACTACGACCCGGGTTCGATCCCCGCATTGGACACTTTTTTCTGTTTAAAAAAAAAAAAAAAAAAATGCTCCAATGGCCCCCCGATTCTTGCAAAAGTCCAACCCCACCAGCGAGTGCAAGTAACCAAACGGGGCTCTGGCACATTTGTAAGTGCAAAGTCGAACTGCTTTCACATGTGTAGACATGTGGTGCGCTTACAGTAAAAAGCAGTCGCTAACTACCCACCATGATTATCATGGCCTGTACCACGTGTACTAGGGATAAGCAAAAAAAAAAAAAAAAAAAGAGTAGTTAACTTTATTTTTTATGCAAATATACTTATATACTATACTTAAAAACTAAGAGAAAAGTATGTAAATTTCTTTTAGTGTGTAAATTGGTATGTAAATTTCTTTGTTGTATAAATTAGTATGTAAATTTCTTTAATGTATAAATTGACCGTGTTTTTCAATAAAAAATGAGTTCTGGTTAAGTTTTTGGACGTTTGGTAGTCGTTCTTAAAGCCTCTTCCTTTGGTGTTGCGGAGCTGGTCAAGTAGCTGGACTAAAACCCTAGGTTGTCTCTCGAGGTAAAGAGAGACACCAATCTATATTGAAAAGAAGACCTCAATAGTTGCTGTACATGTCTAGAAAGCATCTATTGATAAACCTGATCCTATATCTTCTTTTTAATATCATGTATAATGCCCATATATCATCATCAGCAGCAGCAGCTCTCCAATGGACTGCATCTTTGCTGTGGCATTGAATACTACCTGGATATTTTTCAAACTTTCATAGATGTGGTGGGCTGGACAATTATGTATAGATTAGCTAGCGGCACCTTTCTATTTTGACTTCCAAAATTGTCATCTAAATATAGTAAATATATATATTTTTAAATTAAAGCTGCCACATCAAAGCTTTTTTAAATGCCTCATAACGGGTGAAAAAGTTTTTTACCTTTCTAAAACATCATGGTTTGGTATATTTTCTAATAACCAGGAGAGGAAACTTATCTGAGCCATCCATATTGGCTCCAGCCAAAAAGGTAATTCTCTCCTTGGGTCTCTTTGTTACAGAACAAGTGTCTCCCTTGTCTGGCAAAAATCTATAAAATAATCCTGACTCATCAATATTATAAATATTGGAGGGACTTGTCCAAAAAGAAAGGATTTTTTCTCTCCAATCTTCCACCACCAACAGTTTCACTGCTTTTTCAATCTCTTGTTGGTGGGGTTGGACTTTGCAAGAATCGGAGGTGATTGGAGCATTTTTTTAGATTTAGAGTATTTTACATATACACCAAATGACATTATAGAATCATTTTGCGCAACAATATTTTTTATTTAGAACTAAACAATTTAGCATAAGATCTAACAAATGTTTTTCTGAAAGGTAAAAGAGCTCAACAAAGAAAGACTGCCTCTCCTGTCAAAATAGATGCACAAACTTGTCTATTGACTCCTAGCATTGATAGGTGGAGCTGATGAAAATCATTAAAGTTGAAAATTTGCATAATTAAAAACACAAAATGTTCTTAACTCTATTATAGGGTAGAAACAATTGTGCACAAACATTTATGCAAAATGATAAGGCACAATTTGGATTTTTTTTTTGCTTATCCCTAATACACGTGGTGCAGACCATTATAATCATGGTGGGTAGAAGTTGGTGACTGCTTTTACTGTAAGTGCACCACATGTGTACACATGTGAAAAGCAGTTCGACTTTGCACTTACAAATGTGCCAAAGCCCCATTTGTTTACTTGCACTGCTGGTGGGGTTGGATCCCGGGTCATAGCGATCGAAAACTAACAGTTTAGACCACCCTTCCTCCGACCCCCTATTTGGATTATAAATTATAAACACAAGGTAATAAGACACAATCCAAATAAATAAATAGTGTGTGACGTTTCGATAACAGCATTGTTACCATCTTCAGACAAAAGTACTGAATGAGAAATTATACCATAGCATGTTTTAAATAGTTTTTTTTTTGCTTATCCCTAGTACACGTGGTACAGGCCATGATAATCATGGTGGGTAGTTAGCGACTGCTTTTTACTGTAAGCGCACCACATGTCTACACATGAAAGCAGTTCGACTTTGTACTTATAAATGTGCCAGATCCCCGTATAAACAAAAGTTAATATTGTTTTGTTAAACCCTTACTAAATGCTCAACAAGCAATCCAAAGCTGTATCCTGATTTACTACTGAAAATAGCTTGAGGCACAAGGAAGGTCAGGAATTGCATAACTCCAGGTGTGTGAAGAGAGTCGGTATTTATTTAAAAGACCTAAATATTCCTTATTGGTCAGAGAGGTGTTCAGCTGGTAATGTGACTAGCATCCTACCAAAATATAAAGATGTTTATTTATTTTGAAATAAAATATACAATATGGGGCATTTCAAAATTATGATTAGAGTACAGTAGTTATATTTCATTATCGAATGAAGATATTAAGATGCGAATGTTTCTTTTCACAAATAAATCAAGCTTCTACTGTCCTTTCTGCGGTGAAAAAATATTGGGAGGGCTTGGATCATCTGTGGTGAACCCTACAAGCAGTTTCGCCAATTTTAATCCACCAGACCGCTTCTTTAGATCTCCAATACTGTATTGGATCATTCTGCTTTTATATGCTGTACTGAAGGATGGAATCTTAGAAATGTTATTTAAGCAAACTATGGATATAAGCTTTTAGGATAGTAGATTTATATACAAATATTTCATCGAGCAATGCTCTTGCAAACACTGAGGACAAGTTAGGCATAAATTAATACAAAGCAATAACTATATAAGCCATCTGTTCGTGGCTTTAATGTTCAGTAAAAAATACTAAGAAGCACTTTGCCACTTGTCTTGAATTATTTTATTGTCTTTGGGTTTTAGAGTTAGGAGTAGCTACCACATGATTTTTGAATACATGAATTTTACTTAGATTTTGATACTAGTGGTAGAGAGAGAGAGAAAACAAAAAAGCTATTAACTCACCAAACTAGAAATTTACATACATACTCATTGCTTTAAAATTTACATATTAAAGATTTATATTGTACAATTGAATTTAGAATATTTTGGCTTAATTTTCATATATAAAATTGAATTTAAGGAAATTATTAACTATAGGATCCAACATACTCCCCCGGCTGGGAAGAGATGACCAGAAAATAAAAAATAATATATAAAAAAAATAAATAAAAATAAAAAAAAAGAGTTCCAATAGTATAGATGCTGGACTAATTGATTCCGACTATGTAGCTAAGATTACAATTCTCATTGTTTGAAAGGCAATGGAATCAGCTTTGTAATGGGTCTCTTGAAGACTCCTTTTGAAGTCTTTATCTGGACTACCCTGACATTCTTGTCCTCTCCTGGAAATATCTCCTGAATCCTAGCCAAAGGCCAGCGAAGTGGAGATATTTGAGCCTCTTTGAGGTAGACTAGTTGACCTATTTGGATATTGTCTTGTTTGATTCGCCATTTACCACGGCCTTGGAGGTTGCTCAGATATTCCTTGGACCATCTTGACCAGAATGAGTTTTTCAGTTTTTGAATCAGCTTCCATCTTGTCTGTAAGTTTAAGACTTCAGAGTTTGAGGTTGGAATTTCTGAAAACGAAGATCCGATTAAGAAATGAGCTGGTGTCAAGGCCTCATAATCATTGGGATCACTACTTAGAGGGGCCAGTGGTCTTGAATTTAGGCAAGATTCTATCTGAATAATCAAGGTGTTCATTTCTTCATAATTCAGGGTTGTTGATTTAAAGGTTTGGACCAAGTGTGATTTCACACTTTTGATTCCGGCTTCCCAAAGGCCACCAAAGTGAGGTCCACCTGGGGGGATGAAATGCCAAGTGATTAATTCCTCTGTAACCAATCTTTGCACTGACTGAGAGTTCAATAATTGAAACTGAGTGCGGAAAAAATTGGATGCTCCTTTAAAATTGGTAGCATTATCTGAGTAAATGTCAGAGGGCTTCCCTCTTCTGGCCATGAATCTTCTCAACGAGGCCATGAATGAATCAGTTGATAAACTTGTTGTCAACTCTAAATGAATGGCCTTAGTAGTAAAGCAAATGAATAGTACAATGTAAGATTTGCTTATTGTTTTAGATCTGCCCAGGCTTCTCTTTATTAAGAATGGTCCTGTAAGATCAATGCCAGTCTTTGAGAATGGCCTTGATGGGATGATTCTCTCCGGAGGTAGATTTCCCATGATTTGATGAATGGTAGTAGATTTAAATTTTAAACAAATCAGACATTTTTTAATGGTTTTTTTGACTGCATCTCTTGCTCCCAGAATCCAATAATTTTTTCTGAGTATTGACAATACAAGTTGAGGTCCTGCATGTAGGTATTTCCTGTGAATATCATCGATTATAAGATTGGTGATGTGGTGATTCTTCGGTAGTAAGAGAGGGAATTTTTGATTTTCATTTAAATAGGAATACTTGAGTCTACCTCCAACTCTTAGAAGTCCTTGAGTGTCTAAAAAGGGATTTAGAGAAGTTAGCTTGTTGGACAGAGGTAGTTGCTTGTTTGACTTCAGTAATTTTATTTCCGTGCAGAATTCAACTTGCTGGATTGATTTGACTAAGACTTGAATTGCCTTTGTTAATTCTCTTGTTGTCAAAGGTCCTTTCTGACGAATTGGATCAAAGAGGAGGCAATTGTAGTAGAATCTCCAACACCAAGCTGTTATTCGGATCAATTTAGTCATTGTGGAATACCTTTCAATGAATTCTAGATTTAACATAGTTTCTGAATTTTGAATTAAGGTTGTTTGATCCAACACTTGACCCTCACCGACTTCTTCTTGAATGATATTGAGATTTACTTGGGTTGGTGAAGAAGGAATATATCGAACATTATTTTCTTGAAGCCAAATAGGACCCCGCCACCAAATTCTATGATTGACCAAGTCTTGAGGCATGATTCCTCTTGATGTGCAATCAGCTGGATTATCTTGACTGGATACATGGAACCAATCAGTGATTTGAGTCAAATTTTGAATTGACGACACTCTGTTCGAAACAAAGGCCTTCCATCTGCTGGCATCTGATCTTATCCAATCTATGCAGATTTGTGAATCAGTCCACAAAAAGGTTTTGTCAGGTTGAAAAGGAAATGATTCAAGAATGACTTGATTCAGTTGAGCCAAAAGCAATGCTGCACTTAGTTCAAGTCTTGGAATTGTAATGGTCTTTAATGGTGCAACCTTAGTTTTTGAGGTTATCAGATTGATTTTGATCTTTTGAATTTTGAATCTAGTTTTCAAGTAAAAAACTGCTGAATAAGCATTAAGGGAGGCATCACAAAATCCATGTAGTTGTAATTCTTCTATTTCAGAAGATGAACTGTTCAGGTATCTTGGTATTTTGATTTCCTTTAGGCACGATAGTTGAGTTTGGAATTTATTCCAATTTGACTTTATATCTGATTCAATTGGTTCATCCCATGAAGTTTTCTCAGCAGGAAGTTGACGTTTTCGCCTATAATAGGGTGGTGGCTTTATCTTAGGAATAATCGAAGTTTCTTTCTTAGATGAGAGTGGTTCACTTGACTGAGAAGCGAGAGGTTGTTCTGGAGTGGATGGTTGACTTGATTCAGAAGGAAGTAATTGGTTTTGTTTAGAAGTAATTTGTGGAGTTAACTTGGAGATACGTGACTTTTTAGATTTACTTGGAATTTCTTCAGATTTACTTGGATTATCTTCGGATCTACTTAGATTTTCTTCAGATTTACTTGAATTATCTTCAGATTTACTTGGATTTTCCTGTAGCCCTTTTTCCAATGCTTGAGATCTTGAATCACCTAAATTGGGTGTTGATTTAAAAGGGAGATTGACTGAATATCTGCCCTCAATGTCTCTTTTGAGGTTTGATTTGAATAATATCTCACAGGCATTCTTTGTACCCAACTGGGCCTTAGAAATTGGGACATCTTCAAGTTCCCAGAATTTTCTTATGCTGGAATCAAGTTCAGTGGTACAGTGATTGATTACCGAAGTATTCGACTTAATAGTTGAATGGATTCTCCCAGAAACAAGCCAACCTAACTTGGTATTAAGTGCTATAGGATGGTGCTTTAAATCTGTTTTATGACCTAGAATTATTTCTACAAAGGTATCTGCACCCAAAATTAGGTCTATGGGCTTGGTGACATAGAATTCTGGGTCTGCCAAGAGCAAATTTTCTAAATGAGGAAAGTCTGCTGACTGAATTTGGAAGTTTGGAAGGTCTGCAGTTACCCTCCCAACCACAAATGCTCTGGCAGAAAATAATTGATCATTATGATGTGGGGTGAACTCTATTTCAACCTGCGATGTTGTCCTGTTGACAACAATGTCACCTACACCTTTTAGTGTATAAGAATTTTTCCTTTTTTCAAGTCCCAACTTGTGGCAACATTGTTCTGAAATTAGGCTTATTTGGGACCCATTGTCCACTAATGCTCTACATAGCACAAATGAGCCATCCTTCGCCTTGACTTTAATAAGGGCTGTTGACAGTAGAATATTTGTTTCCGTTTCCAAAGGCATCGCATTACAGATGGTATTTGTTGAAATCAACATCTCTTGAGAGGTTGTTGGTTGTGGAATGGATGGTTCAGAGTTGTATTCATGCAGAAGAGTATGATGGTTCTGCTTGCAGTTTTTACATCTTGATGTGATGAGACATTTGGATATCTCATGATTTGCTCTAAGGCAATTTTGACAAAGTTTATGTTTTTTAACTAATTCCCATTTTTTAGGCAAGGGAAGATTTATGAATCTCTGGCAGTTATTTAGTTTATGAATTTGATGACATAAAATACAATTTTGACCTTTGTTGACATAAAGGCCATGAGCCATCATATTTTTGCTAGAGGTTTTTTGTTCCTGGAACAAAGGAATTCTCATACCTTGCAGGCTTCTAGCATGTTTTTCTAAAAAATTCACAAAGTTTTCAAATGTTGGATATTCTTCATTTTGAAGGGTTAATTCCCATTCTTTCCTGAGGGCTTCACCAATTCTTTTTTCAAAAAAATTGATCAGGATTAGATCTGTTAATGTGTTTTTCTCAAGTCCTAGCACTGAGAGATTTCTAATGCCTTCATTGCAAACATCAAGGATTTCATAGAGAGAACCAGCCGAAATAGATTTTAATGGCCTTATGGAGAATATTTTGTTGATTTGTGAAAAAGCCAATTCTCTTCTGTTATTAAATCTATTGCATAAGGTATCCCATGCTTGCTGGTAGTTTTTGTCAGAAATGGGAAAACCCCGAATCAACTTTTCCGCAGGACCCTTAACAGATGCATTTAGATATTGAAATTTTTGTATTTCAGTTAGTGTTTGATTTGAATTAATGGTGGAGTTAAATATTTCTCTAAAACTAAGCCAATTGGCTGAATCACCATTGAAAATGGGTAAATTTATCTTAGGTAAATTAACATTGGATTCGGGCAGTTGTTTATCACTATGAGTATTTTCTTTGGTTTCAATCAAAGATAAAGCCTCTTCAATAGACACCAACATATTAAAAATATCCTTCTTGGCCTTTGAATAATCGTCATATTGTGTATCATCTAACTCTGATTCTAATAATGTGTTGATAACTTGATTTAGGCTAATTTTCCTTTCATTAACTTCTTGTTGGAATAGCTTTAATCCATGTATGTTTTTGGATTCTACAATAGCTTTATTCTCTGATTCCAGATCCTTTATTTCCTGAATAATAAAGTTGAATTTGTGCCGAATTTTAACTTCTGATTTGGGCATGACTTTATTTTAAGAATTTTAAGTTTTCAAATGGCTTACCTTAATTTTTTAAAGTATCCGGCTCGATGAGGGACCATAATGTTCGTGGCTTTAATGTTCAGTAAAAGATACTAAGAAGCACTTTGCCACTTGTCTTGAATTATTTTATTGTCTTTGGGTTTTAGAGTTAGGAGTAGCTACCACATGATTTTTGAATACATGAATTTTACTTAGATTTTGATACTAGTGGTAGAGAGAGAGAGAAAACAAAAAAGCTATTAACTCACCAAACTAGAAATTTACATACATACTCATTGCTTTAAAATTTACATATTAAAGATTTATATTGTACAATTGAATTTAGAATATTTTGGCTTAATTTTCATATATAAAATTGAATTTAAGGAAATTATTAACTATAGGATCCAACACCATCTATATATAATGAATGAAGAAATATAGATGGCGCATTATTGCTTTGTATATTTTTCAATAATATAATATTACTCTATATTAACAGTTCTGTGATATAGAAGGCTAGGGGAAACCACCACATTCCTTTACCAAGATATCACAATAGGGGATGGTACAACATCCAAGACTTGAATATATAGGTGGAAAGATACAGATACCAGGAAAAGAGAAAGACAGAGAATGGAATTCATGGACAATTTTGGAAAAAGATATTAGGATACCATGAAAAGATTAGCCATAGAAAGGAAGTTCTGAGAGGACAGGGATACCTATAGGTTGGAGATATAGAGATATTGATTGCACTGTTACATTCAACATTATTGAAAATTAGACCAACCTTAATTCTTAAAGTGGTGGAAAAATATTTCAGACTTTTACTTTTCTAGATAACCTTATACTGACAGTAATTAGTACAAACGATTGGAAGCAACCAGACTACAGTTGAAATGAAGGATGGTGGCTATTTAATGGAATCAATACTTTATCAACAACTAATACAGATGCTATAACCACATCAATTGGGACTAACAATTCTTGTTGTTATAACCAGTTGTAACAATTCGGACTTAAAATTTGTGAATTGAGAATTTTGATGTTATAACCGAATTGCTATTATAATGAAGTTTCACTGTCTCTCTTTGTGGTATTTTTTCATCTTAGACAACCCCATTATATTCACCACCCTGTAGACAATCCATTTAATTTGAGAATTGAGTGTAATGTGTGTATGTAATTAACCACAATCATGTTCAATTTACATGTGATTTAAGATAAAGGCGAAACACTTAAAACCTTGCTCTTTATTACAACCATTGATTAATAATTAAATATATTTATATACAGGGTGGGAAAACAAACTTTACCTTTGGAACATAATTTATACAAATTTAAATGAAATAAATTTAGAAATATACCTTTTTTCAGAGGAAAGAAATTTAGATAAAATATATTTATAGGCATCAAATTAAATTGCAAAAGCTTGCAAAATAGCAAGACGAAGAAGCAAATGAGTAATTTATATGTGATGTTTTAGTTAACAGAATTGTTGCCTTTCTTACTTTATTCCAGTTAGTATTATAGTTGATACTTTAGTCTAGTTAGAACTGTGGAAAATCAATAAACCAACGGCCCTCAGTGCAATGGCTTCCAGCAGATGTTGGAATTCCTGGAAATGGGCTGGCTGACTCTAGACAAACTGTAGCTCTAGGCCATCCTGAGGTCAGACAATATATCACTCTTCTAGATGACAGTCCTCCATACCATCAACATCAATGCCATCAAGAATGAGATTGCACATGACTGAAACAGAGCAAGCAACAAACAGTTAAGTCTTGTCAACAATGACCTTCCAGAGGTGTTGCAAAGTTTTCCCATTAACTACCAAGTTCAACTTCCAATCATCATCATCATCGGAACTCTGCCTTTGCCAGTCCCAAGCCCGGATGAAAAAGGAGGAGGTTGAGCAGTAACAAGCTCGCTAAAAAACCTAAGTTCAGCTGGCCTGGCTGATAGTACCCTGTAAGGGCTCCTGATCCAGGGATACAAGATGAGCAGCATTTGTACTCCATGTTAGGAGCGGCTGCACATGGTGTCTGTTCCTCATGTTAGAGGCGGCCATTTCTTTTGAAGCTAAGTTGGCCTGCTACTGAGTAGTGCTTCCAGTCTTAATGACAAGGGTAGACGTATTCTACTTCACCCAGTCATGATGGTTGTCAAGCTTTACAAGCTTGATGCCCTAATATGATTGAGTGGAGATAAGAAAGAAGTAAATCATCATCATCATCGGCATTGGAGAGGTGTTCTCCATCATCAGCCGGCCGCTGGACCTGCAGTCCTGGATCTTTCCAGCTGGTCTCAAGGACCACACCATCACCATCTCCTCAGCGATGAAGCATGCGATCTACGTATTATTTGTAGATCACGAAATGCGTGATGTCGCTGGACACCCGCTGGCGATTCTCCACCAAACTCTGCAGCGGTGACAGAGGCTCCATATTCATTTTTCATAGTATCATGCATATATATATGATTATCTTTTTAAAATAGTGCAGACTGTGCACTTTTGCATGTACTGACAAGATATCAATGAAATTATTTTAATTGTCATCGGCATTGGTGCGTCATCAATGAGCTCAACTCTAAAAGAAAAGCACTCTAGCCCAGTTAGAAGTCTCATTCAGGGTATGTGAGAATGGTAACAATGCTCTTACTTAAACAACATCACATATAAATTACTGTTTTTTCACCTTCAAATTTTACTTCAGAACTTAGATCTAAAATGATGACTTTTCTGAAATTTATATTTTTCATTTTAATACATGCACTTATAGTTTTGGATATAATATTTATAAATGTATATATATATCATATGGTTAAAAAAGCATTAATGTGAAAAAGGTGGGTGTTTTTATAAAGTTGATCATTTTGGGGGGGGGGGGGGGATTTTAGATGGAAAGGAAATAACACAAATATATACATTTTCTAAGCATACACATTTTTTTAGTTAAAGAAAAAATTGGGCAAAAATAGAAAGAGAATATAAACAACAAAAACAATATATAAATAAATAAATATAACAACTTATCACAAATATATAAACAAACAAAATTACTGATATATAATAAAACATAACAAATGAAGAGATCACATCTTTCAATGATTGTATATCAAAAACTTGCACCACATCTCTGTCTAGTTGAACAATGCACAGTTTAGCAGGTTCTTCAAACAATAAACATCAAAAAGAGAGAAGAAAAAATCAAGACTAGAATATATTTGTCAGGGTAACAAGACCAAATTGACAATAAGTGTTGTTATTTATTCCATGGTACAACTCCGCCTTTGCCGGTCTCAAGCCCGGATGAAAAAGGAGGAGGGGGAGCAGTAAAAAGCTCACTAAAAAACCTGGGTTCAGCTGGCCTGGCTGATAGTTCCCTGTAAGGGCTCCTGATCCAGTGATACAGGATGAGCAGCGTTTGTACTCCATGTTAGGAGCGGCTGTACATGGCTTCTGTTCCTCATGTCAGAGGCGGCCATTTCTTTTGGAGCTAAGTCGGCCTGCCACTGAGTAGTGCTCCCAGTCTTAATGACAAAGGCAGACACATTCTACTTCACTCAGTGTGGAGATAAGGAAGAAGAAGATTCCATGGTACAGATGGGGAGTGAGTGTTTATACCAGTGTTTCTCACAGAGTGTGTGGTTGAGGAAACCTCACCAAATATCAACATTTATTCCTTTATACCATCAAAACAAGGTAATAAGATCAAATCCAAATAAATAAATAGTGTGTGACATTTCTGTAGCAGTGTTTTTACCATCATCAGACAAAAGTACTGAAATTACCGAACCATCACACACTATCTATTTATTTATTTGAATTTGGTCTAATTACCTTGTGTTTGTGCCTTATAACCCAAGTTAGGATTGACCTCACATAGGCCATCTATTCCTCATGCCATTTGATATTGGAGCTAAGTTAGCTTATTACTGAGGAGTGCACCAATTTTAACAAATAAATTAGAAACATTTTACTTATTTAAATCATGTTCAAGTTCCACAGACTTGAGACTGAAATCTTTAAATGAATAAGAGAATATATAAGACTTTATTAAGATACCCTGTTTGATAATTTGCACTCATGAAATGGGATCCTGCTCATCTATTAATGAGCTCATCCCTAGCAAACACTATTAAAAGATCCACAGTCTTGGCACCTTTGTATTGTTGTGTCAACAAGTAGCTGACCAATGGTACACATGACCATTAAACATTTTTAAAATTTTTGTTTTTATTTAATAATTTTTATCATGGTAAAACGGCACCACAGGGATGATGGGTATAAATTGTATTCGACCATTGACCACTGTTTCGTGGTAATGTGTTAAATACAATGTGCCAGTAATAAAATAATATTCATCCTGTTTGGATCCGGCAATTTAGAAATGTCCAGCTACAACTCCAACCCCTCCTACAACTGGCCTGATGAGACCCAGAACTTAAGGACCTTCCTCGACTGGACCATGAGTATGGTTGAAAAGTGATAAAAAATAAGAGACACACTGGTGGAATTAGACTTGAGTTGGGAATTAGGGGAAATTAGGTAATAAGACCAAATCCAAATTAATAAATGGTGTGTAACATTTCAATAACTGCGTTTTTACTATCATCTTACAACCTTATCAATCAGAGACCATATTTTGTGTGTGGGGAATAACAAAATAAATTAACTATATCTGAGGGAGGGAATCCCATCCCTGGACACTTTATTTTTCCATTTATCATTACTCTTCACAATTCATCCTATCATACTTTATCCCTAAGGTTAGAAATAATCGTTATTTCTCCTTAAAATAAATTTCGATTTTTCGTTCAAAAGAAACATTTGCGGTATATTTTTCAAATTTCAATCTTCAATCATAAGCCATATTATATTGTATTATACCTGACTTTATTATATCTGTTCAATGCTATCTGTAAGTGAGGATTTTAGCACTGACATATAATTGATATTTTCTGTATTTGATCTTGTTACCCATCCATAAGTCTGGTTTCCAGATAATTCAATGTAGCAAAAAAACCCTGATATTTTTTGGTAATTAATTCCTAAATAAAAATATCACATCAGTCATACATTGATAATTAATGATATGAAATAATTAAAAACATACCAATTGGTGATGTTCAGTAAAACCTCCCAAGAATTGGTTCACTGAGCATGCAAACACCAAAACTGACGTGGTATTATCCAGCTTTAACTGAATCTGCAGGAGTTGCCAACAAGATGCTCAAAGGTTTTTGCAGATCATGGGAGATTGATTTAATTGTTTTTAATCAATTTTTTAGATATATTTTTGTTTTTAATTTTCAAAATATAGTTTTTTAAAATTTACATTTTTATTCGATTGTCATTTGAAAAAATATTTTTTTTTGTACATTTGTTTTATTTTGATTCTAATTTAGCCAATTATTTTTTTTACATTCAATTATAAATATGAGAAATAAAAAGATAGACATATCTTGCTGTAAAAGCCATTCTAATAATTACAATGATTGTACAGAGCACCTTCATTTTGCACCTTCAATACCACCATTGCAGTAGAACTTTGTCAATATATAGTGATATAATCATGGAGGTAGAAAGATGTCTTGCCATTGGTCACCCCCTGTTGATGTAAAAATATGATTGTTTCTGATTGGTTGACGAAAGCTCAGTTAGAATGATGTCACAGCAAGACTTCCGACATCCAGTCAAAAAAGACCAAATTATGAAAACCTCTAAATCTCTAGATCAGAGAAGCATTTTTAAAGTGAATTTTTTTTTCTTGTATATCAACTCTATTGTGACGATCACATAGAGCAGTTTTATTTGAGCTTAAAGTGCAATATTCACTCAAGAATATATAAATATCAATACATATT
Organism: Cordylochernes scorpioides; assembly: GCA_030710605.1. Taxonomy (NCBI): domain Eukaryota; kingdom Metazoa; phylum Arthropoda; class Arachnida; order Pseudoscorpiones; family Chernetidae; genus Cordylochernes; species Cordylochernes scorpioides. The sequence goes on along the minus strand of CP092865.1, from coordinate 31,274,099 downwards.
CACTAAAACTTTAAAACAATTAAAAAAAAAAATACTTATCTATACTAATATTATATACTATTATTTTTTTTATCATTACCGAGTTTATTGTATCGTTATTACTGAGTTTATTGTACTGATATTAACTATTACTTTTTATTATTAGAGTATCGTACACTGATATTACAATTATTTTCATCATTACAGAGTTTATCATACTGACATTACCATTATTTTATTATTACAGAGTTTATTGTACTGATATTATATAGCTATTATTTTTATCATTGCAGAGTTCATCATACTCTGTTATTACTTTTATTTTTAATATTAGAGTTTATCATGCTGAAATATTACTAATATTTTCATCATTACAGAGTTTATCATACTGATATTGCTATTATTTTTATTATTAACAGAGTTTATTGTACTGATATTACTATTATTTTTTATATTAGAGTTTATCATACTGATAAATTAATATATTTTATTATAGTTTATCATACAATGATATTACATTTATTTTTATTATTACAGACTTTATTGCACACTGTGATATTGCTATTATTTTTATTATTACAGAGCTTATAATACACTAATATTACTATTATTTTTAATATTAGAGTTTATCATACTGATTTTGTACAATTATTTTTAATATTACAGACTTTATCGTACTCTGATATTACTAATATTTTTATTATTACAGAGAGTTTATTGTACACTAATATTACTATTATTTTTAATATTAGAGTTTATCTCATGCTGAATTTCATTAATATACAATTATTTTTATCATTACAGAGAGTTTATCGAACTCTGATATTTATTACCATTATTTTTAATATTACAGACTTTATCGTACTCTGATATTACTATTATTTTATCATTACAGAGAGTTTATTGTAAACTGATATTGCTATTATTTTATTATTACAGAGTTTATATCGTACTGAGAGTGCCTGTCGAACAATGATTGACTACAAAAGCCAGTGTTTTATTAAATAATGTTTTATATAAGTTTTAGCGATTGTTTACTGATACCCAATGACTTTAATTCAACTGAAAATTCTGATTCCTTGGGGTGTTGAATTAAAGAAGTTGTTATACTACTCAACTGTACAAATCAAACCTCATTATAGCATTACTTGGGGGCAGTTGTTATAAAATCACAGTTAAAATATGATGTTATAAGATTACACTGTATATTTGCAACAAAAAATAAAATATAAAAAAAATTATATATTAAAAAAAAGTATTTCAGCTTCTATGCCAGTAATCACCCAAGGCTTTTAATCTAAATTGTTTCACAAGGTATCTGAAGAAGAGATGATTAGTTTGAAATCTTATGTTGAAAAGAGCTATATGGTAAAATACAGTTACTTTTACTGCACATGACTTCCATGTTTCCAATACTTTGTTGAAACAGTAGTTAATAGATTTGATTCGCAATATCCTTCTATTTTCAATTGAAGAATAAATTAAGAAGGTCTCCATTGCCGATATGTTATTCCAACTAACCAGTAATCAGCCAATCAGAAACAACCATTATGGACAGAATTGGGTAAAGGCAAGAATTAAGATAAACAGGCAAGCATGGAAACTTACAACCTGCCAAAATAAAATAGCAATGGATTCTATAAATTGAAAATTATGCTAATAATTGTTTAGAATCATACAATCATTGAATAATTATTATTATAAATAAAATATTAATATATTGTTAATAATCTCTAGTGTGAATATTAGTGTATTTTTCAAATAGGGACTATGAAAAAATGTTAAAATTAAAAATTGTTAAAATAAGGTACAGTATAACCTCATTAATTGAACCATTTCTTTCAAACTTCAATCAGGCTATTTAATTTGATTGACTATAATTTAATTCAACTGAAAGTTCTGATCCCCTTTGGGGTGTTGAAATAAAGAATTAGTTATACTTTAATACAACTCAAATATCATTATAGCATTACATGGTACAGTTGTTATAACCACAGTTAAAATAATTGGAAACTAGGGATTATGTTGTTATCACCAAGTGGCTGATATAATAAGATATCACTGTGTATTTTCAACAAAAAATAAATTAATAGCCTTATATTTGTAAAATATAAATATTTGTGCTATATTTTCACACATCACTACATTAAATAAGGGGTTTTAAAAACAATATTCTATAGGCATTTTAAAGCTTAAAATTACACAAAAACATATTGCACCTGTGTACATTAAATATTTAAAAAGAAAAAAAGAACTCCGCCCTTGCCGGTCCCAAGCCCGGATGAAAAAGGAGAAGGGGGAGCAGTAACATGCTCACTAAAAAACCTGGGCTCAGCTGTCCCGGCTGATAGTACCCTGTTAGGGCTCCTAATCCAGGGATACAGGATGAGCAGCGTTTGTACTCCATGTTAGGAGCGGCTGCACATGGCGTCTGTTCCTCCTGTCAGAGGCGGCCATTTATTTTGGAGCCAAGTCGGCCTGCCACTGAGTAGTGCTCCCAGTCTTAATGACAAAGGCAGACGCATTCTACTTCACCCAGTGTGGAGATAAGAAAGAAGAAGAAAAAGAAAAAATTGAAGAAAAGCACATGCAACTCTTTATCTAGAAATATTTGAATTTTCCACATTATATATCATTATTACATATTAACATGAATGTTTTTTTTTTTTTCAATTCTCTTATGCAGTAATAGTTATTATCTAGTTTTTAAACTTCTTTTTTTTCCAGATTGTAGAGCATTTTTTGTAACATCCTTTTGATTGCTTTCAAAAATATTCAAAAGAAAATTTGTAAGAAAAATATTACGCCATAAAAATTTCTTTGAAAAAATCAGCACTTCATTTTTTTAGTTGGGTGAAGAATTGTATATATAAAATATATATTATGATGCATTAGTGCACCATCTGTTATGAAAATTCGAAACTATTATATATATATATATTTTTTTTCAGGCTATTTGAGGATTCTATCTGAAAAATATTCGCTGTAAAATGTGTGTGTAGGGTTATAAAAGAAAAAAAAAAAGCCGCCTTCAATAGAAATACAAAGTGTGGTGAAGTAGGTACAAAAGCCTGATATGTTCCACAATACCTACTGAGAGTTACTTTGAACTTACAATATGATGAGAGAAGAAGAACACAGGGTGCAATGGAATGAATGGCAGTTGTACATTACAAGCAAATAGGACAAAATAAAACACCAATAACTAGCCGCTCTCTACCTTGAGGTTATTTGTACAAGTCACGAGGTAGAGTATGCAAAAATAGAACCTGGCTTTTAATATAAATATACTATTCTACCATGTATATATATATATATTGACACAAAAATTAGTTGGGATTGGTAAAATATGTAGATAGTTTTTACAAGTAAGTATGTGAAGAGGGACAAGATTCACTTGGTACAGTTTGGTAAGGGTTGGGTATATAGTTTTTACAACTCTACTTGTGGAGGGGACAATATTCATTCAGTACAGTTTGGTAAGGGTGGGATGTATAGTTTGACAACTATACTTGTGGACAAGATTCACTTGGTACAGTTTGGTAAGGGTTGGGTATATAGTTTTTACAACTATACTTGTGGAGGGGACAATATTCAGTCAGTACAGTTTGGTAAAGGTTGGGCATATAGTTTTTACAACTATACTTGTGGAAAAGATTCACTTGGTACAGTTTGGTAAGGGTTGGGTATATAGTTTTTACAACTATACTTGTGGAGGGGACAATATTCAGTCAGTACAGTTTGGTAAAGGTTGGGTATATAGTTTTTACAACTATACTTGTGGACAAGATTCACTTGGTACAGTTTGGTAAGGGTTGGGTATATAGTTTTTACAACTATACTTGTGGAGGGGACAATATTCAGTCAGTACAGTTTGGTAAAGGTTGGGTATATAGTTTTTACAACTATACTTGTGGACAAGATTCACTTGGTACAGTTTGGTAAGGGTTGGGTATATAGTTTTTACAACTATACTTGTGGAGGGGACAATATTCAGTCAGTACAGTTTGGTAAAGGTTGGGTATATAGTTTTTACAACTATACTTGTGGACAAGATTCACTTGGTACAGTTTGGTAAGGGTTGGGTATATAGTTTTTACAACTATACTTGTGGAGGGGACAATATTCAGTCAATACAGTTTGGTAAAGGTTGGGTATATAGTTTTTACAACTATACTTGTGGACAAGATTCACTTGGTACAGTTTGGTAAGGGTTGGGTATATAGTTTTTACAACTATACTTGTGGAGGGGACAATATTCAGTCAATACAGTTTGGTAAAGGGTGGGATATATAGTTTGACAACTATACTTGTGGAGAGGACAAGATTCACTTGGTACAGTTTGGTAAGGGTGGGATATATAGTTTGACAACTATACTTGTGGAGAGGACAAGATTCACTTGGTACAGTTTGGTAAGGGTGGGATATATAGTTTGACAACTATACTTGTGGAGAGGACAAGATTCACTTGGTACAGTTTGGTAAGGGTGGGATATATAGTTTGACAACTATACTTGTGGAGAGGACAAGATTCACTTGGTACAGTTTGGTAAGGGTGGGATATATAGTTTGACAACTATACTTGTGGAGAGGACAAGATTCACTTGGTACAGTTTGGTAAGGGTGGGATATATAGTTTGACAACTATACTTGTGGAGAGGACAAGATTCACTTGGTACAGTTTGGTAAGGGTGGGATATATAGTTTGACAACTATACTTGTGGAGAGGACAAGATTCACTTGGTACAGTTTGGTAAGGGTGGGATATATAGTTTGACAACTATACTTGTGGAGAGGACAAGATTCACTTGGTACAGTTTGGTAAGGGTGGGATATATAGTTTGACAACTATACTTGTGGAGAGGACAAGATTCACTTTATATAGTTTGGTAAGGGTGGGATATATAGTTTGACAACTATACTTGTGGAGAGGACAAGATTCACTTGGTACAGTTTGGTAAGGGTGGAATATATAGTTTGACAACTATACTTGTGGAGAGGACAAGATTCACTTGGTACAGTTTGGTAAGGGTGGGATATATAGTTTGACAACTATACTTGTGGAGAGGACAAGATTCACTTGGTACAGTTTGGTAAGGGTGGGATATATAGTTTGACAACTATACTTGTGGATAAGATCCAGTTAGTACAGTTTCAGTATAGGCTCAAGCAGCTATACATATAAAAGATATCTCATTATTCTTGTAGGAGTGATTTATTTTAAGAGGAGGAGATTCAGATATAAATACGTATAGAAATAGCTTGTAGGTAACGTTAATACAGTTTGGTAAGGGGTTTACGTATATATTAATATATTCCACAAAGAATCTTGCTGGGATAATTCAATGGAAAGAGTGAGGTAGATTCAAATGGTTTTGCTATTTCATACTCCTATGGTTCAGTTTGGTTCAGGGTATATGTATAAAGAGTAAGAACAATCTTTGGCAAGATTCAGTTGATATAGGTTGAATATAAAAACAGATTTTACGAATAATATTTTAGGTAAGATTCAATTGGGGTAGGGCTCCAGTATAGCTTCAATATTAGCTATATCAATCAAATAACCTTGTTGAAGGGATTCCCTGGGGGTCAATATAATAGGGATCGTACATAAATAATATCAACGGTATGCCGTGTGGGTCAGTTGGTACAGTTGCGCAGGGCGAAGTTCGGCCCATTGAAGGGTATCTGGGCGAGGGTGGGGAGAAAGTGAGTCGAGTGCAGGGGCAGCATGGGGACCGAGGTGTTGCGGAGGGAAGGCCGCGAGGGAAGACGGGCGGGGGTCAGGTTCAGACAGCTGTTGGTTCGGTCCAGAGGTGACTTCACACTGGAGGAATGGTTGCTGTTGAGGTCCACAGAGTTATCGTGGCCTTCCAGCCAGTATGTCTTCATCTCTCCTTTCCCCTGGTCACACACACTCTATCAATAGAGAGGATATGGTTTTACCGGCTACTAACCAAATGGTATGATTTTAGAAAAGAAAATGTAATTGCCTTCAGCACCAGGTAGTCACCCTCCCAAGTACTGACCAGGCCTGACATTACTTAACTTCGGTGATCGGACGAGAAACGGTGTTTTCAATGTGGTATGGCCGTAGGCCACTCTATCAATTGAGAACACACTCTATAAAATACCAATACAATTAGAGAGAGAGAGCACAATTTAAACTTGCAACTTTTGAGCCCCTATTAATGATAGCATTTTCAACTATTGATCATATAAAAATCAAACGATAGTCAAATTAAAATTTTACAACAATAGGTAACGAATCAACATATAAGCTATTATCTATATCAGTGTCGGGCAACCTTTTTCGAGTTGCGGCGCACTAAGCTTAATTTCTTTTTTTCGCGGCGCACCTGTGAGAATTTCGTAACAAAAATATTTTTTTCCTTTTTTAACCAACAGATTTTACGGTGTACAAAACTTATTGTGTGAATGTGTGTGTGTTTTACAACATGCAAAAAAAAAAATGAAGAATTACTACAGCAATACTTTGACGAAAACTCCGAATAAATTTTTTAAATAAATTTATAATTTTTTTTTTGTTTTCTTTTTTTTAAGCTTTGTAGCTTTGAGTCTCTATTAATAAACAGCTGTGACAAAGATTGTAAATGATGGTTAAGTTTGGACATATTATTTTAAAAATTAGGTATTTTCCCGCAGTATGTATTCAACTTTATTAAATAAAGTTGTTTTCGCGGATTGTTTTTTTTTAACTTATGATTTTAAATAGGTACGTACCTATTTGCATTTTTATTTTTTAATAATGGCACGTGCCAGTTATGTACGTCAAGATTATGTACATACGTTATATGAAATATAAAATTATGCAAACTGTTGTAATTATAATACCAAAATAAGTTTTATATAAAATGAAATTTGCTTTTTTTTAATTTCATTTTTTATATGAAAATTTTTGAAAAAAATTATTAAAATTGAATAAAAATTATAAAAAATATTTTTTGAAACATTATTTTTAAATTTAACCAAAAGTTCTAAATACCTACAAAAATGTTCGCGGCACACCTAGAATTCTTCGCGGCACACCAGTGTGCCACGGCACACCGGTTGCCCGACACCGATCTATATAATAAACTTGTTAAAAATAAGAAGACTTATACTAATAATTTAGGCCTAATCGCGCAAAAATACAAGACTTATTGGAGAATAACACTATATTATTAATGAAGAGTGATCAAATAATTGATATAGGCATAAAATTGATATGGGGATATATGAAGGCGCAAGTACTGGTCGGTTCATGCAATGGTCAAATTTGATTTTTGGAAAAAAAAAGTGATAGAAAAATGTGGTTTTTATTATTAGTTTACTTATATGAATATTCAAAAACACATTTAATTGGGCTGTTCCCTTATGTAATTATTTGACGTTATCATTTCAATTAGAGCTTGTGGTAGTATATTGAACATTTAGCATCTCTAAAGAGCGGAACATAAAAGAGAACAGGTTCATAAAAAAACGTGAACAAAATGTTGAGACTCTATTAGACGAAGTGAAGAATAGAGAGAATATGATTTTACGGGCTATTGACCAAAGTGTATGATTTTTGAGCCCAAAAATGAATGTATCAAGCAGACAAACCGCAATACACTATAGCAAAGTACCAAGGTGCTGCACGCCACCAAGGTTGTTCAAAAAAGGTTAGATTTCCCAGGCCAGGGAAGTTAATAGAGAGACAGGTGTTGATTAGATAAAAAGAGAAAATTAAACGGGAATAATTAAACAGTTTCAGCAGGTATTGGGAAAAGATGAATTTTCGTTTGGAAAATTAAATGTAAAAAAAACTTTTAGGTAAAATAAAAATAAATGTTAAACTTTTTTTTTTTAGCTATATATAATTTTTTTTAATTGAGGTATTTTATCAGGGTTTGCAGTGAGGGTACAAGTACTAAAAAGTACTAAGAGAATAGATAGTTTGCCTACCTTGATGTAAACGAGGCCACGTTCTTGGAGTCTGTAGCCTCCAATCTTCACCAGGAATTTGTAGCAGGCTTCACTCACATGGATCTTCAGCGCTACAACAACACAACCTTTATTTGACGAATCAAAACTCAATAGACATGGCACTGCTCAGTGAAACACACTTAAAACCATCTGTCGACCTCAAACTCAGAAACTATCAGACAATAAGAGACGATAGAATCGTTGGAAGGGGCGGTGGAACGGCAATAATTCTAAAAAAACTATCTTAAATATAAAAAAGTGCTGATTCAAACATCTAACATGGAAAACACCACAATTCTAATGAAACCAGATGGAAGGGCAGTAGTGCAGATATCGTCAATCTATAAGAAACCCGATCTACCACTCCTGGAGGAAGATCTGAATCTCTTGTTAGAGAATAATCAATCAGTAATCGCTGCAGGAGACTGGAACTCCAAGCACCCTCTTTGGGGCTCAAGAACCTCCAATAATAGTGGAACCGTGCTTCATAATTTTTCCGAAAAAGAAAACCTGGACATTGTCGCACCTTCTTCACCCACGCACTACAGTCCTTTGGGAAATCCAGACTTTCTAGACATCGCAATTCTTAGAAACATTCCCTGGACTTCGAGGATTAAGACCCTGGATGCCTTATCTTCAGATCACCTCCCAGTAATCTTAGAGCTGACCTGCCCGAAGGATGAATTCACGACTAGGGCTTGCCGACTCACTAACTGGGTTCACTTCCAACAAGACTTAATTTCCAGTACGCCTCCTAGAGTACCCTTGAAAACGGAAGCCAATATTGACTCAGCAGTGACCATACTAAATGATAAAATCTACAACAGCTACTCAAAAAACACGGTTATATCATCCTCTTCATCAAAACAGAACCCTTCGACCAAGGCCTTGATAAAAGAAAAGAATAAAGCTCGTAAGAGATGGCAAGCAACCTGGGATCCAGCCCATAGAGCCATTTATTTAAACCTACAGGGAAAAGTTAACAAAGCCCTCAAATATGACTCCAACGAGAACTGGAATCAATTCATACACAAGATTGAATCAAGCCCAAAGGACTTCTGGAGAAAAACAAAACCTATCAGGAAAAAAAACGGAAAGGATCTCAAATTTAGTAATGAACGGCAAAACCTTATTGACCGACAAAGAAATCGGAAATGAACTTGCAGAACACTTCTCCAACCAGTTCTCCAAGGAAAAAGAAGAAGACCAACCAAACATCTACTTATATACTTATTTTGTCTGTCTGAAGCTCACGGATAGAATGCGCGCCCATTGGCTGCCGGCGAACACGTGATCTCCCTGCCCCCCTCTAGACAACCCTGTTATTAGCTGTGTGATACATACACCTGTCTATAGCGGCCATTCTAGACAACCCTGTTATCAGCAGTGTGTTACATCCACCTGTCTATACAGACCACCCTGTCTATAGCGGCCACTCTAGACAACCCTGTTATCAGCTGTGTGATACATCCACCTGTCTATACAGACCACCCTGTATATAGCGGCCATTCTAGATAACCCTGTTATCAGCTGTGTGATACATACACCTGTCTATAGCGGGCCACTCCAGACAACCCTGTTATCAGCTGTGTGATACATCCACCTGTCTATACAGACCACCCTGTCTATAGCGGTCACTTTCGGCAACCCTGTTATCATCAGTGTGTTACATTCACCTGTCTATACAGACCACCCTGTCTATAGCGGTCACTTTAGGCAACCCTGTTATCAGCAGTGTGATACATACACCTGTCTATACAGACCACCCTGTCTATAGCGGCCACTCTAGACAACCCTGTTATCAGCTGTGTGATACATACACCTGTCTATAGCGGTCACTTTAGGCAACCCTGTAATCAGCAGTGTGTTACATCCACCTGTCTATACAGACCACCCTGTCTATAGTGACCACTCTAGACAACCCTGTTATCAGCTGTGTGATACATCCACCTGTCTATACAGACCACCCTGTATATAGCGGCCATTCTAGATAACCCTGTTATCAGCAGTGTGATACATACACCTGTCTATAGTGGCCACTCTAGACAACCCTGTTATCAGCTGTGATACATACACCTGTCTATACAGACCACCCTGTCTATAGCGACCACTCTAGACAACCCTGTTATCAGCTGTGTGATACATCCACCTGTCTATACAGACCACCCTGTATATAGCGGCCATTCTAGATAACCCTGTTATCAGGTGTGTGATACATACACCTGTCTATAGCGGCCACTCTAGACAACCCTGTTATCAGCTGTGTGATACATCCACCTGTCTATACAGACCACCCTGTCTATAGCGGTCACTTTAGGCAACCCTGTTATCATCAGTGTGTTACATTCACCTGTCTATACAGACCACCCTGTCTATAGCGGTCACTTTAGGCAACCCTGTTATCAGCAGTGTGATACATACACCTGTCTATACAGACCACCCTGTCTATAGCGACCACTCTAGACATCCCTGTTATCAGCTGTGTGATACATCCACCTGTCTATACAGACCACCCTGTCTATAGCGGCCACTCTAGGCAACCCTAGGAAGCAAGATGTATACAAGGTGTAGACAAGATGAAGATCTAGATGAAGATTAAAACGTTTTAAAAATATATTCGCACTCGGGTAAAACCCGGGCGTTGCCCGGGCCATTCGTCTAGTAAGTTATAATCACCAACAAGAAAAAATGCTCACAATGACGACACCAAATGAAGTCAAGGAAGTGATTAAATACTTAGCTAACCACAAAGCTCCTGGCCATGACAATATCACTCCGAAAATGGCCAAGAATCTTCCCATCAAATGGATTGTATTTCTAGCTGGAGTTTTCAACGCCGCACTGCACTTGTGTTACTACCCTAAAGTCTGGAAGCATGCTATCATAATTCCAATTCCAAAAAAATCCGCTAAATCCCCTGAAGATCTAAGACCTATCAGCCTCCTCCCCACCATCGGCAAAATTTACGAAATAATTATTTTACGTAGACTTCAGAGGTACTTGGACAACTCTAACTTCATCATCCCGCAGCAATTCGGATTTAGAAGGGGGCATTCAACAACTCACCAACTCATTGCAGTTATGGACTACATCCAGATAAGAAGATCCCACAAGGAAGTGGTAGGTGCTGTCTTTCTAGATTTTGCGAAAGCATTTGATAAAGTTTTGCATAATGGCCTTATAAAGAAACTCACAAAACACCAGTTTCCAAGTGACATTATCAATGTTATGCATAATTATCTACAGGGCAGGACATTTTCAGTCAAGCAAGGAAATTTTATAACTGAACCAAAGCCAATCCAGACTGGAGTACCTCAAGGCTCTATCCTCGGACCCTACCTTTTCAATATTTACATTAATGACATCCCACTGCACTCTAAATGTAAACTTAAGCTCTTCGCAGATGACACAGCAATTTTATTTAACTCTAAATCAGTCGACCTATTGGTTACTCAGCTTCAGAAATACCTAAATGACACAATGAAATGGTGCGATGAGTGGAAACTAGACATTAACCCAACTAAGACTCAAGCAATAGTTTTTCCCCCAAGAGATAACAAAAAATTCAAGCCACAAACCAACTTGACAGTAAACTCAAGCACTATTAGTTGGGCCGACCATGCCAAGTACCTTGGTGTCACTTTGGATTCGAAATTAAAATTTAACCTACATGTCCAAAACACCATAAGAAAGGCAAAGATAGCCAAAATATCTCTATCAAGCCTGCTTAATTTTAAAAGTAATTTAACAACAAAGCATAAATTCACGTTGTACAAAACCTGTATTCTACCCATCATCACGTACGCACTACCAGTCTGGGGCAAATATATCACACCTACGGATAAAAAAAGAATAGATGCCTTCATGAGGATTTGCTTACGAATCACTATAGGAGCCCCATTCAATCTTTCCAACAAAATTCTCAAAGAAGATCTCAACCAGCCTAATATAGAAGAGATTTATCAAGACTCTGCGACAAGACTATTCACGCAATTTCAAAAATCATCAAATCCAACTATACAAGAAATTGTACAAAATCAAGGTGACCTCAGCCACCGAATCCGACGACCTGGACCCAATGGCTAGCTGACAGCCAAACACCCAACAACTGCCCTCCTGTAAGGTTCGGGGGGCTACTCCAGCATTACAACTCGCCATGTGTAAATAATCTGGACAAGGTGACTCGCTGAACTCAAAAATCTAATCAGAAATTTCCCATCACCCATGGTTTTTGCCTGACGGTCTTTTTTTAGTATTGGGATAAATACATGCATCCAACATGAAAGAGACTTACGAAAACATGAAACTGCTTTTGAAAAATATAGAATACGAAAGATACGGTTGGAAAATATGCAGCGATTTGAAAGTCGTTGCTCTCTTGCGTGGATTACAGCTTGGATATACAAAATTTTGTTGTTTTCTGTGTGAGTGGGATAGCAGAGATAGGGAAAGGCATTACATTAAAAAAATCTGGCCAAACCGTAAAATCTTTACTCCAGGATATAAAAATATTGCAAATCTACCCCTGATCGATTCAGAAAATATTTACTTACCACCATTACATATTAAACTGGGATTAATGAAGAACTTTGTCAAGGCAATGGATCGAAATGCCAGTGGATTTGCCTACCTAAAACAAAAATTTTCTAGTATAAGTGAAGCGAAGATTAAAGAAGGCATTTTCGTTGGACCTCAGATTCGAGAATTGCAGCAGGATGGAAATTTTCAAATAGTTTGAATGAAGTTGAAGCAGCAGCATGGAATTCCTTTAGAAACGTTTGCAAAAACTTCTTAGGAAGTGTCAAGGTTGAAAATTACCGAGACATAGTTAATGATCTGTTGCTTTCCTACAAGGCACTGGGATGTAACATGTTCCTCAATATCCATTTCCTGCATTCACATCTAGATTTCTTTCCAGACAATCTTGGCGCAGTTAGCGATGAGCATGGTGAGAGGTTTCATCAAAATATATCAAGCATGGAGAAGCGGTACCAAGGTAAATGGAGTCCCGCTATGCTTGCCGACTACTGCTGGACACTCAAGAGGGATCTACCACAAGCAAAGTATATAAGAAAATCCACTGTCACTGCTTTTCAATAAATAAATATGTTTCGTTCATATATGCCTATATATTAACAATATTTCCAAATTTCAAGTAGGTGTATCTCAGAAATATTGCGTAATAGAAAAAAACTAATGGTAGATTTGGATTCAGGACATGTAGATAAGATGCTATTTCTTTGTGGACAAAGAAAAATATTTTTTGATAAACCAGTTACGTGACATTGTTTGCATTTTTTACTGTATTTATCCTAATACTAAAAAAAGACCGTCACGCAAAAACCATAGGTGATGGGAAATTTCTGATTAGATTTCTGAGTTCAGCATGAAAAGTTACACTAGAAACATAATCAGGTTCTCTTGTGCAAAAATGTTGTTGACCGGTGTAATTAATATATTATATCCGATGTTAGCCTAAAAGAAATAAAGACTTTTATTTTTAAACTTCCAAGTACTTCTTGCTGATTAACGTCAACCAACAAATACGAGGACGTTACACCCTGCATTATTGGCAGTCATCCTTTTCTAACAACTAATTTGTATACGGAGATAAAAAGATAATTTTTATATATATACCATGGTAATAATCATTCATTTCTTAAAAAAAATCGAATTATGTAAATATTTAGATGTATATATATTTCAACCATCACAAGGCAGCCTTCAAAAATAATAGCCCTAATTATCACTCCTAGTAGACCATGCAGTAAAACAAGAACCCATTCCAGATTTTGAAAATTCCAAGATATTATATAGAAACATGCAGGATAAACATGCAAGATTATTTCGGGAGAGTTGGGAATCTAGATGACAAAAATAGTATTAACATAAGAATAGATATACCCCAATCATACCTACAGATAAAACAGAGAAACAGTAATTATAAAATATATACAATAGTATATATTTTACAATTCTATAAAATAATCCCTTGCATAAATATTGAGCAAAATCAATCAATCCTCCAGGGAAGAGTGTCTTCTTCAAAAAACATTTTATTGTTCTCTAGCTTTCGGGCACGGACGCCCTTCTACAGGAGAAAACATGGTATAATGACACGCCAATAGAACACGAGTTAAATGTAATGATACTATTTTACATATTTTTATGAAGATATAAATATTACTTTTACATATTAACTATTATATAATTGAGACAAAATATATTTTAAATATTTTGTCTCAATTATATAATAGTTAATATGTAAAAGTAATATTTATATCTTCATAAAAATATGTAAAATAGTATCATTACATTTAACTCGTGTTCTATTGGCGTGTCATTATACCATGTTTTCTCCTGTAGAAGGGCGTCCGTGCCCGAAAGCTAGAGAACAATGAAATGTTTTTTGAAGAAGACACTCTTCCCTGGAGGATTGATTGATTTTGCTCAATATTTATGCAAGGGATTATTTTATAGAATTGTGAACCAAAGTTTAACATGAATCTCTCGCCAAATCAAAATCGAATTTTATTTAAATCAGATATACAAAAAAATCATTGCAGCTAACAAAATGGAGATGTCACCTGAGTTTCAATCGTTTTTGTGAAGAGGTGAACTTTATCCCCCCATCCTTACGAATTAAGGACCCTGTGAAAAATCCGTTTTCAAGAAAAGTAATAGAAGAAACTCAATATAGGCTGTTGAGAAGTAGAACACAAGGATGTTACTCCAACATACGATTACATTCCAAAACCATCAAAGAACTCATATGCCTCACCTCCAATGTTGTACCAGAAAATAAAATGTATGAATTTATAATCCGAACTACCTCTCAGATCAATAAACTAAAAACAGAAATAGAAAGAAGACAGACCAAAAAATTGAGATATTGGGCGGTAAAATTCAATAACCCAAAATTAAATCGGAATGAAAATACCAACACAATAATCAATCTGTCGAAAACTACGCTAACTCCGGAAGAATTAACCTTGTTATCTAAAGGTATGAAATTCCGAAATATTCAAAAACCAGACCCAATCAAAATAGTAAGTGGAGTCGAGGCCGCCGTGTCAAGGCTTAACAATCAAGAGAAAAACATCATCAGACACCACGTGACCAACCTCCTAAGTGAACCCGTGATCCTTCCCCAATTCAACCCACATGAAAACCGACTTATTAAAGACCTAAAAAACAGAAAAGAAATTATCATCACCCATTCAGACAAGGGGGGACATACAGTGATTTTAGATAAATCCGATTACCAACAAAAAATGCGAATCATACTCGAAGACCCAACCACCTTCAAGCACATTTCTGGAGAAGAAAAAACCCGAATATACTCCTCATATAAAAAAGAACTTAGAAAAATGAATAGGGAAAATAAAATTACGAACGAAGAATTAAAAGACTTCCTATCCAACATGCAGACCGATGCCCATATATATGGCCTCCCCAAAATTCACAAGCCGGATGTCCCTCTAAGACCCATAGTTGCCTTCTACCATTCCCCAACAGCACCTCTTTCCAAATTTATCTCAGCATTTCTTAAACCAATAATACAACAACAAAGCTTCCAATACTCCATATTTAATACCTCCATATTCATAGAAGAGGTACTCAAATGCCAAGCCCCATCAGACAAGATCATGGTTTCTTTTGATGTCAAATCCCTGTACTCCAGTCTCCCACACCAACTTATATTAAACAGCACAGAAGAATACTTGAAAGAAAATCCTATCGATCCGATCACTGTAAAGAAAATTTCGAAACTTATAGCCTTATGCCTTGAAACAAATATCATAACATACAATCACAAAACCTACAAACAGACAAAGGGTTCTCCCATGGGTAGCTCTCTTTCGACATCAGTGGCAGAAATTGTCATGCGCCGCATTGACAGGTGGATAAATTCACTATTTCCGTCCGATATTATATTATGGCGTCGATATATCGACGATATATTTTGTATCTGCCCCGAAACCCAAGCCAATACAATTCTGGAAAAACTGAACAGTTACCATCCCGACCTAAATTTCACCTATGAAAAAGAAACAAACAATAGCCTGCCTTTTTTAGATGTCAAAATCATACGTATAGAGAATAAATTCCAAACAACCGTTCACTATAAACCATCTTTCAACCCCGACTATATCCGTTTTTCCTCCTACTGCCCTCTCAGCCATAAAATCAATACTGTAAAGACCCTTACCAAACGTATCCATAGCCACTGCTCACTTCAGACCTTCAAAACAGAAGAGACCCATAATATTTTAAGAAATCTAAAAACCTGCCAATATCCTTTATCATTTATTTTAAGACATTTCCATAGCCCGTCTGAAATGCGAAATCCCCCAGTTTACAAATCTATTTGCAGTATTCCCTACTCACCTGTATCCATATCAATAGCCCGTCATCTGAAAAAATTCGGCGTTAAAACCTTCTTCTGCAACTCACCAAGTTTAAGTTCACTACTAAGAAACCCTATAACAAAAAGCAATAGCCTTAATTATCCTTGCAATATTAAGAATGCCATATACTCTATAGAATGCAACGAATGCAAAACCAAATACGTAGGTGAAACAGGTAGAAATTTAAATGTAAGAATATCTGAACATCAACGAAATATCGAAAACCAGGACAATAGATCTCTAGTATACCATCATGTAAGAGAAACAGGTCATTCCTTCGCACTATCCAAACCAATAACCCATTATTCCAACATCCCCAATAAACAACAGAGACTCATCATAGAATCCATTATATCAAGAAAACACAATAGTATTAACAGAAGAGTTGATATTCCAGAAGTTTATAATATACTATTCCCTGAGCTCACCCCAAGTCATCCAAATACAAGAATCATCTCAGAATAGCAGCAGTGGTAACCAGGCAGACATCTCCTGATAATGATAACTACAGCCTGGCTATGTATTCCTTGCTTCCTTGGTTTTTTCTGGTGGCCTATATTTTATTCGTTTGTTTGTCCTCTTATTAGATATATATATATATATATATATATTTTAAATATTTTGTCTCAATTATATAATAGTTAATATGTAAAAGTAATATATATATCTTCATAAAAATATGTAAAATAGTATCATTACATTTAACTCGTGTTCTATTGGCGTGTCATTATACCATGTTTTCTCCTGTAGAAGGGCGTCCGTGCCCGAAAGCTAGAGAACAATAAAATGTTTTTTGAAGAAGACACTCTTCCCTGGAGGATTGATTGATTTTGCTCAGTATATATTTTAATTATATAAAATTTAAAAAGTAATCATATTTTCATTGAACAGTTTGGCCACACCGGTCTGCTTTATTCAAAACTTCGCCACTCGTGCATCGCGTGGATGATTTGTTTACAGGGTTAGAATCTCCGAGGAAGATAGGTGAGCAGCCTCATCGAAATATTGGATAATATAATAATATTTTTGATCCAAAATAAGCGTTAATCATTCAATGTATGTATATTATTCTCTGGTTTCTTGTGTATGGTTTCTCGTATTAGCCTGTTGAGCTTGTCGATTATACAGCACAAATAAAGAAGCTCGTCGCCGTTAATTCCTTCTTCCATATATATATGTGTAGTTGTGTGGCGCAACGGTTAAGAATCTGATTACGGATCAGAAGATACCAGGAATTACAGATCCAAAATTTAAAAAATAGATGTAGGGTTATCTCCTATAGCGCATTTTCAGGACAACACAGACAGGGTCGGGGTGTTTATACCCGGGGCGAGGTTTTTTGTGGCGCTCCTATCCCTTTACCCTTTTTTTACCAAACCGTCTATATTTTTCTTTTAATATAATCTCGACTTAATATTTAAAATAATTCAATAGGGAGTTTCAATATTATGAAAAATAAAAAGGCATTTCCTTATCGTGCAACTAAAAGTTGCTGATGGCTTTCGCCATCTATCGGAATAAATATAAACTATTCTCGAGAAAAAAAATTTCGATTCTTCAAGAATAGTTGATATTTACTTCGATAAATGGCGCAAGCCATCAGCAACTTTCAGTTGCACGATAAGGAGATGCCTTTTTCATAATTAATGCACCTTATACCAGTACAATATCACATTTGTACTATTTTTCGACAGTTTAAAATATTGTTTCTTGGCATCATTATTTGTAACTTTGCTGCCTTCTTACTGCGCCTCCTCTGTGCGGGGAGATTGTCCTGCTCACACTGACTCTAGGTAATCATGACACTACATAGCCGCACACAACATCTCTGTTTAAAACAGAAACTACAGTAGAAGTGAATAAATTCCCCACTCACCTTCCCCGGTAGATTCCATCCTGGAGGCAGTGTTGACGGTGTCCCCGAAGAGACAGTACCGCGGCATCTTCAGCCCGACCACTCCGGCCACACAGGGCCCTGCTCACATGTCACTCACAGGTCAGATTCTCTCTTCAAAAACCTCTCAAAGTTGGTAGGTGAATCGACTAGTAAAATCCTTTTAAAACTGCTTCTTTAAACAAAAATACAATTTTTAAACTGTTTTTAAACAGTTATATAAAAAATCATTATAATATTGTATGGACTAAATAATAATTCAAAAATAAATATGGTCGAAAAAAATCGATTTTGATGGGGCTACCTTTCATATGCACGTGATGAAATTGTTATTAAAAATTTACAGAATTTATTTTATCAAATTGAAGTTTGAAAAAGAAGATTACTTTTGGTTAAAGAGGGAAATCTAAGTGCCTGCGCGCAAAAAAATAAACTCCTCTCTCATTGAATGCATCCAAACAATGAATTCATGCGATCATCTTTGCCCCGAGTGTGAGATTTCATATCAATGAACAAAAGCCAACCTGTATACACCATGGTTTCAGGCACTGGTCTTCATCAGTACTCAAGGCGGCTTGATTTCGTAACATCCTAAAGGAGAAGTTGTATGAAATCAGACAAATCTGCCAAAAAGATGTGTTAGCTCGTGAAATAGAGGGCCAATCTTAGACCCGAATATATTGTAAAAGTGAGCCATATATTGTAAAATGTGGCCATAATTAATAGCACATATTCGCGTTTTATATATATTTCTATTTAGATAATAAAAAAACATATATTGGATTGAATAAAAGGTTTATTTACCAATATTTAGGTTGGCTGAACGCCAACCTTTATCAAGGCATTACATTCTTGTATAAACAAACTCAGCGCCGCATAGTGTTATAATATCACAGTAGAGTAGTTGAAATAATAATAAAAAATATTATTTAAAATTATAAACTATTCAAATGCGAATGTTTTTTTTTTAAATAAAGGATTCCCTACTGCCCTTAGTGCAATGGGATGGCTGGGCTCATCAGTGGTGAGTTCTCCAAACGGTTCACTACTGATGTGGCCCTACCAATATTTGACCTTTGCAGTAGGGGGAATCGTTTATAAAAAGAAACATTCGCGTTTAATGGTTTATCATTTCAAATACAGATGGGGCGTGCTTGTAACATGTAATCAATCAGGATTTTCAATTGAAAATATGATACGTATCGAGCTGCTTGATTATTTTAGGAGCGAACATTTTACTTTTTTCAGGGATATCCCCACAGTTCTGTGAGTTCGTTATTAACATATAAGTATAACATAGAGGAACTCATTAAAACACCATTGATGACCGATTAAATCAATTATCTTAGGTCATTCTTGTATTTCTTAGCTACTATAGCAACCTGAAACACATATAATATGGTACAATACATTAAACGATAAATCACAAATTGTTAATTTAAAAAAGCACGTTGTTGTCAGAAATTGATCTAGTAACCTTGCCAGACCAGATCTAGTAAAAGATCAAGCCCCGTACTTAAGTAAATTTTGTGTTATAAACAACATAGAGATCTAGATAATATTGGAAGGAATACCAAAAAAACAGAGTGACTATAAAGAAGAGCTGTAGAGAGCTGCAAGAAGCTATGGATTAACAAGCGAAGTAAACGGTTGCGTGAGACTAAAGAAGAACAGTTCCGAAGAGGAGAGTGACAGCAGGTCACTGAAACGTCGGGAGTTAAATAAATCGTTGGTTGATGTGGTTGTATTTTTTCTAAAGAAGTATAATTGATTAAAATAGGTGTGAGTGACTGAAGAAGTATAATTGATTAAAATAGGTGTGAGTGACTGAAGAAGTATAATTGATTAAAATAGGTGTGAGTGACTGAAGAAGTATAATTGATTAAAATAGGTGTGAGTGACTGAAGAAGTATAATTGATTAAAATAGGTGTGAGTGACTGAAGAAGTATAATTGATTAAAATAGGTGTGAGTGACTGAAGAAGTATAATTGATTAAAATAGGTGTGAGTGACTGAAGAAGTATAATTGATTAAAATAGGTGTGAGTGACTGAAGAAGTATAATTGATTAAAATAGGTGTGAGTGACTGAAGAAGTATAATTGATTAAAATAGGTGTGAGTGACTGAAGAAGTATAATTGATTAAAATAGGTGTGAGTGACTGAAGAAGTATAATTGATTAAAATAGGTGTGAGTGACTGAAGAAGTATAATTGATTAAAATAGGTGTGAGTGACTGAAGAAGTATAATTGATTAAAATAGGTGTGAGTGACTGAAGAAGTATAATTGATTAAAATAGGTGTGAGTGACTGAAGAAGTATAATTGATTAAAATAGGTGTGAGTGACTGAAGAAGTATAATTGATTAAAATAGGTGTGAGTGACTGAAGAAGTATAATTGATTAAAATAGGTGTGAGTGACTGAAGAAGTATAATTGATTAAAATAGGTGTGAGTGACTGAAGAAGTATAATTGATTAAAATAGGTGTGAGTGACTGAAGAAGTATAATTGATTAAAATAGGTGTGAGCGACTGAAGAAGTATAATTGATTAAAATAGGTGTGAGTGACTGAAGAAGTATAATTGATTAAAATAGGTGTGAGTGACTGAAGAAGTATAATTGATTAAAATAGGTGTGAGTGACTGAAGAAGTATAATTGATTAAAATAGGTGTTAGTGACTGAAGAAGTATAATTGATTAAAATAGGTGTGAGTGACTGAAGAAGTATAATTGATTAAAATAGGTGTGAGTGACTGAAGAAGTATAATTGATTAAAATAGGTGTGAGTGACTGAAGAAGTATAATTGATTAAAATAGGTGTGAGTGACTGAAGAAGTATAATTGATTAAAATAGGTGTGAGTGACTGAAGAAGTATAATTGATTAAAATAGGTGTGAGTGACTGAAGAAGTATAATTGATTAAAATAGGTGTGAGTGACTGAAGAAGTATAATTGATTAAAATAGGTGTGAGTGACTGAAGAAGTATAATTGATTAAAATAGGTGTGAGTGACTGAAGAAGTATAATTGATTAAAATAGGTGTGAGTGACTGAAGAAGTATAATTGATTAAAATAGGTGTGAGTGACTGAAGAATTATAATTGATTAAAATAGGTGTGAGTGACTGAAGAAGTATAATTGATTAAAATAGGTGTGAGTGACTGAAGAAGTATAATTGATTAAAATAGGTGTGAGTGACTGAAGAAGTATAATTGATTAAAATAGGTGTGAGCGACTGAAGAAGTATAATTGATTAAAATAGGTGTGAGCGACTGAAGAAATATAATTGATTAAAATAGGTGTGAGCGACTGAAGAAGTATAATTGATTAAAATAGGTGTGAGTGACTGAAGAAGTATAATTGATTAAAATAGGTGTGAGTGACTGAAGAAGTATAATTGATTAAAATAGGTGTGAGTGACTGAAGAAGTATAATTGATTAAAATAGGTGTGAGTGACTGAAGAATTATAATTGATTAAAATAGGTGTGAGTGACTGAAGAAGTATAATTGATTAAAATAGGTGTGAGTGACTGAAGAAGTATAATTGATTAAAATAGGTGTGAGTGACTGAAGAAGTATAATTGATTAAAATAGGTGTGAGTGACTGAAGAAGTATAATTGATTAAAATAGGTGTGAGTGACTGAAGAAGTATAATTGATTAAAATAGGTGTGAGTGACTGAAGAAGTATAATTGATGAAAAGGGCAACGAGTGACTAATGACGTATAATTGATATGTGTAGAGAACTGAGAGTGACTAAAGAAGTACAAGAGATGTAGAGAGCTTCAAGACCGGCAAGGTATGTATCGAGCCACAAGAAATCACCCCGTTGAGCTATCAGGTAGGTACGGACCAGAGTGGATGCCGATCCTGAAGTTGAGCCTCTCCCCGGGCCGGTGCCGGGCCTCGAACGTGCGGATGGCCTCCAGTAGCCGCAGGGCCATGGAGGCGATCTCCGCCGCATGCTGGTCCCCGTTACGGATGGGCAGGCCACTGGCCACCATGTAGGCGTCACCGATGGTCTCCACCTTGTAGACGTCATGGTTCTCCAGGATGGAGTCAAACATGGTGTAGAGGTCGTTCAGCAATTCCACAACCTGGAGTCACAGACACCCCAGATTATACCTTTTGAAGTACAACAAACTTTATAAAAGAAACACATCTCCTTTTAAAAGATCGCAAAATGATCTGTAATTTATAATCTATACACTTTGCAATTGAGATAATCTTCATATTAAGACATTTTTCATAAAATGTAACTTTATAATCTAAAAGGATCTTAAAAAAAGCTCGAGAATTTCTGCGCAGACTCAGATCGGTGAACACGCCACAACATCAGCTTTGGCAGGGAGCTCGCAAAGGTTTTCCTGTACAACCTCACTCAAAAGTTTTACTAACTTTTAATAATCTGCAAAACACACACTCAAAATAATAGTTATAAAAATAGTTTATTTTTCTTATTTTCATACAAAAGAAATCATGTTTATAATAATTTTGAGAAAGAGATTTATTATTTGATTTTTTTTAAAACGATTATTTTAATTTGTGTGTATATATATAATTTAGAAATTAACTCTGTTTAGCATAGTTTTAATTGAATAATTATCTAATATCTTGTATATTTTCCTTCTAAAATATTCCCTAAAACTTTCTTCCTCTAAATTGGTTTCCTCGAATGCACACACTACTTTATAATTTGATTTCATTTAACTAAATTTGCATACCAACTCTTTGTACATATTTCAATTGTGTTGATATTTTTTTTCTTTTCGTCTAACTGAATTGCATACTAATTCTTGCATATTTTTCGAATATCTTTCTTTCTTTTCTTTCTATGTTTAGTTTACTTTTAAAGTGCAAGTGTCCCTAGGGGAACATAGCGCTCTAAGTCGAAATAAAATAAAATTTATAATATATAAATTAAAAATCTATGAAATTAAATATTTGGTGTTTAATCGATTTATTAAATCGATGGGGGTCGTATACAAAGGGAGAAATGCCTCTTTTCGAATATGATCACCCCCACGCTAAAAAAAAAAAAATCAATGAAGGTATTTTAGCGCCTGAATTTTTATGGAAAATGTCAACCTATAATACACGGTTGATGATTGTAAAACGAAAATTAAAATTATACCGCGAATGTTTCTTTTAAAAATCGAAATTTATTTTCAAAGAGAAATAGCGACATTTCTAACTTTGAGGATGAGGTATGGAAAGGTGAAACATGAGGAGTAATGGCGAACGGAAAAATAAAAAGTGTCCAGGGGCGGGAATCGAACCCACACCCTTCTGCTTACCGGGCAGGTGCCTTGTCCACTCGGCTACCCTGGACGTATTTTTCCGTTCATAACTTATACTTAAAGTAACATTTAAAATCCAATATAACGCGGCTGATGATTGTAAAACGAAAATTAAAATTATACCGCGAATGTTTCTTTTAAAAATCGAAATTTATTTTCAAAGAGAAATAGCGACATTTCTAACTTTGAGGATGAGGTATGGAAAGGTGAAACATGAGGAGTAATGGCGAACGGAAAAATAAAAAGTGTCCAGGGGCGGGAATCGAACCCACACCCTTCTGCTTACCGGGCAGGTGCCTTGTCCACTCGGCTACCCTGGACGTATTTTTCCGTTCATAACTTATACTTAAAGTAACATTTAAAATCCAATATAACGCGGCTGATGATTGTAAAACGAAAATTAAAATTATACCGCGAATGTTTCTTTTAAAAATCGAAATTTATTTTCAAAGAGAAATAGCGACATTTCTAACTTTGAGGATGAGGTATGGAAAGGTGAAACATGAGGAGTAATGGCGAACGGAAAAATAAAAAGTGTCCAGGGGCGGGAATCGAACCCACACCCTTCTGCTTACCGGGCAGGTGCCTTGTCCACTCGGCTACCCTGGACGTATTTTTCCCGCCCCTGGACACTTTTTATTTTTCCGTTCGCCATTACTCCTCATGTTTCACCTTTCCATACCTCATCCTCAAAGTTAGAAATGTCGCTATTTCTCTTTGAAAATAAATTTCGATTTTTAAAAGAAACATTCGCGGTATAATTTTAATTTTCGTTTTACAATCATCAGCCGCGTTATATTGGATTTTAAATGTTACTTTAAGTATAAGTTATGAACGGAAAAATACGTCCAGGGTAGCCGAGTGGACAAGGCACCTGCCCGGTAAGCAGAAGGGTGTGGGTTCGATTCCCGCCCCTGGACACTTTTTATTTTTCCGTTCGCCATTACTCCTCATGTTTCACCTTTCCATACCTCATCCTCAAAGTTAGAAATGTCGCTATTTCTCTTTGAAAATAAATTTCGATTTTTAAAAGAAACATTCGCGGTATAATTTTAATTTTCGTTTTATAATACACAGTGTTTGAGGGTTATGGTCTCATTGATACGTTAGTATTTTTTTTTGACAATTAAATAATTTTTATTGACCGCTGGTCAACAATTACTCACGAGGAGTCAAAAGGGCAAACAATGTACATTGATCAGGAGGGCAAGGCTATCCTTAGCTTGTGAATTCCCCTGCGAATGGTGGGATGGCTGTTCCGAGTTCGCTCGAAAGCAGCGTCAAGGAAGCCCGCGAGGTTACTCCCCTGCTCAGGTGAGAGATCCCCGAGTAGATCCAATCTATCTTCGCGGTATAAGACCGCAAACATGACGGCATCCAGGGAAATCCCTGGCTCCAGCAGGGGCTCAAAGCCGGGGTCAGTGATCATTTCATTGAAGATTGTATCTAACTCCGGCATCAGATCGACGTCGTCCTCCATCGGGGCAGGTGGTGGAAGCGGAGGTGTAGTCGTGGCTGGAGTTGACTCCTGGGGAGCGGGCGGCGCCGGCTCAGCAGGCTGAGGCGCAGGCAGAGGAGGTACACATCGCTCTACCTCCGTCATCGGAACGACCTCCCCCATCTGCGTCGGGGCGGGCGCCGGGGGTGTTATCATAGCAGGTGTCAGTTTTTTCTTGTGGGAAGTGAGCGGCGTTGGATGAAATGGTCGAGGCGCAGGCAGTGTGGATGTAGGAGGCACTGCGGCTTGACTGGTCCTCAGCTCTGACAGGACCTGTCGCAGGACCTTATAAATATTGCTATTTCCTCCGGGCCTTAGGTCGAGGATTTGGTTTATTAGGCCGGCAAGAGCATTGCTCTGCGGAGGTGTTAGATGTTGACCGCGCTTGTGCGCCTTGGTCTTCGAGGATAGGATGTCCTGGACCTCCTCCCGCCCAAGACCAAGGGCGTCCGTCTCAGCAAGTGAGACACCGGGGTTTCTCTTGAGGTAGGCCTCAAGGTCGGGTCTCGTCTTACGCCCTGATGAAGACGGGGAGGGCGGCACAAGGGTCCCCTGTGCATGCAGAGGACCAGGAGGGGCGGCGGAGGCTGGCAGGGCTTGAGGCACTACTCCGGCAGGCTGGGAGGCCGGAGGGCGAAGGTCCGCGGGAGCCTCAGGTGCCTCCATTGGTTTCACTGCCTGTGGGGCGCTGTTGGAGGTGGGCGGCGCCAGCACTTCGGCTGCAAACTCCATGGGCTCAGAAGGAGGAGCCACGGCGTCTGAGGATGTTCTCGCAGGCAGGGCGGTAGGAGTGCCGGGAGCTGATGTCTGTGGCGCAGGGCGCTTTGGTGACGGAGCTGGAGCCGTTGGTGTTGGGCGGTTCGGCTGCCGGGACTCGGTGGACGATGCACCAGATGGAAGGGGTGCCGGCTGTGGCTGGGCGTTGTTGGAGGCTCTCCCAGGAATGATGGGGCAATTGGCCCTACGGTGACCCTGCCGGCCGCATCTGGAGCACTTGACTCCATAAGAGATGAATGCCGACAGGACGTTACCCTTGTTTCGGATGATGACGCGGGTCGGGATCTTTTCCAAGGCAATGCCCTCCTTAAGGAGGATGAATGCCTCGCGTCGTCCATCCGTGAAGGTATACCTTCCGGCTCTCAGCCGGATGGGGACGATGGAGGTCACGTCACTGTAGGGCTTGAGGGCCTCGATGACGGCGGCGTCGTCCACGAAGAACGGCAAGTTTCCGACGGTGATCCTCTCCGCCCTTTTCTTGAAGGGGAAGGCCCTGAGGTGGGTGTGGCCAATATCAAGACCGTCTCTTATAAGTCGCTCCGCCAGGGCCTTGGTGGACAGGCCCACCAGCATATGGCCGTCCATTTTCATCACCTGGAGCACATTCCCGGCTCCTCCGACCAGCTCTTCCACCGCCTGCAGGTAGTGGGTGGACCCGAAGTCCGGGCAGTGTTCCACGAAGACGCAGTTGTCTTCTGTTGAAGAGCGCTGGCGTGCTCTGGCGTCGGCGATGTCGGCCTGGGTAGCCCTGATCATCTGGACCCCCGTAGCTCCACCCGCAGGTGGCCGTCTTCGCGGGGTTGGGCCGGTCCTTCTGGAGGCCGCGACACCGCTGGAACGTTGTTCGACAGGGCGGCTCGGTGACTCCCTGCGTCTTCGCTTGTGTTTGACCACGGTGAAGCCATCTTCAGCTGATTCTGCAGCCTCCATTTGCTCGGCCCAGTTTGTCGCAGCGGCCAAGGCGCCGCTCGTTGATGGCGTGACGTCAGCGATACACGCCGCGGCAAAATTTACATGTTGTCTGACGAAAGGTAGATTAGCATAGTCGCCGCTAGCATTGGCTATTCTAGATTTTTCATCTTGAGATTGGTTATCCGCGGATATCTCCGCAACGGCTTGACTTTCAAAGCCGAGCCTTCCAGGCTCGTGTTCAGCTCGATGAGGGCTTCCAGCCCATACCAAGTTCGTCGCTTCCAGCGACATTTCACCGCTCGCCTGAGGCGAAAACGGCGGAGCTCGATTTAAGTTTTAGGATAATTAAAAATCAATATATCAGTAATTTAGGGTTAAAAGAAAAATATTTGAAAGGGAAGGAAAAAAAAAATTGATACGTTAGTAGCAGCTTTGACTTCGTAAGGTCTTAGAAATCGGGTGAGGTTATTTCCAGATTTTTTGCCTAAAGCTGAGTTTGTATATTGCGAGTTCATTGATCTCAAAATGTTTAGATAGGATTCTAAAAAAAATCACTTTTTGATAATAAATTTAAAAAATTTCACAGATAGCGCTATGTATTGTTGCCTAAACAGGCTTTAGAATTTGGTGTGTTTTTTAAGTTTAAGAGCTGGGTTTGAAGCAAACCAAGTCTATAATTTCAACAACCTTAAAATAGAATATCTTAATAGGGTTAATCTAAACACAACTTTCTCTACTAGCTAAGTAGAAAATCCAGACGATATATAAGGTTGTCTTAAAAGTTCGTGTTTTTCTTAAAACGTTCTTCTTCTTATTACTTGGCGAATAATATTATTACGGCGAATACATAATAATACATAATACAATTTCTTTATATATACAAACAAATTTATTATACATAAGGGCGAATAATATTGGTTTTTCAATTTTTTTTGCAAGTTTTTACGAACTTTTGGGACCACCTTTTATAAACAAAATAGGCTGTACAATAATTGTGGAGGTCTGGTAGATCAAATTAGCGAAACTGCTGGGAAGGATCATCACTGATGAGCCAAGCTCTCCCAATATATTCGTATACGTCACGGCGACTAGTCGATAATTATTAACAAATTAACCTCAACTATCTACAGCTAGAGAATATCGAGCAAGCAAGCTAGGCAACTAAATGATGATTCACAGCAAATGTAAAATTTTAAATCTGTTTCAAAAATATTTTCGTTGAATAATTAAATTAAATAAGAAATTATTTCTTCGCCACAATATTGAATAAATAGGGATGAATAATGGTGAAGAAGAGTTCTTTTTTCTAAACAATACTATTTATAATTTTGTTATTCTGTTTGTATTTTTCGAAAGTAAATTTATTTCAGGATTGCATTTAGTAATCTTTTTGGTATTAAGCGTATTAATATATTGGTATTATAGGGATCTGATACTTGATATTCTCTCTCATTCTGTAATGGTAAATTTTAGCAGCATGAGAATAGTTCGGTTTTATTACATATACACGTTTTTTTGTTTGAATATCGTGAAATTGTGTACAGTAGAACCTCCCTGTAAAGGATACCTAATTTCAGAGCCAAAATGTCCTTTAGGGAGAAGTGTCCTCTTACCGGAGAGTTACTAAATAGTAAAAAATGGTAATTTTGCAAATGAAAACTGTCCTTTGTGGAGAGGTGTCCGTTAAAGGGAGGTTCTACTGTAGTAGCATGTGCGACTGTAGGCTCTAGTGTATCCTTCAAGGTAGATGAGAAGAGCCACAGGTACCTGCAGAGGCGTGCTGATGGCACAGAGTGCTGTGAAGTCCACGATGTCGCTGAAGTAGATGGTGACAGAATCGAAACTCTCCGCTTCCACTTTCTCTCCCCGTTTCAGCTGCTCGGCCACAGAGCTGCACATTCACGGTACTTACACATGTGTGTTTTACATAGGCAATTACACTTTTATATAACAATCTTCAAGTTATAATACAGAGGGTCGGTGAAAGGATGGTCTAAACCGTTTGTTTTCGACCGCTACGACCCAGAATCGAATCCCGCCTTAGACACTTTTTTTCTAATTAAAAAAATGCTCCAATGCCCCCTCGATTCTTGTAAAAGTCTAACCCTACCAGCAAATGCAAGTAACTAAACGAGGTTCTGGCATATTTATACGTGCAAAAGTCGAACTGCTTTTCACATGTGTAGACATGTGATGCACTTACAGTAAAAACAGTCGCTAACTACTACCCACCATGATTATCATGGCCTGTACCACGTGTACTAGTGATAATAATAATAAAAAGTTACAATACAACATATATGTTAATAGAATTCGGGTAAAAAGTTTCTTTTAAATCAGATTTTGGTAAACTTTCGAGCAAGTTTTCTGCTCTTAAACAGGCAAATACTTTTATGTACAATATCTAAGTGAACTTATACAAATATAATGGAAAAATTGTTATTGGCATTTTCCCATTATTTTTGTAGAAAGATCATTTAGATATTGTACATAAAAGTATTTGCCCGTTGAAGAGCAGAAAATTTGCTCGAAAGCTTGCAAAACATAAATTAAAAGAAACTTTTTACCTGAATTCTATTTTTCTCTTTTGAAAATAATTTCTGGGTAACTATTACTCACATATAAGCTAATAGTTATCAATAATTCCTAACTATGTTCAACCCAATTTCTATAACGTTTAATTTTTTACTGGACATGGTGACTTCAACACATATTTGTTTAGAATTGGCAAAATTGGTTCACCTGCATGCACTTGTGGAAACGAACAACAAACCCCTGAACACCTTCTGATAAACTGTCCATTAACTTCTGATCTAAGGGAAGAAAACCAACTTTACCTGACTAATACAAAACAAGCTGCTTGCAATAAAGACCAATACATCAAGTTTAATAGATTCTGCAGGATATATATTTTGAGGCGAAAGTGTTGACTGTACATATTTAAAGCTACTACTTATAATTACTATATGTAAAATTTGACATCGAACGTTTAATTTTAATGATTTCCAATGTTCAATTGTATTAATTGTATATAATTTAAAATATACACGCAATTATCCTAATTGTGGATATGGCGTGTCTCTCCCAACTGTTAAATAATAAAAAAAAGTTAGGTTAGATTATCTCTAGTTAAAGATATTGTATAATGAGACTCTCCATACGGATATATTTAACTGTTAAGTTGCAGTAAAATTCATATTGATGATACCAGACAGTACATACGGCCTGTTTTTTGCTAATTTTATCAATCAACCCAGGCGCGATATTAAAATATTTGCGCCTATTACAGAGGAAACAAACAAAACAACAAAAAATTAGAACTTAGAATTAAATATTTACAAATTTACATCTTTATATAAAAAGGCATATATTGGATCAAAATATAATTTATTTTACCAGTATTTCAGTTGGCTGAAGGCCAACCTTTTTATCAAGGTATTATAACATTTTAAAGGACTTTAAAATGTTATAATACCTCTATTTTTTTTATAAAGGTTGGCCTTCAGCCAACTGAAATATTGGTAAAATAAATTATATTTTGATCCAATATATGCCTTTTTATTTAAAGATTTATTTATGGATTGCTCTATTAAAAAAATTACATGTATTAAACGACAGAGTTCATAAAATTTATATAGACAAAGTGGCCGATATAAGAGAGTTAAATCATTTAGATCAGGGAACAATCGATGTCTCACTTCTACAAAGTTCGGTATGGTGAAGAGCAGTTTGTTCAGTTTCTCCGCAGGAACAATTTGGGTGTTTCTGATAGACCTCTTTTATGTAAGTACACTGGTGTCTAAAAAATAAGAAACTTAACCAATATTGAAATTTCTCAAAAGCTAATTTATTAACAAATATAAAATTTAGTATACAAATAGTTTAAACTATGGAGAATTTGACTAGCTATATGAAAATAAAAAAATATATTTGAAATTATGAAATATGCAAATTATTATCAACATACCCAAAGCTAAGGTTCCAGATCTTAAAGAAATAAGATATCAATAGGGAGTATGATCACCTCTAACAGCTATCGAGGTCTCACAGCGAGCCCTCATACTGTTTACCAGGCTTTGGAGGAGGTCCAGGGGTAGTAAACCCCACTCCTCCAATAGAGCAGTTCTTAGCTCAACGAGGGTTCTGGGAGAGGGGTGACGAGCTCCAATACGCCTCCCTAGAGCATCCCACACATGCTCTATTGGATTCAGGTCCGGAGATCTGGCTGGCCAATCCATCCTTCGAATATTCTCACTCTGGAGATATTCATTGACTAGCCTAGCCCTATGCGGACGAGCATTATCGTCCATAAAAATTAAATTGTGACCAATTTGATCTCTATAAGGTCTTAGATAGGGCTCAAGGATCTCGTCCCTGTACCTTTGGGCAGTTAAAGTGCCCCCAGAAAAAATGTGGAGGGGTGTGCGTCTGCTAGAAATGATGCCAGCCCAGACTAAGAGACTGCCCCCTCTAAAACTTGCTATTTCCCTGATGTTACTGGGACGATAGCGGGTTCCAGGCTCCCTCCAGATGAAAACTCGTCGAGAATCTGTGTTTAAACTAAATCTTGACTCGTCACTGAAGAGAACATTGGCCCACTGATCATGAGTCCAGGCGTGATGTTCCAAGCACCAATTCAAGCGGGCTCTCCTGTGAGCAGAGGTTAAAGGGATACAGACCATTGGTCGTCTTGCATAAAGAGCATCTTCGTGAAGCCTTCGGTAATCAGTTTGTCTTGAAATTCTCGTTCCAGTAGCACTTGAGAGTTCATTAGAGAGTTGAATAGCTGTCATCTTCCTATGGCGCTTGGCAGTTACGACCAGATAACGGTCTTCAGAGGTAGCTGTTTTTCTTTTTCTACCAGAACCTTCTTTTCTTTTGATGGTTCCTCTCTCAATGAACTGTTTCCATATTTTGCTGACCACAGATTTATTCACATTTAGCCATTTTGCTACTTCAACTTGTGATTGCCCTGCCTCCATTTTTCCAACAGCTCTCCATTTTAAATCATCTGCTAAAATTTTTCGTAAACTCATAATTAACTAAGGATTAAATAAAATTTTAATTGGACAATTCTTAGATGGGGTAAACGACACGCCAAATAGCACACTTATAAAGACAAGCAAAAATTTGCACATTTTCAATTTTACCGAATCGAATGGTTGCGATAAATAAATTCTACGACTTAAAATACCTAATTAAATTACTTTTTAGCTTTTAGTGTTGTATAATTCAAAACATATCATTAAAAAACAAAAGTTTCTTATTTTTTGGACACCATTGTATTTATGGAATTTTCCGTGTGTTGTGACAAATTGAGTAACTATAAAATTTGGATTGAACTGTGTAGGAATATGTTTGGAAAAATATGGCCTGTACACAAAGTAGACTTACTTAGGCAACATCCTCAGCAGTAAGTTCTCCGTCTTCTTCTTCTCTTCCAGCAGCTGATTGGTCCTCTGTTGGACCAATGTCTCCAGATTGGAGGAGTACTTCTCCATCATGGCGACCATGTTGTCCAGGATGTTGGGCTTCCTGTGTGCGCACCCAACTTTTTAATTTATCTTATCAAAATTCATACATACCGTTCATTAAGTAAATGCAAAAGAGTAACATGTTCTTTAAAATGAAAACATCGTTGTGTTAATCGATAAATTCATATAATTTGAAAAAAAAAGTACAAATGTGTGATATTGTACTGAGATTAGGTGCATAAATTATGAAAAAGAAAGGGGTATCTCCTTATCATGCAACTGAAAGTTGCTGATGGATTTCACCATCTATCTGAATAATTATAAACTATTCTCGTTGATTTTTAATTGTTCCAGAATTGGCCAAGAATGGGAATTTGGCCAATAATTAAAAAGCAACGAGAATAGTTGATATTTATTCCGATAGATGGCGCAAGCCATCAGCAAATTTCAGTTGCACGATAAGGAAATGCCCCTTTATTTTCCATACTTAATTTAATTTGTCACAGAAAGAGCAACAAAAACTCTTTACTTCTTACTTTACTTACACATGAATAACTTCCCCTCAATAAAGCACAATTATAACTTAAGGCAATTGATTACAGATGTGAAAATCTACATAAATCCATCTTAAATCGGCATTAGTAATAATTCAGATAAAGCATATTTGGACGATCTCATAATATACTCCTATATTCCTCTCCAACCATGGAATGATATCAAATTACAGTGATCCTAACGATGACCAAAGCCCGAAGACATGGTAAACACTTTGGAACCATAAACTGATATTTTCATAGATTCACTGGTCTAATGCTTTGAGACTTGATTTTTTTTTTTTCGATTTAGAAAACGAGTTTGTATATTTTTTTATTATTTATTTTATTCTTCGGAAGAATTATTATACACACATATAAAATGTGTGAAATAAAAAGAGAAAGTTAAGATAGAGGAATATCATTAGACAGAACGATAACAAATAGATATAACACCTGTAGATATAGATGAAGGAATGATAGTTACCTCCATTTATTTTAAATACTTAATTAACTACTGCGCAAAAGGTTTCTTTTCGTATTTATTCAAATCAGCAAGCTTCAAGAGTTTAAGAACTCTTCTATAGGCATTTCTTCCAAATATATACATTTAAATTAAATTTTTATTTAAAAAAAGGCATATTTATATTCAATCTAAAATAATGTATATATATACAGTTAAACCTGTCTATAGCGCCCCCTCTTGGGACTCACCAAAATAGGGTACTATAGAGATGGGGTGCTATAGACAGGTCACTTTTAATGTAAAATGTTTACATTTTAATGTTTAAAATCGGGCGCTATAGAGAGGAAGGCGCTATTTAGAGGAGACGCTATAGACGGGTGTATAATATTTAAACTGTATAATAAATTTACGCCTCTTTATTATATATAATATTAAATATAAGACATAATTTTGTATGTTTTCTAAGTTGGGTTAAACCTTAAAAAATAATTTCATAACTATACACTCTCTTGAAGTAAAATTCTGTAAAAAGCATTCATGAATACAAAGAGAGTGAATTGTATGTGCCGTGTTTGTGATTTTGCAGAAGATTGAGAACTGCAGTTATACAAGAGCTGAACAAATAATAACAATACTGGACAATAGCAGTAGTTTATAAAATGTTTTGATAGGTAAATTTCTTAGTCGTATCACCAAATAACTTGATATTATATCGGTAATAATACTTCAAGCATTCCGGAAAAATGCGATCTCAAGCATACACGCCTGCTCTAAATTAAGCCCATAATTCTCATACGCGAGAAATACCTCGATGTCACTAAAAATGTTTTCAACTTTCAAGTCCATTGTTGGAGAGAAACGGTTGGGAACCTCTGGTTTATAGGTAAAACTGACGAAATATAATCTAGACACCCAGATTCCACCTATAAAGAGCGCTATCTCTCTGGAAAATAAAAATTATATTTACTATTTTCAAAGGATTTTGGGAAAAATATATAGTTTTGATAATTTCGTTCAATTTCTTGATAAATCAAGAAAAGCCAAACAAGTACGCGTTTCGGGCTGGTGTTTTTTTAATACCAACACATGACCTTTTTCTATTTTTTAAATTAATTTTTCACATTTAAATATCAATTTTTCTGGGTAATTTCGAAAAATTCATTAATATGAGATCGGTTGAACTGAATTTTACTGCTCGAAATAATCTCTATCTCATGGTTAAATATAAGTAGTAAACGTGGAGAGTTTTAGATTGCGTCTAGAAATGTCACTTGGAGGCTGGTTTCAACATTTCCAAGTAGATACGAGAGTGAAGCCAAAGATGTGAGGCAACTTGACTGAAAGTTGAGAGCAAAGTTTGGCAAAAAGGACGTTAAAAAAGGTTTAAATACCCGTGGCAGCGATCTGTACTTGTCTCGTACTTTTTCCTGTATACCTCCCTATAAACCAAATCACTTCAGATTAGGGGGATGACGATCTGTTGGAGATAAAGTGTGACAACCGGTACCCGGGGTCGAAACCTACACTGAAGCAATTTTTTTCAGCTTATAAATTGCTTTAATGGCTCATCTTCGTAACAAGGACACAAATCCAATCCACACCAGTTAAAGCTAGTACCTTGTAAATGTAAAGTCGTACAGTTTCTTCATGTGAAGACATTTTGGCGCTCTTACAGTATAAACAGTCGCCGTCATCATTACAATGGTCTGTACCATGGATTCTTGGGAAAATCCATATAGAAACCTCCTTTCTATACTGAGACAAGTATTTATTATATGAAACGTAGAAAACAGCAACATATTATTGACAATAAAGTACTAGAGCTTTTATATAAACGGTAAGGAAATTTGATCACACAGCAAAAGATAAAAGCAATAAGTAACGGACGAATATAACATGGAATTGAGTTAATGATAGGGTATCCAGAATTTAAAATTACGATTTTATTGAAAAATAAGGAGGAAATTTTATACATTCAAAATGATGACCAACTCTCGTTACTACGGCGCAAAATCTATATTCCTAGGATGACAGAAGCTTTTTTAATGGGAATTTGCTGGGAGAAAATACTGGTCTATTAAAATAATGGTCTCCCCTTCCGTCAGAATAGACGATAAACTAAGAGCCATCTAATGACCGTCTTTGCAAACTAGCGGAATGTGGTCGATGACAAAGTTACAACACATCTTTGGAAAATTCTGAAGATTTCATGCGATTCCTTATGGGCCTAATAAGGCTTAGTAAGGTAAAAAAGTTTAAAATACCAACTAATTTCTATATTTGTAGACATGTGGTGGGTGCATTTATAGTAAAAGAGATTTCACTCATATGGAACCTTTCTTATTCACATAAGATGTGCCTCACTGGCGAAGTGGCTGGGTCGATTTTATTGAACAAAATAGTTGGTATATTCCGAATTAGCACAGGAAGGTGTGATTCTGTAGGACGAAGAGCACTTTCCCTTCAATATTACATTAGAACATTGAATCAATCATCTCTGAGCAAAGTGCGCAAGTTGAGATCAGTGAATATGCCATAACAACAGTTTGGATTTTTCCCAAAGATGGTGTTGTGGCATATCCATAGATTTGAAACTGGGCCTCTCTTTTGAACAGAGAAAAATATAAAAGAGTCACAGTTTTAATGCAGATACATGTGCTTCTTATCGCAAATAGTCGGTGAATATTACGCTAAAATCTATTTAAAATGTGTCATTTCTTTTGAGGAAGCTTTCTTCCAGAAAATTTCCAAGATCAAGATGTACAAAGAAGTTCTATCTATAAAGGCATTCTCCCAAGAAGTGTAAGCACGGACTTACAGATCGGCCTGCATCTCCCTCAGTTTGGTGTTGATGAGACGGAAGTCAGGTCTTTGCTCCGGATCCTCCGCCCAACATTCCCGAATGGTGGAGATGATGTATTCTGGGCAGGACAGGTCCTTTAAGGATGGGCGGTAGGGATCGCCGGAGGGATAGGCTACCAATTTCTCCAGGATACCTGCAACATACACTGACATCTTTAATAGATCATTGGAAAAATTAATCTCATTAAGGAAATCAGCATCTTGAATCACTACAGTATTACCCTTGGTAGAAGCCACACTGAAATATAGTTTAAGTTATTAATTTCAACCAAATAAAACCTTTCAACAATATGCACTTATGGACAAAACTTAAGGAAAATACATATTTTCATATCGCCGGTCGTCTATTTTTTTTTTTTTTTTTAAAGGAGACAAAGGCAATTTTGTTCCCACTTGATTATCTCGTGTGTCTTCAATAAAGGTCACTATAATATCTTTCCGAGTTATTGTCTGAATCCCGATATACATGCTAAAAGATACACCTTCTTTAAGTTTTGTCCTTGGGTTATTGTAAGATTATTGGGTTGAAATTAATTTCTTAAACTATTATAGGATCCACGCCTTTCTCATGGCTTAGAGAATCAAATAGAAGACCTTACACATGATAGCTTGCACAGTTAATTATAAAAACAGGGGAGAGTTCCACAAACCGGTCTGGTTTCGTGAACACTGTGAGAGTTCTCTGTATAGATACCACTTTGTCGATTTCTCTTTTAGAATCCTTTAAATTACATCATGGTCTTCTCGACATACAACTATATCGACCCAGCCACTTTGTCAGTGAGATACATCTTTTGGGAATAAGAAAGGTTCCATGAATCACTTGTGATATCTCGTAAAATAGAGGGTCATGGCCCAAAAGTTTAGTTTACAGGTTGGCTAGTTTTTTTACTTTATGTAAACGTGGCGCAGTCCATAGTAATCATTGTGGGTAGTTGGGGCATCCACCACATGTCTACAAATGTAGAAGGTAATTGGTATTTTGAACTTTTTACATCTTACTAAGCCTTACTAGATGCACAAGGAAACACAAAGAATCTTTAGAATTTTATAAAGAGGTGTTGTGTCTTTGTCACCGACCCGAGTCCACTAGCTTGCAGAGACGGTATGGTGCAGAGTTTTAGCGTCATTTTATTGGAGAGGTGACTTTTAATTAGTGCACGAAAATGAATAATATAATTATATAATAACCTAACCCACACAGAGATAAATCAGAATCAAAATAGATATACTAGATTTTATATAAAAACTGATGAGTCAAGAGACGAGATGTTCATATGTGAGTAAAAAGTAATTGATGACTTGAATTGCGGATATAAAAGTGTTTAAGTTTTATTCTAGTTGCAGTTTATACGCATGCGTTTGGTATTGGATGAAAGCACGCACCCTATAGATTATTGCACATATATATTTGCATTTACTTATTCAATATCGATAAATAATAAGTTCGTACTAAAATAAAAACATAATTTGTTATTTGTACACTTTTACTACACTACTTGAAAAAGGCTTAAGAGATGTAGCTTCAAACAAATAAATCTGTGATGTAGCATAAGATGGTTATCCATCAAGATAACACTAGCCACTCTGATGCGTGAACCTCGATTATCAAAACCCACTACTGTAAAACATTGCGCCATACCACTCTCACCACAAACTCGCTTAGGCCATCCAACCAACTTGGAATATCAATAAAGGTAATTCAACCCCCCATATGTTACGTTAAACAAAAAGGTATTACAGATATTCCAGAATAGGATGTTTTATTCAAGAACTTACCACGACTATATAGAACAAATAGAGAAGAACTGGTAGTCAAAGTTAATTCGATTACGTAAGGCTTAGTGCTGGCTGCGTTCTAATTGGCTGACCTTCTGGAAAGATAAATTCCGATATATATAAGATGGCGGGGCTCTCGTGCCCGGGGAAATTTGGTTTTGTCAAACATAAACAACACTGTGAAAAAATAGTACAAATGTGACATTGTTCTGGGATAAGGTTCATAAATTAAGAAAAAGGCATCTCCTTATCGTGCAACTGAAAGTTGGTGATGACTTGCATTGCTTTGAATAGTTTATATTTATTCCGATAGATGGCGCAAGTCATCAGCAACTTTCAGTTGCACGATAAGAAGATGTCTTTTTTTAATAAACAACACTGTTGTCATTTTTAGCCCCCCCCCCCCTCTAAGTCTTTTATATAAAACCATATTTAATCGTATTTATCTTCATTACTTTTTATTATATTTTTATTTATAATATAGTTTCTATTTATTTGTAAGTGTAGATGACAGAAATGAATTTATAGAGAATCTTCTGATTCAACTGGCGAAGATAGCGCGAAACGCCCGCGTACTAATGAGTTTCATTGCTACCTCGATTTTAGCCAGCTCAAAGTCATCCACCAGAAGGTCATAAGAAAGTGACTGACCTAGCCAAATCGAACGGAGTGACTGCGGAACAACTTCAGTCAATGCTGAAAAGAACGGAGGATATAATCTTCGACGTTTATAAGAGGATAAGCCACCTAAAGAGCATAAACTCTCCAAAGAGAAATTCTTCGCTAATGCCACCTCCAAACCCAGCACCGCATTCCACCCTTAAAAAAGCAGCAGACCAAACCGGTTACTAAAAATTCCACAATCGCCTATGAATCACGTGTACTCGTATTTTAGACAATCCATCAAAGGACTCAAGGCAAATATTACGTGAATTAAAAAAAAAGACCCCTCAATCCTGAACTCCACAGATGTGAAAGCCTCCGCCAATGGAAAAGGACGGTTGAATATCCACACCAGAACCACCCAAGGTGCCTCGAGTCTCGCGGCCAGACTTGAAACTAACAAAAAAAATTCTAAATTCCTTGAACTGCATAGAAAGACGATCATCCATCCCAGATATTGCTGGTTTAGAAAGCTGCACAACCAACATGATCCAGGAATGTCTAAAAAACAACGATGATCTCAAGAACCTCTCTGGGACAAGGATGTTTAAGATTGCTCAACGTCCAAAAGACAACCCTCATGGCTACACCACTGTCTTCCTCGAGGTAGACGACGAGGTGCTTTGGGCCATCGTGGTAATATTTTCAGGACTCATTCTACGGTACGAAAGAAGCTACTCCTTAAAACAATGCTACCGCTGCTGCAGCCACCGTGCTACAGCTTGCCCTGCCGCCCAACCCATCAGCTACAAGTGTGGCATGACTGGCCACAAGGGTCACACCTGCTCTAACTTCTCTTCAAAATGCCACAATTTCTGCAAGAAAATTGGGGCAGTGTTTGAGCAGCTCAATCTCTACCCCAACTCTCGGACATGTCCCATGGTGAAGGCCAAATGGGCTAAACTATCCAGGAATAACTAGGCCCTTCAGAATCCTCTAATACAATCTCAGGAAGTCGACCTCTGCAGTCCTCGAACTCTCCAAAACATTGAGAAGACGTTATTGTACTTCATAAACTACTAAAAAACTTCAAATGGCTTGATTTAAACTCTGACACATTATTCCTATCGAAAGCAATGCTCTTGCTGAGCTTGTTATAGGATCAAACTTCAATCTCATTCCACTTAGTTCCCCTGACCCAAATATCTCTACTGCCCTGATTGGTTTGTAAATCAATCTCTCGTTATCGCCTCAGCATAGTGGCACAACAATGATTCAGACTTTTCATTTCTACCAACCCTGGAAGCATCTTTTTTGGTGGTATCGGCGGTGAGAGAAGACACAGGAAGTGAGCTCCGGGCGTTTGGCCGTGTGGATTAACGAAGAGGATCCCTCTGGTGGCGGAAAATGAAGGCAAGTCCATCTACTGTATACCGTACTAAGCTGTATCCACAACGAACCTACATTGAACCTTGTACGCAAACAACGACCGCTGAAAAGCGTCGTAACAATATTATCGAACCAATTCTCTTTTGGTATACCTCTGCTTTCATTCTCAAAGATGCATCCCTCCAACATGGTCAAGAGGGGCTCTCTTGATACTCTTCGTAATACGTGGCCTGCACAAATGTCGATTATAATTCATTACTTTATTTAAAATATTTTTCACACATTATATAGGTCAATATACCTAGAGGTAAGAGAGATGAATTAAAAGTTTTAGTGACCCTAAAGTCAAAGTATAGTCGAATGCACAGAGTCAAGACAATACAGTAAAGTACCACTTACATTTGATCTGCGAGGTATCAGGGCCCCAAGGACTCTTCAATCCAGACATCTCGTACAAGATGAGGGCGAAAGAATAGACGTCGCCCTTCGGGGTGCCCCTGGCTGGGGGGCAGTGCATCCTCAACAGCTCGGGGGCCGTCCAAAGCTTCCCTGGAACATATCAGGGTATTGGCACCTTTAACTAGAGGGTAGGTCATAGTGCTTGTTACTGGAAGTTTTGACCTCACTGAAATTTTAGCGTGGTGCACTTGAGAGTTGATAGGGT
The DNA here is from genome assembly GCA_030710605.1 of Cordylochernes scorpioides. Classification (NCBI taxonomy): domain Eukaryota; kingdom Metazoa; phylum Arthropoda; class Arachnida; order Pseudoscorpiones; family Chernetidae; genus Cordylochernes; species Cordylochernes scorpioides. Next base: position 31,233,591 of record CP092865.1, on the reverse strand, counting down.
TGGGTACTTCTCACCCGAAGTAGTCATCTAACTTGGTGCTAATGGAGCCAGCTTCTACCAGTGTTTTCAGAAGCCGCACGCTAGCCCGTTTCATCATCTACTCCTTACTCCATGCTGCTTCTCCCCACGCCACGCTAGAACTCTCGATTCTTCGGACCTCTCGCATTAACAAGTAACCATAAGCGTCGGCTTCTATGATTAGGTTTATTCTTTCACTCTTGTGGAAATAGGGATTTTGCAGTTCGACCATTCGTGAACGTTCCTGATAGAGAAATAATCCCGTCATCATTCTGACCACTAGCGCCTGTATTGGCCGCCTCCAGCTTGGATTCACCAAGAACTCAATTTCAAATTGGATTAATTCTTCAACATCATCATCACCCCTTTCAGAGTTGATGCCGTATTGGGTACCGCCGTTCTGATATGCATCCCAGCGAAGGCGGGATCTTCCCTGGTTTTATGAGGATTCTTCGCTGTTACATTTTAAAGTATTTTAATCTCATATCGACGTTTTACTCATTTCTCTCCAGAGGTGCAACAAGGTGTTATGAATATTTTTACAAATCATACATTTGATGTTTCTTTACAGTGAAATCCCACATGCCTCACTCGCAGACATGCCTGATGTCGTTTCAGTTCTTCCATTCTCTTTATTGTGGGCAGTGATATCCAAGTGGGACACTGTTGTAGCCAATGCGATTCTTTTTACAAGACGCATCTTCCATTTCCAGGCTTCTCTCACCTTGGCTGCATGAGATTTTCTCAATAATGACTTCCCCATGTTAGGTCGAGAGAATTCGCTTGAATCCGCTCAAAGACGCTCTGCATCCTTCACCTCCATCCTTAGGAACTTCAATAGCAATTTATTTTCAACAGATTGAGGTAAGTACAGGTCATTCTCATTATACCCAGACACAGTGCTCCTCTGCTAAGGTTAGAGTAGGGCCGCATTATGCTAAGGATATTCCTAATAATTAAAATATCAGACGTGAGATCCAACTGATCATAAAGGCATTCTAGTGACATTGATCTTTTTCGGGCGTTGTTAATTAAGACAGGCCAAAATATGACGTACATAGATAATCAGGATCACCGTGTCACCGAAACGATCTTTCAAAGCGGCGATTACCTATGAAATATTTTCCAACATCAGGGGCAATTAGTCACCATTCTTCCGGCTCTAGTGTTTGGTTTCATAGAATTAACCATAGAATAAAATTTATACACTTCCGATGAAAGCTAGAATCATTTTGAATCTTCTCAAAATTATATCACCAGCTCACAGCCATTCAATATATGATTCATCTTCCTTTGTTAGTTCTAAATTTGATATTTTATATGCTCTAGCTGCCTCATTAACGTTGTTGTTATAAATACGCTCAGCCATATCATGGATGAGGTAAATTTTCTACCTTTAATTCTATTCTAATGCACCATTCCTCATATTTCTTTAGGGTTTCGAGTTCGTCCTCCAATTCCTTTTCTGGAGTAGCCTCGTATTCCAATAGGAAATCTCAAATTTGACCATCTACGACTCTGATATCACTTATATAGCCTTTGAGGATCTCATGTTTTACTTCTATTAATTCCTTAGAAGAACTTTCCGAGCTCAGCTTCAATCTCTATACATATTTTGATGACTGAAGTCCATAAAGCGGATCGTATCTTAACAGCTCACTTCATTAAAAAAATAAAAAAATATTTTCTACTTTGTAAATTAATTTAAACTTTAAAATCTACAAACTATAGTAATTTGGACTTCTTATATAGAAAAACATTCAAAACTTCAGCTCTATTAGCTTGATTATAAAACTTCTGATTTACATTTATGATTCACTCACTCTTTTACAATACTGAAATATATAAATTGACGTTCCTTCTTTATTTTAGATTATCCAAAGCGCAATATTGACTATCCTTTTGATAAATCCGGCTCGAGAAATCAAAGATCTTTTGATTTTTTGAATGTACGACAACAACTAGCAAATCCATTTTTTTATTATCGCGGTTAACAAACTATGCCTAACGCTAACAACGTTATTTTTTTTATAGGGGTTCCGAATCTTTTCGGCGAGCTATTAGCTAAAAGAATATTCAAACATAATTATAATCCTAATTATTGAACTAAATATAAAAAGATAAAAATCATATAAATAATTTTAAACATACATTCTTTTCATATAAAATGAAAGGATTTAAAAGCACGAATGTTTCTTTTATACATAATTAAAACTTCTACTGTCCTTACTGCGATGAAAAATATATTGGAAGGGCTTGGCTCATCAGTGGTGAACCCTCCCAGCGGTTTCGCCAATTTAATCTACCAGACCGCTTCTCAGAGCTCTAATACTGTATTGGACGATTCTGCTTATATACTGCTCCAATACAGTATTAGAGCTCTGAGAAGCGGTCTGGTAGATTAAATTGGCGAAACCGCTGAGAGGGTTCACCACTGATGAGCCAAGCCCTCCCAATATATTTTTCATCGCAGTAAGGACAGTAGAAGTTTGAATTATGTATAAAAGAAACATTCGTGCTTTTAAATCCTTTCATTTTATATGTATAGATGGCGCGTTATTGCTTTGTGTTAATACATCCTTTTAATATATTCGAATATACATGGATTCAAAGAAAATGTTATTTTCAAGCCTAAAAAACAGTAAAGATGAATCATGGTTATAATGATTAATCAAACTATGAACACAAGCTTTGAGGACATTAGAATTATATATATTTTTTGACCGAACGATGCTCTTCCTCAAACAGTTCATGTAAGGCCAGTTAGGCATGAACTAAACATTAGACAATAACGCGCCATCTATATATAATCTATATATACGAACAAAAATCTGTTAAGTACGTATTTTCTGTTTACAAATATATCAAAATGAGAATGTGTCGTATTTTTATTTTGTCGTATTATAGGTAAAGAGAAGTTTGTTTTATTTGTAAAAATAAATATTCATGCTTTAATACAAGATTGTCCCCAAAGTTCGTAAACACTTGCAAAAAATTGAAATACCAATATTATTCGTCGTTATGTATAATGTCTTTGTATTATGTATAAAGTAATTGTATTATGTATTCGCGCCGTAATAATATTATTCGCCAAGTAATAAGAAAAAACACCAACTTTTGGGACAACCTTATATATTTATTTCGTATATCTAGATGGCGCGTTATATTGTTTTATAATATGATGCACTAGCGCGCCATCTGTTATCAAAATTCAAAACTATTTTAAAGGCGTAAGATTCTTTTTGATATTAAACAATTTCTACTGCCCTTACTGCAATGGAAAAATTAATGAGAGGGCCTGGCTCATCAGTGTAAATGTATGTAATTCTACTGTCCTCAAAGCTTATGTCCATAGTTCTTCTAAAATACCCATTCAAAGAGTCTACCAACAGTATCACTATAAAAGGAAGTTCCACAAAAATGCAATATAACAGCGGTATTGTAGATTAAACTGGCGAACCCGCTGAGAGGGTTCACCACTGATGAGCCAGGCCCTCTCATTAATTTTTCCATTGCAGTAAGGGCAGTAGAAATGGTTTAATATCAAAAAGAATCTTACGCCTTTAAAATAGTTTTGAATTTTGATATATTGTTTTATGTTTATTAAAACACTAGATAACTCCCTAAACATCCAATCATATAGAAGGAGAATCCAGGTTAGAGAATGGCTACCTCGGTGGATCTTGTGGACCTCGTCATCCGGCAGGTCCTGGCAGGCCTTGAACTCGTGTAGCCCGAAGTCCGCCACCTGGAGGACCCACCTGGAGTCCACCAGGCAGTTGGACGGGCAGAGACGGCCGTGGGACACGATGTCGCTCTCGTGGAGGTACACCATGCCCTGGAGCACGACATCTGGGTAAACCAGGCTCTTAGGGCAGGACATGACTTGGGACATAGCCACATCTGGGTTACCCAGGCTCCTAGGGCAGGGCATGACTTGGGACATAGCCACATATGGGTTACCCAGGCTCCTAGGGCAGGGCATGACTTGGGACATAGCCACATCTGGGTTACCCAGGCTCCTAGGGTAGGGCATGGCTTAACACTTGGGTTCAACACTTTCAATTTATATTAGTTTATATATTAATACAAGATATTAAATATATTTGTAATATATAAGAATACCTATACATATTTATTGTATCTATAATTATTCAAACGTTAGATTCACAAAAACATTAGATATAAGCTAGAACTTCTTATGGGAAATCTTCCAAAAACATGGCTACGCCTAGAATCGACCTAGGGAGGTAATTTCTCATTAGAAGGGGGGAGGGAGATGGCTCTTGGAGGATATCACTGCATTAAGTCGTGGACTCGACAATAAATAAATTGACATACCTTGATAAGATCAGCTACGAGGGATGCCATAAACATCTTGTCCTTGTTGCGGAGGTCCATAAGCTCTTTGTTTCTAAAGATGTCCTGTCAGAACACTGATGTTAGATATGTGAAGGCGTCTATACATACGTCTATATCTAATACAAAGGTACTGTAATTTGTAGATCTGAAGGAACAAGTGATTGAGAATATCTCTCTCCAAACGTGAAATTGGAATTTCATTCAATAAAACAAGGCAGCAGCGCATCAATAATTAGGTTCTCTCAAAGTACACTGACAAAGGAGAGTGGAGCAGATACCAACCTCCAGACTGCCCCGGCCACAGAACAAGGTCAGGATGCAGATGTTGGGGTAGTCCACACAGGCACCAATGAAGGGATTAATGTTTTCATGGCGCATTTCTCGGATCTGAACACACGACCACATCTTTGCAACTATACAAATATTGGCAGTTTACATTATTAACCTTGAAAGCGACAATTTGATGAAAATACTATTTTTGAATATAAACTCCCTTTGGTTTATTTATTTTTAACTTGAAGTCATATTAATACACTTATAAATATGTAATAACAACTATGACTTCAGGTTATTTATTTTTATTAAACATTCGCGCCATCTGTATGTTGGGGATGAAAATATTCAGCGCTATTTATATTAAGTCTAAAGGACCAACTTCACCATTCAGTAAACTCAAGATGAAAAGAGAAAAACAATTTAAATTTTAATATACTCACTGAAACTTTATTATTCACAAACACGATTTTTTTCAGTACCGTTTTACCTAACTACAGTGTGAACAAGCTCTTAATATTTATTTTGTGTTCCTATCAGCAATATATTTTAATTCAGACAAGGTTCTATGCATTTCTGCCTCTACGGCTGGTCTTCTGGTTTATTTTTATAGAGGTCACGACAATAATATTTTGGCATCATCAGCATAAAATAATAAATAATACATGTTAATGCTTCATAAATATATCTCGAGTTCCTTTGTTAAAGATAAATTTCCTTTATAAGACAGTTAATAAAATAACTATTAAGGCCGAAGTGTGATAAAATAACTTTACAGAGGCTGAAGTGGGTGAAATAACTTTTACAAACGAGGAAAGAGTCCATTTTCACCTAACTATATCAATGCCAGTTAGTCAACCTCTATTGTTGAATTGCTCAACCAACATAATATCTGCTTCTACACAAAGCCATCTGTAAACACAATAGTGGAATTAAAGCCATTACAAGAAGTTTCGAATACAAAACGGTTTCAGAGATGATCAAAATGGATGAGAAGCTTTATTTAAGGAAATAAATGAATCAGAGAGCGTAGGAGGAGGGGGCGTAGAGTTGAAATGTATTATTTGATAAAAGGGTTGACAAAGGAAACCACATAGCAACTTGTATTCCATTCATTGTTTCCATCTATTACACATGTTGATACCACGCAGTTTTCCGATGGATGCATAAATGTTTAATGATAAGATATGGAGCAATACCGCTTCGCTTATTATAATTTTACACAATATATATGTATGAAAAAGTGAAAGTTGTAAGGCTTATGATTTTGCTTTGTTTTAAAAATCAATATATGTTGGTTTCATATGCTTAAATTGAATATTATTACACCTTAGTTCTATATATTTTATTGCTTAAAAAGGAACACAACAAAACAAAGAAAAAAACTACAATTGCTAAATGATTTGATAACTAACTAAGAAAAAAAAGCAAAAAATAATAATATTAAAAATGTTGATGATAAAAATTGAATATGTCTGCCAGAAAAATGCTTCTATGTACTAAAAAATAAGAATAATTACAAAATTAACATATAAACTTCAAACAATATATCTTTTATAAATATTTATATAATTATATCTCTTGTGCTTGTCGGAAAAGAAGAATCTTCATGTCAGCCAATGGGAGGCAGACAACGGGGCTGCAGCGTTGCTGCGTGCGGAAGAAGGGGTTCGCGACACGCGCTTCTTAAAAGAACCTTAAGTTTGTTCTGGATGATTTGTCCTGATTTCCTAATTATTTATTGTACATACATTTAAATTACAGAATTTCTTTGATAATTAGTTCACCTTCACGTTAATATATATGTATATATAATGCATATTTTATATAAATCTTTAAATCTATTGCGCTCTTTATATCTTTTGTATTTAGTAATATTTAGCAAATGAAAACATTAAGACGCGAATGTTTCATCAGGGGGCCTGGTTTATCAGTGTGAACCCTCCCAGCGGTTTCGCCAGTTTTATTATACGTTCTTCCTAATTTGAGGGATTTTATGAGACATTTTTACTCTTTTATACAAAAATAAGTTGTCATATAAATTTTAGTTCACTAATAGACTGAGGGCAAGGAAATATTTCTTAAGAAATGGAATCATTCAATCACGAATGTCTCTTTTTGAATACAAAACAAACTTCTATTTTTCTTATTGCTATGAAAAATATTGGGAGGGATTGTGGCTTATCAATATATTTTAGCGCAGTAAGTATAGTAGAAGATTGTTTTGTATTTAAAAAGAGACATTTGTGCTTGAATGATTCCAATTATTATATATAGACTAGCGGACGTACCCGGCTTCGCCCGGGTTTTACCCGAGTAAAGGTTTGTCTAACGAATCTCTCGATAAAGTGAACATTTTTTCACGGTCCCTTGAAAAATACTCGATAAGTTGAATAAAATCAATATTAATTGATTCCCTCGGTAATTGGAAGTTAAAGGAATAGTAAATTGCCTTGGAATTGTATCATTATTCTTGTCTCAAATAAATTGCCGTGTCATCCTGAATTTTGTCTTTTCTAATTTTCTACATTACAAAATCATCGTATCATCATGATAATATTTAGAGCAGATTGTTGAATTATAACAGATAAATTAGAATATTTATCTTGATTATTTTTAGGCGAAAAGTTATTTCAAAAATTTTATTTGCTAGAAACCTTCCCAGTACTATACTAAATAACTTCCCAAAGTTTAATGGCGTTCCAATGAGTGGTTTGGTCAGGCATAAAGGACACACACACACATACATTCATTTTTATATATATAGATGGTACGTTATCATCTTATATTGAAAGATTTCTTGACCAGGAATTCGAGGTATAATCAACAGTTTCGTGTTAGTTCAATATGGAGAAATGTGGTAGTGATTTTATCTTCTGTTCACAGCCGAACTATTTATATAACTATTTATGTGGAAAATACCACAAAAGTGAATTTGTACTTAGTTCAGATGGATAAAATAATAAAAAAAGCATTTTCAGATCGTGAAACTAAAAGTTGTGGATGACTTGCACCATCTATCGGAATAAATATTACTAATATCTTTGATTTTTTAATTATTCCAGAATTATCCAAATACCGTTTCTTGATTAATCATGGCTTGCGCCATCAGCAACTTTTAGTTTCACGATCAGGCAATGCCTTTTTTCTTATATCTATTTATATATAGGCAAATAAAAACAATATATTTAATAGAAATAATTTCTTTTACCTGAAATTATAACTAATATCTTGATATAGGTTTCACGCGAAATATTTAATCAACTAAAACAATTCTAAAAATAAAAGCGTAGCATTAATTCCTGGTAAACTTCACACAACCCCCTCAAACACCAGGATATCACATTATCATCCTGTCGGGTCAAAACAATTATCGTCTGATAAAAAACTGAAATTAAAGTTGAAGAGATAATTACAGTTCTGGCCTTTTTTTTCTAGGAAAGGTGGGTTACAAATGTTGTTTACTGAAAAAACATAATGGTAACATAGAATTTATTTTAAATAATATTCCAATCGTGTTGATGATATTTGGTTTTGAAATCTTTTGATTCGAATTTTTAGAAAATGAATTATGCGAAGTGTGAACGTTTATTTATACAAAAGGTTTTTACTACAATGATAAGAATATTGGAGGGTCCTAGCCTAGAGGTGAAACCTCAATTGTTAAAATAAATAAGATTCGTTATATTTATTATGCTATCCGCTCACATGTGATGAATATATAAAGGCATGTCTCCTATATTGATATAACGTTTTTGAAGGTTAGCCAACGCGAGAGTATGTGTCATAGTAAAAAGAAAATAGATTGTAAAAATATATATATAAGAAATAATGTAAGGTATGAAAAGAAATTGACATCTTTAGTTCGTTTAAATCAAGTATTAAAATATTCTATCCGATTTTTATAAAACGATGTTTGTGAGATCAACAATGGAATATATTTCATGAGATCACAACAATTAAATATATTTCATGAGATCAACAATGGAATTTATTTCATCGAATCAACAATGGAATATATTTCATAAGATCAACAATGGAATATATTTCATGAGATCAACAATGGAATATAATTTCATGAGATCAACAATGGAATATAATTTAATGAGATCAACAATGGAATATATTACATGAGATCGAAAATGAAATATAATTTCATGAGATCAACAATGGAATATAATTTCATGAGATCCACAATGGAATATATTTCATGAGATCAAAAATGGAAAATATTTCATGAGATCAACAATGGAATATATTTCATGAGATCAACAATATAATTTATTTCAAGAGATCAAAAATGGGATATATTTCATGAGATCAACAATGGAATATATTCAACTTGAGATCAACAATGGAATATATTTCATGAGATCAACAATGGGATATATTCAATTTGAGATCAACAATGGGATATAGTTCATGAGATCAATAATGAGATATAGTTCATGAGATCAACAATGGAATATAATTTAATGAGATCAACAATGCAATATAATTTCATGAGATCAACACTGGAATATATTTCATGAGATCAAGAATGGAATATATTTCATGAGATAAAAAAATGGGATATATATTTCATGAGATCAACAATGGAATATATTTCATGAGATCAACAATAGTATATATTTGATGAGTTCAACAATGGAATATATTTAATGCTTTACAATTAAATATAGTTTATGATATATACGAAGAGGTATATTTAATGATATTTACAAGGGAATCATAAAACCTTCCGTGTTGGCCAAAAAGGTGTGAAGCTGGAAAATTGGTCGAGCCAATTCTTAGGTTAAAATATATTGATTAATTAATTAATAGATGGAAATAAATTTCAAATATTGAGAGTTCCTCTTGAGAGGTGGCAAATTTCCATCATTATTCCAGCCATAGAAAAGGACCAGCTACTTGCCACCTAAACTCCATCTGGATTCACCATTGATGAGTCAATATAAGATCCTTGTAGTAACGACACAGTGGAAGGTTTGTTTTATATGTAATAGAAACAAAAGTCATCAATAGTAACTTTTCATATAAGTATCTCAATAAATTTGAGGATCGTAAAGATAGAGGCTGCCTGGCCGGCATTCATAGTTCTTAAAATTGAAGATATTTCGGCCAGTAAATCTTTTTTTGTTATCTCGACGTTTCGACAAAAATCTTTTATCCTCGTCAGGAGCGAACAAAAATCAAAACATTTGGCAAAATAATTAAAATAATTTGAAGAAATTTTAAGAATAATTTTTAACGCTCTTTGCCAACTTTTTTAATTTTTGTTCGCTACTGACGAGAACAAAAGATTTTTGTCGAAACGTCGAGATAATAAAAAAGATTTACTGGCCGAAGTAGCTTTAATTTGAATAAATTTGAGGATGTCACAAATGCCTCTCTCTAGTATTGTGCTATTATAATCAAAGATATTAGGATAATATTGGAATTTTCAATCATGTTAATAAAAAGGACAAAATGTTAAAAAATATCGTTCTACCTTACTATCAAATAAAAACCCGAAGAATTAATTACTAAAGTGAATCAAATAAAACCAAATTTCTTTGCATACACAAAAAGTAACTGAAAACAAAAGTAATATATCTTTAAAAATTTTCTTCCCCGTTAAACAATCTATAAATAAAAGTAAATTTCCATAATAGAAAATGAGATATTTGAAGTCTATATTCAAAGAAGAAGAATAAGTATATACCAGTACAGAGACAACACCTGTTGTACCATATGGCAGATATCCCACCATCATTAAGACATGATGGATTAACTTCTTCGCAGGAAGTAACCAATATTTATGATGACATGAGAGAAATTATATGTAAAATGTGTTAAATTATTTGTAAATAACTTGAATAACATATTCATATATATATAAAGGTTTTATAATGTTTAAAGAAATTTATAGAAATACTAGCGGACGTACCCGGCTTCGCCCGGGGTTTTACCCGAGTAAAGGTTTGTCTAGCGAACATTTGTTAAAACAATTCTCTAAAAACTTATATAAAAAAAAGATATATTTTGATAATTTGAAACTCGTAAATTTGAATCTTTCGATAAAGTGAACATTTTTTCCCGGTCCCTGTGTGCCGTGTCATCCTGAATTTTGTCTTTCCTAATTTTCTACATTAGAAAATCATAGTTTTATCTAGTGAACATTTTTTCCCGGTCCCTTGAAAAATACTCGATAAGTTGAATAAAATAAATATTAATTGGTTCCTTCGGTAATTGGAAGTTAAAGGAATAGTATCTTCGCCTTGGAATTGTATCCTTATTCTTGTCTCAAATAAATTGCCGTGTCATCCTGAGATAATCTTACTTTTGATAAATAATATTTAAGATAACAAACTTAGTGATAAGAAAACTTGTTATCATCGTTACAATGGGGGCGCTGCTTGCGAGTTAAATCTACAAATCTGGAAATAACTCTAAGGATATTCAAGATATTCATGAAATTATTTTTCAAAAACCTTCCCGGTGATATACCTAATAATATCCCAAAATTTCACGGCGATTGGATGTATGGTTTTTGAATCTATAGAGTACAGACAGACAGACAGACATTCAATTATATATATATAGATTAGATGTCGAATTGAAGGTATAATGTCATTATAGAAAGCTATTACTGAACAATAATTTCCTATGTGAAAAAATAGTACAGATGTGATATTGTACTGGGATAAGTTGCATAAATTATGAAAAAGGCATCTCCTTATTGTGCAACTGAAATTTCTGATGGCTTGCGCTATCTATCGGAATAAATATCAACAAACTACCCGTTTCATGATTTTTCAGGATGCCTGAAGGACCAGTTTTTTGGTCGTTGAGGTACAGCTTGCATCACGCTGATGAGGGCCAACAGCCCGAAACGCGACCGTGGTTAGCTTTTCTTGATTAATCAAGAATGGGTATTTGGCCAATTCTGGAATAATTCAAAATCAATGATAATAGTTGATATTCATTCTGATAGGTGGCGCAAGTCATCAGAAACTTTCAGTTGCACGATAAGTAAATGCCTTTTTCATAATATTTTTCTATCTTCTGCTTCTATGACGCGTAACTGCCGATGCTACAACGTGAACTTGTTATAACCCTATGTTATTATATAAAATACAAAACCTTTTTGATACCTTACAAATAATATTTATCTAATTTATTTTAAATTATCAATACCCCTTCTATAATACCAACTATCTTATATATAATATAGATATAATTCTACCATCACATATATATATTATCTAATTTAAAATTCTCAATTCTAGGATAAACTACTCTGTAAATCGACCGCCAGATGTCGCCGTTTTCCCTATATAAAACGTTGTTGTTTCACGTTGGCCGGCTCAAATATTTTTGTACAAATGTAAATATGTAATCATTTATTTCCTTTATTCTACTCGCCTTAAGTCAGGTAGTACCTTTCTCAATTTATATATTTTATACTTTACAAGCTTGTTAAAAACAAACTAGCAAATAATGATTAAACTATTTTTACTTTTCATAATTCACCCTTTCATACCTCATTCAAAGAAAAGGTTAGAAATAGTCAATATTTCACCTTAAAATAAAATTTTGATAATTCATTGAAAAGAAACTCATGCGGTGTAACTTCAAGTGTCGTTTTACAATCACAGGCCGCAGTGTATTATATTGTATTTTTATTTTTATTACCACGATTTTTCAATATTAAAAACATACTCATGTAGCCTTAAAACAACCTAAGCAAATTCTATATCAAACAAAAATAATAACATATATATATGTGGCAATATAGTGGTAATAATGTGGTGGGAGAGAAATAATCACACGACGAGTTGGTAGAGCAATAACCCAGGCAGCCAGCCGAGAGAGAGAGGGCGAGGTTCTATCTCCGCTGAACGACCGTTTGTCGTCTGTACCACCCCCCGACTATCCAAAAATAATCCCCAGGTGTTGACGGGCGGCCCCCATTTGCCTCCCCTTTGGAATGTCGCTGCTTTCTCAATTGACCGGACTTTACATCCCATCTCTCTCTGGGATGGCTCTAGGTTTGTTTTATTATTCCTGGAAGGGTATATATTATGACATATATATATGTCATAATTTGTATATAATCAAATGCAACCCCGACCCACTATGTATGTACCATGTATGATTTTCAAAGATTTAATAAAAGAATAAGGTAACTGGAGGAAAGAAAGTAACAAAAGACATAGGAAGCAAATCTAGAGGAGAACATATTTATTAATAACGTCGCAGTTAACCTTCTGACCCCGGGTCCCTGCGAGCTAAGTTTAAACCAACACTTCCTGGAAAAACAGGACGTATCTAGTATCCGCAGAAGTTATATTAATCGAGAGACACCCAATGCTTCCTGACAGAACCGGACGTATTTTGATAGCCGCGGAAGTAAATAGAGTCGAACAAACACGACACTTCCTGACCCAGGCCGGGCGTAACTAACACCAAAGGAAGCCGCCGGCCAATCAGAAGATAGCATCTAAATAGGTCAACCAATAGGGAAAGATCATGTGATCATCTCTCAACCAATCAGAGAGAAACTGAGTCTTGGTGTTAAATCGGAAAGCAAGAATGGTCAGTAAGGTTTTCGCTCTCATAGGAACAACACCTACAGTTGTTCAGTGGCTCTCGCCGAGTTCGGACAGTTGCTCCTTCGCTTCCAACAAGGTAACATCTACTCTAGAGATCTCTCCCTCCGCTCATTTCATCTAAATCCCATCATCGCCATGTGATCAACTAATTAATAAGTCAAATCGCTCAACTCTTCTCAAGCTTTCTTCCCTCCAACCCAGTTGCCTTTTATTTTCAAAACAATCACGTGTCCTGATTATTCCTAACTGTGTGCTTCACTTACCACTCAACGACTGCGCTTCAACCAAATCTCACCATTCGCATCCAACAACAAGAAATTCCGCAACGATATTGCCACAGAACGGTTAAGTCGACAGGATTCTACAACAGTGTAATACATCAAATATTACAGTGATATAACAACTTTTGCATCATATTACATAGAGTCGACAGGATAAAGATTATAGAGCTTAATCAGGATAAAGATTATGGAAATTAGCCCAGGCGCCAGCAAAACAAAAGGCAATGACAAACCAAGAGAGAACAAACTGGCAACGAGCGGAAAGAAACTGACAACGAACGAAGCGACAAGACACACCCTGGCGACGGTAATTTTAGAACTGACCGCCGCGCTACAAGGGGCAAGATCCACGCAACTGGAAACGGTCTTCCGGAGCGCCACCCTCGGGACAACCGACGCCCGCACCGCCGGTACGTGTCCGAACAACCTGACGCCCACCGAGGAGTCGCCACCCGCCATGCCGTACCCGTACACCCGGAAGCAATCCACGCGACACGGGCCCAGTGTACCGACAACGCGATCCACTCGAATGGAAGCAGTACAAATGACTAGATTTCCCTTTCAATTGCGCGGACAGTGCAAAAGGTCCCGATCCGGTCCAACAGATATTCCAAGCCTGCCACCCCAAGCCGAAGACGCCACAATGGAGACTTTTCGAGACTAAGGTAGGCAATCCACCCAATGACACCATCAAATTGACTTTGGACTTGTATCTGACCCAGGACCTACCATGTACCTTTCTAATTGAACCAGACGCAGGTTCGAACATATTGCCGTATCATTTATACAATAGATTAAAAGCACAACTTCCCAACTTAAGTATTAAAAAACCTTCCCTTGATCTATCCATCCTAAATAGTTTTACGAAAATAATAGGACATTTAACTTTCCCTCTGACAATAGGCCAAATAACCCGTAGAGAGAACTTCCACGTGGTAAATGCATCCTTGCCATTTGGAGTTCTTACCTTAAAAACCCTTTATCAGTATAAATTAAAACTAAATTATAATCGCGGCACTATTTTCCAACTTGGCGTCCCATTGTCTAATACCATCTACCACTTTAAACATGTGTCAAATGAATGCAAGCACGGGCTAGGCCAAAACCTGTCCCAAAGGACTCGCACAGCACCCAAAGCTTTCACACATGGAAACCCTTGCCTGCATTCATTGCCCAAACCCCAAATATTTACATGCCACCATTCTAATCTCACACCACACAACTTTTCACTCAACCCAATTGCCAATACTCTATGCCCACCACATATAAAGCCACCACGACTTCAATCTACAATTCCAATAATGCCCAAACAAGTGTCCGTACACCGACACAGCTCACCCATTTACCACGCAAATATACCTCACAACATACACGCACCCATACGTCACCACGCAACAAACACGCACAACCCGCACAACAAACGCAACACGCACGCCAAAAGACAACAACAACGACAAACAAGCGCATACACAACCGTTAAGAATAACACAATCATCCCGTCTACACAAAACATAGAAAAAATTCACGCCACCAAACAACCACACAATCGAAAAACATTGCGATCTTTCCTAAAAGCTGTGAACGCCTATAAAGAGTTCATTCCGGACCACGCCCGCTTGCGGACACCACTTGTCAACCTTCTAAAAAAGGATGTCGCGTGGGTCTGGGATGACAAATGCCAGAAAGCGTTCACTAACCTGAAAGAAAACCTTACCACACACCCCACATTACACCTTTACCAGGAAGGTCTGCCATGCCAGGTGTACTGTAACACCTCAACATTCAGCATTACAGGCGTTCTTAAACAAGTCTACCCTGATGGGAAGACATACACCGTTCAACATTTCAGCCGATCTCTGCGTAGTCACGAGCGAAATTATTCAGACTTGGAACTACAATGCCTAGCCATTGTGGAAAGTGTGGATAATTTCCGCACCTGTCTAAATGGCAGAAAGTTTACAATATTTTCTGACCATCCCGCATTGCAGTGGTTGAAAGAGATCAAAGCTCCGTCAGGCAGATTGTTTCGATGGAGGTTAAGATTGTCAAGATACGAATATGAGGTCCGTAGCATAAATGGAGTACAACAACATGAAACGGGCGTTGGAAATCGTATCCCATTTTGTGGCTTTCTAGATGCGCCACTCATAAAGAGCCAACAGTCTTCTCCACCGGGAAAATCTCGCGTGACTATGGATCACAATAAACTGCGCACCGTCTCCCGAAAAGGAGTACTTAAAACTATAATCCCAAGTTCACTTACAACCAGACTTCTTAAGTCCGTACACACAACACCACCACCCAAACATCTCCAAGATGACGAGACTCATCTCAGCACAATATTATTGGCAGAACATGACACAAGACATCGCAAAACAAGTAAAAACCTGTCCCACCTGCCGATTCGCTAGAAGAATTGATGAATACAACCAACCTTCACGTAAAAATACCGACACAGGCACCAAAGCAAAGCAAGATTCGTACATAAAGCACAGCGTACCCACCACACAAACAATGCCAAAATTACCACATCCACGTCAGAGAAACGATCACACATCTCAACCTAAACCAATTACCGCCGACATATCTCTAATAAAACCATTGACGATCAAACAGGAAAACTGTAAACCTGACAACCAGTTCAATCATATCACACCACTCCCTAAAGATATCAAACAAGAGAACTGCGAACCTACCAATCATTCAAATTCCACAATTCATAAGGTTCAAGCAAATATTTCAGAGTCCCCAGTTACAAAAATGTGGACGAACATGGGGCAATATCCTATCTTTCATCTGATTTTTATCCTTTGTTTATTAGTTCTACCGTACAACTGTATCCCAATTTTATTCATTAATTACTTGTTTATCTATGCCATGCCCGCGCAGAAAATCTTCGAACTACAAGAGGTAGTTTTTAATTTAGGACAAACATTTATAAAACTTCTCATAATTTTAGGAACCATCTTCGCAGAAAATCTAAATAAACTCCGAAAAGATAGCAGTAATTGAAAGATGACCAACCAGTGTCGGAGAAATCACGCTCCAAAAACAAGATCTGAGCCGCACCAAAAATAAATAGACGGCAGGAAATGAGAATTTTGAGACACCACGACAGGAAGTGTAGTCCGCAGCGATAAATTCGGCCTCTGTAAACAAAGCGGAGCGCCTTCGTCCGATCTCCAATTTCATTCCCTCTCGTTTGCCCGACACACCCCACTTCCGTATCTCTAATTACAATGAGAAGATCCCCTATTGAGGTCAATTGGGAACCTCGCTATGCCACCGATTTTTGATTCCAGTTCGAGTCTACATATCGATGTTTACCACCCAATTCCACATCCACGAGACAACACATAGAACTAGCTCACACATTTCTTACACAACCGACTTCTAACATTTTTTCACAACACACACACAAAGACAAAAAATTATACATAAAGGTTATATAGATTTCCATGTCTCCTGTACACACAGCATAAACGCACTTGAGGGCTAGAATCACGTTTTTCACCTAAGTGTCGCTACAGATGAGACAAAAAATTTATAGGGCATAATTGAGCAAGTAAAACATTTATAGGGCAAAATGGAGCAACCAATACATGTAGATCAGGGCATGTAGATACCAAAGGGTTCCAACCAATACACCTTATTTTTCATATCAATCATTTTCATTATTTTCTCTCAATTAAAATTTAAATATTTAATCAATTTATCAATTTATTCAACTTATTACCACTTTTAATCATTAATTATCATTTTTTTTTCAATTAGTTTATATTATCATTTTTATTTATCAATTATCATTCTATTTACCACTTAGCTTATACTGCCACAACTCAATTATCAACGAAAACTCACTGGCTTTCGATTAAACTAAAAACATTAAATCACCCTTTGTTGTTGACCTTTTTATTTTTCATTTTTCTTTTTTTTTTTCCAAGCACTCAACTTTGATTTCGTTCAACTCTTATTTTTATTTTATTTTATGTTGATTTCTCAAAAGCCCTAATAAAATTCCCTCGGTTTCCATTCCCAATCTCGAGCTAGAATAATGGTTAGGCATTTTTCCTTTTTTTTTTCTCACCACTCAACCAAGCACTCAACTTTGATTTCGCTCAAAAAACTTTTATTTTATTTTTATTTTTTTTGATTTCTCAAAAGACCTAATAGAATTCCTTCGATTTCATTCCCAATCTCGAATAGAATATGGTTAGGCATTTTTCCTTTTTTTTTTCCAACATTCAACCAAGCACTCAACTTTGATTTCGCTCAAAAAACTTTTATTTTATTTTATTTTGATTTCAAAAGACCTTATGAAATTCCCTCGAATTCTTTTCCAAATTCGAGCAAAAAAAGTAACTAGGCATTTTCCCTTATCACCATGCAACAAAATAATTTTTCTTTTTCAACCAAAAATATTCAATTTTGATTTCATTCAACTATTTTATATTATTTTATTTTGATTTCAAAAGCCTTAATAGAACTCCCTCGAATTCATTTCTTAACTCGAGTAGAATTCGTTTAGGCGCATTTTCTTTTTTTTTTTGCCCACTATGTACCATAACATTCATTGATTTCTTACAATTAAAAAATTTTTTGATTTCTATTAATTATACTCAACCTATATCATCAACACCATTCTATTTTACTTATTATATCGCCACCAATGCTTGTATATAGACTCAATACCCACAACTAATTTTCCCACAAAATTATTTTTCACTTTACAGAATTCTCTCAGGCTAACCCCTTCTTGAATTCTTCACATGTAGGGGGCGCATCTGTCATAATTTGTATATAATCAAATGCAACCCCGACCCACTATGTATGTACCATGTATGATTTTCAAAGATTTAATAAAAGAATAAGGTAACTGGAGGAAAGAAAGTAACAAAAGACATAGGAAGCAAATCTAGAGGAGAACATATTTATTAATAACGTCGCAGTTAACCTTCTGACCCCGGGTCCCTGCGAGCTAAGTTTAAACCAACACTTCCTGGAAAAACAGGACGTATCTAGTATCCGCAGAAGTTATATTAATCGAGAGACACCCAATGCTTCCTGACAGAACCGGACGTATTTTGATAGCCGCGGAAATAAATAGAGTCGAACAAACACGACACTTCCTGACCCAGGCCGGGCGTAACTAACACCAAAGGAAGCCGCCGGCCAATCAGAAGATAGCATCTAAATAGGTCAACCAATAGGGAAAGATCATGTGATCATCTCTCAACCAATCAGAGAGAAACTGAGTCTTGGTGTTAAATCGGAAAGCAAGAATGGTCAGTAAGGTTTTCGCTCTCATAGGAACAACACCTACAGTTGTTCAGTGGCTCTCGCCGAGTTCGGACAGTTGCTCCTTCGCTTCCAACAAGGTAACATCTACTCTAGAGATCTCTCCCTCCGCTCATTTCATCTAAATCCCATCATCGCCATGTGATCAACTAATTAATAAGTCAAATCGCTCAACTCTTCTCAAGCTTTCTTCCCTCCAACCCAGTTGCCTTTTATTTTCAAAACAATCACGTGTCCTGATTATTCCTAACTGTGTGCTTGACTTACCACTCAACGACTGCGCTTCAACCAAATCTCACCATTCGCATCCAACAACAAGAAATTCCGCAACGATATTGCCACAGAACGGTTAAGTCGACAGGATTCTACAACAGTGTAATACATCAAATATTACAGTGATATAACAACTTTTGCATCATATTACATATATATATATATTAATTTGATTTAAATCTTCAAAATATGATTTAAAATAATACAACAGGTTTCTGGAGATGAGTTTATTTTTATTGATGCAATCTGAAACTTTCGGGAATTTCTCCCTTTCTACAAGTGTACATAAACTAATTATTATTATTCGTCCTGTAGAAGGGCAGAAATTCCCGAAAACTTGAGATTACATCAATTAAAATAAACTCATCCCCAGAAACCTGTTGTATTATTTTAAAATATATGTATTGGTATATTTATATTATATATAAAAATATGAAAAAATATATAATATATATTATATTAAAGGATATATCACAAAAACGTGTACATTGAAGCATATTAAAAATAATTTGCATAATATTGAATAAATTAAAAATAAGGCAATAACGTACACAATATGTATATAAGAAGTAAAACAAACACAAAAATATGTTTTCTAAATAAACCAATTTACTACTGTCGATTGACTATGAAAAATATTTGGGAGGGCCTGGATTATCAGTGGTAAACCAATGATTTTGTCAATTTAATTCATATTACCGCTCTTTAGAGCTCTATTATTGTATTGGGTAATTCTATTCATATACCCGAAACTGTAAGGTGGAATGGTGTTTATGGTATTTAAGTAAACTATGGACATGTGCTTAGAGGACTGTAGAATTTCATATTTGCATCGAGCAATGTTCTTCCACAAACTATAATATAAGATACCAGTTATAACAGACATAAATAAACATCATACAAAACCTGCCATCATATATAAGAAAAAAAACCATTAATCATGAAATTATCTTTTTTAAAAAGAAGATGAGATATTTTGTTTTATTTGGAAACAAAATATCTGTACTTAATAGTTTTATTTCTTATAAAAAAAACCCTACATGAATATAGCCGTATATATTTTTTTAATCATAAATTCTATCAATTTACCAAATGTATTATTAAATATTATATTCATCGCGTTTTTTGACTTTCGGTTCTGATATGTGAAAGAGGCAGGATTTTGGATTATTTAAATAATATTTTCATTCTCTGACTTTTGTATTTTGAATTGTTCTACGCAAATTGGTGGAAGTAATTTGTAAATTAGAGATTAAACTATGATTAGCACTGGGCAGACCTTAATTCCATTGTTGCTATGGACTACATCTTTCCGCGACTGACTCCAGGATTTCTCTTGCGTATAAAATCCCACGCATTGCTGACAGTGTTAGAGGAAAAGCTCCGGGGGAAGATATCGAGAGGAAGGAGATGACAGGGATACACAGACGATCTAAAACCATGGACTGGACGACACACCTACGAGGAGATGAAGAGGATGGCGGAGGAAGTATGGAGAGACCATGTGACCCACCCTCAGTAGAGGAAGACATTAAAGTAGCAGGATAAAACCCCACATTCTCTGTGACTCCAGGATTCCTCCATTGTGTAAAAGCCAAGACTTCAAGAAGATAAAACACCAGGATATTAGACAATATTGGACTGTCAGCTGTGTGTGTTTTCTGTACAATTGATATTTTTAAGTTTCTTATTGATAAAAGTGTGTGTGATTAATAATATACAGATAAAATATATTGTAGGTAGAAAGTTGAAACAAGATTTAAACTTACTTAGATCATGATTCTTCAGATTAAAGAAATACACAAAAATGCTCCTGTTTTCATTTCAATCTTTTATGTAACAAAAATAAGGTGTATATATTAAAATGTGTGAAAAATAATCAAAAAGTAAAAAAATAAAAATAAAAAAGGTCAGGTGTTGGCATTAAAATCAAAGAAGGCATATCCTGACCACGAACACATTAGTTTTTAGAGGGCAGAGCGCCATCTAGTGGAACAGAAATGAACTAAACATTGATTTCGAGGAACAGCCTAAATCAACGTTTAGTTGATTTCTGTTCCATTAGATGTCGCTCTACCCTTTAAAAAGCTCATGTGCTTCTTTTATTTTAGTATTAAAATGTCTTATTCGAAATTAGAGAGCGATTCTATACCTTAAATTCCATATTTAGTAAAAAATATATATAAAATCAGTTGCTTGTCGTGTTACAGTTCTTTAACCATGCCACATATAACTTCAAGTCGTAGGTTCATTAGCATAGTGTAATATCCCTCCTGTATCCGAGTGGCCCAGGACGCGGAAAGCTACAAGAAAGTAATCCTAGGAGATTATTCCTCGGCAATTAATATTTAGCCGGAAATTACTCCACTTTATGGCGCTATAGAAGTCTCAGGGCGCCACTTCAGTTTCTTCCTTCCTTCTTCCTATATCTCGATCGGAGACATTTTGAATTATCGTAACCGCGATCCCTACATGGTGTATTTTTCTGATATAGTATAGAGATTTTTTTTTGAATTTCCGGCAATTACGGTATATGCTATCTTGACTAAAAATTTAATAAATAACTTACCGCTGGTTTTACAAATATTTATTGTTGGAGATTTCGGGTCTTGTCTTTTCGCAACCTTTAGATTAAAAATATATGAAAGATACAGTGAAAAATAATTCTCCATTATCTTCCATTTATTCTGCCTAAAGGTTGGCAAAGGGGGAAAAATCCAAAGGATCCATAAATAAATATATTAAAAAATTTGCGATAAGTCATTTATTGAATTTTGGCAGCTTAGAAATTTATATTCAATTAAAGTTAATTAATACGAAGGCAGCTTTCTTGAAAATCCTAAAAAATAAACTAACACCACATTATGTTCAAATCAATAGGCTTGAGGGATAAGTCTCTTTTAAAAGAGACTTATCCCTCAAGCCTATTGATTTGAACATAATATTATGGGATTACCTATTAATTATTAACACCACATTAGCCAAAATGAATAGAGAAGTTCTGGTTTAAAAAATAATATCTTCCATATATAGTTTTATATCATTACCTTTCAGTTCTCTGTTCTAAGGTCTTACTAACGGGGTTTTATATCTACTTGGTGGTTCAGCTCTCTATTAAAATATACATTTTTGCTCAGTTATCTTGATTCCTGAAGAAATATGAACTTATCTGTCTGCTAGAGGGAGTGAAGATAACTCTCGGATAAGTATATTTTGGAAATATATCTTATATAAATTGCTATAATCATTGAATGGTAGATGAAATATTGGTAGTGTCTTGTTTATTAGTGATCAATGCTTCGCTAGTATAATAATTAAATACCTATCATAAAGCTTTACAAGAGAAATATTTTAATATAACTATTTTATATTTCTCTACAAACGGAATTCCTACACAGTTCCATCCAAATTTTATAGTCGCTCAATTTGTTACATCACACCGAAAATTCCAGAAATACTTACATAAAAGAGGTCTATCAGAAACACCAAATTGTTCCTGCGGAGAAACTGAAAAAACTGCTCTTCACCTTATCTACGACTGTTCGAACTTTGCAGAAGTGAGACATCGAATGTTCCCTGATATAAATGTTTTTTTTTCTCTTGCATCAGCCATTTTGTTTATATATATTTTATGAAATCTGTCAATTAATACATGTAAATGTGTGAATATTCAATTCTAAGTTTTAATTTCTTTTTGTTTGTTTCCTCTGTAATAGGCGCAAATATTTCAATATCGCGCCTGGTTGATTAAGAAATTGAAAAAAATAATTTAAAAATATATGAATATAATAAAATGATTTTCATTTATTCTGATTGTGGCATAATTCGTAATAGTTTATAATTTTAAAATTAATAAAAAATTATCAATACCTATCTTTTTATTGGGAAATAGCAAGATTCCTTTTCGAGCAACTAAATAGTTTCATTTTTCATTTGCCATTGTTAAGCCAGTAAAAGAGATTCGTTGCTCGGAAAATAGCTCGCTATTTCACAATAAAAGATATAAATTGTTTAAGCAAAAATTCGAGAATCACGGGACGAGTGTCTTTTGTACGAAGATTTATTGTAAATCGCTCAAGCTTTCGGGTCAGCCCGAAAGCTTGAGCGATTTACAATAAATCTTCGTACAAAAGACACTCGTCCCGTGATTCTCGAATTTTTGCTTACTTTATTGAATGGGATTCCAGTACTTATAGTAATATAACTTGTTATTTTAATATTAATTTAAAAAAAACTTTCAAAAGAATTTACCCAATAAAATTTTTTAAAAATAATTTATTCACTTCTTTAATTTTTTTTTTCAGAATTAGTTTGCTTTTCTCTCTGATCTTTCTATGAACAATTTTACTAATATAATCTCTCTAAGTAATATGAAATGACTCATCTTTTCTTAAACCTTTTTGTTAATAGCTACTAATCTATTAACACATCTTACAATACTCATTTCTATAAATTAAATTGAAGATTTCATCTGAAAATTTAAATATTCTACGAAATGTGTTTTCCTTTCTTTCCAATGCTCTTTAGAGTAAAGTGTAAATTAAAAGAAAAATCAGTAAACAAGAATATGAAGATAATGGCTCATTAATAATTCAGAGTATAAATTTGATGAAAAGTTGTTTAAATTCTCAGAGAGAAGAATTCTGTTGAATATTCGGAAAAAAAATATTCAGGGAATATCGCCTACACAAATTCGCCCACAAGAGACCTAAATATTAATTTAATTTATCCATTTACATGTGCTATAAAACTTGGTTATTTTTATCTTCACAGTAATTATCAGACGATTGATTGAAATTCTTTATTTAAAGTCTTTCTTTTGTTTTCTTGTTAAAGTTTCATTTTAAGAACAAGTTAGGATTTATCAGAAATTCTGCGAAACAAAAATAAAGTAGACAATTGACCAGCTCTTTTGTTGTTTTAGATGGAGGATGGCATATATAATATGTATATGTTATGAATAATTTGTTTATTGTTAGATAAAGGGTTGATAAGACAAAGGATCGATAAGATAAAGGGTTGAAGGTGCAGTCGTGATTAGAAAAAGATAATTATTTACCATCAAGAAGCTTTAATTTTCAATTACTTGAGGAAAGATTACCCATTAGTTATTTTCACAATATATAGAATTTATAAAGTTAATCCTATATTAGTGATTCAAAGAGATAGATATATTAACTACGCATATTTACAACAAACTGAAAGTCATTCTAAAAAACGATGATAACTAAAAAGTAGAATTATCAATGAATAAAAATAAAAAATATATATTTTTTAAAATATAGAAATATTTGAGTTTTTAGATTATTTAATTTATATATATATATGTAATATATCCAAAGTTATTACACTGCAATATTTGATGTATTACACTGTTGTAGAATCCTGTCGACTTATCCGTTCTGTGACAATATCGTTGCGGAATTTCTTGTTGTTCGATTTGAATGGTGAGGATTGGTTGAAACGCAGTCGTTGAGTGGCAAGTGAAGCATACAGTTAGGAATAATCAGGACACGTGATGGGGTTTGAAAATAAAAGGCAACTGGGTTGGAGGGAAGAAAGCTTGAGAAGGCGGAGCGGGTTTTGATTGTTAATTATCTGATCACAAGGTGGTGATTGTACTTAGCTACGGGATGAGCAGAGGGAGAGAGGTCCAGAGCAGATGTCACCTCCTTGGGAGCCAAAGCACTACTGATCTGAACTCGGTGGGAGCCAAGTCGCTACTGACAATTCTTGTCTTTCGATTTAACACCACGAGTTGTCTTCCTTCCCATTGGTCGAAGGATGGAACGTGCCCGTTTTTCTATTGGTTGACCTATTTAGTTATTCCTTCCTAATTGGACCGGCGGCTTTCTTTGGTGAAAGATATGCCCGGCCTGATAGGAAGTATCGGGTGTTAGTTCGACTCTATTTACTTCCGCGGCTATCAAATACGTCCGGTCTTGTTCCGGAAATTGGGCGTCTCTCAAACTTTTATAACTTCTGGTCACCAGATACGTCCTGTCTTGTCCGGAAATATTGGTTTAAACTTAGCTCGCAGGGTTTCCGGGGTCAGAAGGTTAACTGTGACGTTATTAATAATTATGTTCTCTTCTAGATCTACTTCCTATGTCTTTTTGTTACCTTCTTTCCTCCAGTTACCTTATTCTTTATTAAATCTTTGAAAATCATACATTGTACATGCATAGTGGGTCGGGGTGCATACAATTATATACAAATTATGACAGATGCGCCCCCTACATGTGAAGAATTCAAGAAGGGGTTAGCCTGAGAGAATTCTGTAAAGTAAAAAATAATTTTGTGGGAAAATTAGTTGTGGGTATTGAGTCTATATACAAGCATTGGTGGCGATATAAGAAGTAAAATAGAATGGTGTTGATGATATAGGTTGAGTATAATTAATAGAAATCAAAAAATTTTTTAATTGTAAGAAATCAAAATGAATGCTATGGTACATAGTGGATTTAAAAAAAAATGCGCCTAACTAATTTCTACTCGAAATTGGAAAACAATTCGAGGGAGTTCTATTAGGGCTTTTGAGAAATCAAAAATAATATAAAAATAAAAAGTTGGACGAAATCAAAGTGAATGCTTGGTTGCATGGTGAGAAAAAAAAATGCTTTGTTGCATGGTGAAAAAAAAAGAAAAATGCCTAACTAATTTTTTGCTCGAATTTTGGGAAAAGAAATCGAGGAAATTTCATAAGGTCTTTTGAGAAATCAAAAATAAAAATAAAAATAAAAATTGGAAGAAATCAAAGTGAATGCTTGATGCATGGTGAAAAAAAAAAAGGAAAAATGCCTAACCATATTCTCGCTCGAAATTGGGAATGGAATTCGAGGGATTTTTATTAGGTCTTTTGAAGAAATCAAAGTAAAATAAAAAGTTGGAAGAAATCAAAAAATAATATAAAAGTTGGAAGACATCAAAGTAAATGTTTGGTTGCATGGTGAGAAAAAGGAAAAATGTTTTGTTGCATGGTGGAAAAAAGAAATATAAAAAAAAAGAATGTTTTTGTAAATCAAAATAAAATATAATATCCAATTTTAAAAGAAAACCAATGAGTTTTCGTTGATTTGAAATTATGATAATATAAACTAATTGGAAAAAAAAAAGATAATTAATGATTAAAAGTGATAATAAGTTGAATAAATTGATAAATTGATTATATTTTTAAATTTTAATTGAGAGAAAATAATGAAAATGATTAATATGAAAAATAAGGTGTATTGGTTTGAACCCTTTTGTATCTACATGCCCTATAAATTTTTTAATTGCTCAATTATGCCCTATAAATTTTTTGTCTCATCTGTAGCGACACTTAGGTGAAAACGTGATTCTAGCCCTCAAGTGCGTTTATGCTATGTGTACAGGAGACATGGAAATCTATATAACCTTTATGTGTAATTTTTTGTCTTTGTGTGTGTTGTGAAAAATGTTAGAAGTCTGTTGTGTAAGAAATGTGTGTGCGTGTACCTTGTTTGATTTTCGAATGACAGTCGATTTGATTGACATTGTAAAAGTCGATGCGCAGGCTTGAATTGGAATCCAAAATCGGTGGCATAGAGAGAGGAATCTGTGCGGGGAGCGGTGACCTAATTTTACGTGTTGGCCAGAAGAGGGGTCCGAAGTAATTGGAGATCG
This sequence comes from Cordylochernes scorpioides, assembly GCA_030710605.1. Classification (NCBI taxonomy): domain Eukaryota; kingdom Metazoa; phylum Arthropoda; class Arachnida; order Pseudoscorpiones; family Chernetidae; genus Cordylochernes; species Cordylochernes scorpioides. The sequence continues at coordinate 31,206,845 of CP092865.1, read as the reverse complement.
GAAACGAGGCGCTCCTTTCTGTTTGCATAGGCCGAATTTATCGCCGCGGAACTACGCTTCCTGTCGCGGTGTCTCAAAATTCTCACTTCCTTCCGCTTATTTATTTTTGGATGCGGCTCGGATCTTGTTTTTGGAGCGTGGCTTCTCCGGCATTGGTTGGTCATCTTTCAGTTACTTCTATCTCCTCGGAATCTATTTAGATTTTCTGCAAAAATGTTTCCTAAAATTATGAGAAGTTTTATAAATGCTTGTCCAAAATTAAAAACTGCCTCTTGTAGTTCGAAAATTTTATGAGCGGGCATGGTATAGATAAACAAATAATTAATGAATAAAATTGGGATACATTTGTATGGTAGAACTAACAAACAAAGGATGAAAATCAGATGAAAGATAGGGTATTGCCCCATGTTCTCCCATATTTTTGTAAATGGGGACTCTGAAATATTTGTTCGAACCTTATTAATTGTAGAATTTAAATGATTGGTAGGTTCGCAGTTCTCCTGTTTGATCGTTAATGGTTTTATTAGCGATATGTCGGTGGTAATTGATTTAGGTTGAGATGTGTGGTCGTTTCTCTGACGTGGGTGGTGTAATTTTGGCATTGTTTGTGTTGTGTGTACGCTGTACTTTATGTACGAATTTTGTTTTGCTTTGGGGCCTGTGTCGGTATTTTTACGTGAAGGTTGGTTGTATTCATCGATTCTTCTAGCGAATCGGCAGGTGGGGCAGGTTTTTACCTGTTTTGCGATGTCTTGTGTCATGTTCTGCCAATAATATTGTGACGAGATGAGTCTCGTCATCTTGGAGATGTTTGGGTGGTGGTGTTGTGTGTGTACGGACTTAAGAAGTCTGGTTGTAAGTGAGCTTGGGACTATAGTTTTAAGTACTCCTTTTCGGGAGACGGTGCGCAGTTTATTGTGATCCATAGTCACGCGAGATTTTCCCGGTGGAGAAGACTGTTGGCTCCGTATGAGTGGCGCATCTAGAAAGCCACAAAATGGGATACGAGTTACAACGCCCGTTTCATATTGTTGTACTCCATTTATGCTACGGACCTCATATTCGTATCTTGACAGTCTTAACCTCCATCGAAACAATCTGCCTGACGGGGCTTTGATCTCTTTCAACCACTGCAATGCAGGATGGTCAGAAAGTATTGTAAACTTTCTGCCCATTAGACAGGCGCGGAAGTTATCCACACTTTCCACAATGGCTAGGCATTGTAGTTCCAAGTCTGAATAATTTCGCTCGTGACCACGCAGAGAGCGGCTGAAATGTTGAACTGGGTATGTCTTCCCATCAGGGTAGACTTGTTTAAGAATGCCTGCAATGCCGAATGTTGAGGTGTTACAGTGCACCTGGCATGGCAGACCTTCTTGGTAAAGGTATAATGTGGGGTGTGTGGTATGGCTTTCTTTCAGGTTAGTGAACGCTTTCTGGCATTCGTCACTCCAGACCCACACGACATCCTTTTTTAGAAGGTTGACAAGTGGCGTCCGCAAGCGGGCGTGGTCCGGAATGAACTCTTTATAGGCGTTCACAGCTTTTAGGAAAGATCGCAATGTTTTTCGATTGTGTGGTTGTTTGGTGGCGTGAATTTTTTCTATGTTTTGTGTAGACGGGATGATTGTATTATTCTTAACGGTTGTGCATGCGCTTGTTTGTTGTTGTTGTCTTTTGGCGCGCGTGTTGCATTTGTTGTGCGGGTTGTGCGTGTTTGTTGCGTGGTGACGTATGGGTGCGTGTATGTTGTGAGGTACATTTGCGTGGTAAGTGGGTGAACTGTGTCGGTGTACGGACACTTTTTTGGGCATTATTGGAATTGTAGGTTGAAGTCGTGGTGGCTTTATATGTTGTGGGCATGAAAAGTTGCGTGGTGTGAGATTAGAATGGTGGCATGTAAATATTTGAGGTTTGGGCAATGAATGCAGGCAAGGGTTTCCATGTGTGAAAGCTTTGTGTGCTGTACGAGTCCTCTGGGACAGGTTTTGGTCTAGCCCGTGCTTGCATTCATTTGGTACATGTTTATATACATGGTTAAAGGGGTAGGTAGGGTTAGATAAGAGTTCAAAGTCAATTCTTGACGCCATAGGGGGGGTGCCTACCTTAGTCTCGAAAGGGCTGCTCGGCTGGGGTGTCTCTGGCTTGAGTTGGTTGGCTTGGGGCTCGGGACTGCTCGATGTTGGCATTCGCTGTGCCAGTGCCTCGCGCCGCAGAACTTGCAGTTGGACGGCGGAAGAGGTGCATTCCATGCATCTGGGCGTCGGGGTGTGCTGTGATACGGGTACGGCATGGCGGTGGATGACTCCTCGGTGGTCGGTGTCCGGTCTCGGTGACACTTGCCTGGGGTGGTGGCACGTGCGTCGGCTGCCGCGCTCATCTCGCCTTTCGGTCGGCGGGGGGTGTGGGCTGCTCCGGGGGTGGCGCTACGGAACGTCGTTTGTAGTTGAGTGGACCTTGCTCCTTGAAGTGCGGCGGTCAGCTGCAAAATTATTGTCGCCAGGGTGTGTTTTGTCGCTTCGCTCGTTGCCAGTTTCTTCCCTCTTTCTTTCGTAGGGTTGTCCGTTTTTACGCCTATGGGATCCTGATTAAGCTCCATACTATCTTTATCCTGTCGACTCTATGTAATATATCCAAAGTTATTACACTGCAATATTTGATGTATTACACTGTTGTAGAATCCTGTCGACTCTATGTAATATATCCAAAGTTATTACACTGCAATATTTGATGTATTACACTGTTGTAGAATCCTGTCGACTTATCCGTTCTGTGACAATATCGTTGCGGAATTTCTTGTTGTTCGATTTGAATGGTGAGGATTGGTTGAAACGCAGTCGTTGAGTGGCAAGTGAAGCATACAGTTAGGAATAATCAGGACACGTGATGGGGTTTGAAAATAAAAGGCAACTGGGTTGGAGGGAAGAAAGCTTGAGAAGGCGGAGCGGGTTTTGATTGTTAATTATCTGATCACATGGTGGTGATTGTACTTAGCTACGGGATGAGCAGAGGGAGAGAGGTCCAGAGCAGATGTCACCTCCTTGGGAGCCAAAGCACTACTGATCTGAACTCGGTGGGAGCCAAGTCGCTACTGACAATTCTTGTCTTTCGATTTAACACCACGAGTTGTCTTCCTTCCCATTGGTCGAAGGATGGAACGTGCCCGTTTTTCTATTGGTTGACCTATTTAGTTATTCCTTCCTAATTGGACCGGCGGCTTTCTTTGGTGAAAGATATGCCCGGCCTGATAGGAAGTATCGGGTGTTAGTTCGACTCTATTTACTTCCGCGGCTATCAAATACGTCCGGTCTTGTTCCGGAAATTGGGCGTCTCTCAAACTTTTATAACTTCTGGTCACCAGATACGTCCTGTCTTGTCCGGAAATATTGGTTTAAACTTAGCTCGCAGGGTTTCCGGGGTCAGAAGGTTAACTGTGACGTTATTAATAATTATGTTCTCTTCTAGATCTACTTCCTATGTCTTTTTGTTACTTTCTTTCCTCCAGTTACCTTATTCTTTATTAAATCTTTGAAAATCATACATTGTACATGCATAGTGGGTCGGGGTGCATACAATTATATACAAATTATGACATATATATATATAAATATTCCTTTCGATTTTGTTCAAAAAGTAAAAACAATTGGACAAATTCATTTTGTAAGCTTGTATACTCCATAATTATATATATATACTCCATATTTTATATATAATGGAGGTTTAATTTCTTTCGTGAAAAAGGTGATAACACGATTCAAACAAAATATTAATCTATTTAACCATTGAAACTATTTGAAAAGGGTGCTTTTTCATTTATATGCTCTTTTTAAAATATGATGTATTTGAGGAAATAATTTTGCACCAAAGGATACTTTTACAATAGAGTATTATAATTCTGTCTTCCTTAATAGCAAATTGTTGTTTCGGGAAAAAACGATTACGGCGTTCGTTATATTGTCGCATAAAACCTTACATGCGAAATAAAAATTTGATTACTATCATATTAAAATACTCACATATGCAAATAAATCTTAAATAATATTATAATTGTTTAATAGGTTAATATTTTCATAAGTAAAAATTGAGATGTAAATGAATTACTCATGATCGCATTGTACTCATGATTGCATTGTAATACATTAATTAAACTTTTCATAGCAGTTTTATTATTATGAATTGCAAATGAATTTTACACTTTTCAGAAAAATAGAACTGAATTACAAGTAATCAGGATTATACATTTCAATACAATTACAATATTTTGAAAATAATAAATTACAAAGCAACCATTATTATAAAGTAAACAACACATTTTAAATGTATTATAAGTACAAACTCTGCTACCACACATGTATAGAGATGCACATTATTTGAGATTGTTTCAATATTCTTCCATTATTGTGACACATTATATAATTTGTTATTTGCTTAATTTTCAAATCTAGAATAAATAATGATTATCCTGATATATTACATTTTCTGTAATCACACAATTGCAGGCAATCATTAATTAAATTTGCTATAATTACACTTACAAGAAGTTGTAATTACATTTTCCATAATTACAAGTTACCATCATTACATTTCGCCCAACTCCCTATCTGATAATTTGATATATAGGTTTTATAATTTGTAATACAATAAAACCTCCATGAGACGACACTCACGCCAGAGAATACCTCTCTACAGAGAACAATTTTTATTTGAAAAATTACCATTTTTACTATTTAGAAACTTTCCGGTTAGAGGACACCTCTCCTTAAAAAACAATTTTATCTGCAATTAGGTGTCTTTTACAGGGAGGTTCTACTGTATATATATAGAAAGATAAATGAAGAATAAAAAAAAGAAACATAATGAGTAAGTTAGGCTTATATTGCTATTTTTGAGGAGAATATTCTGAATGTATCAATAAATATTCAAAATGTTTAACAGCAAAAGATTTAACAACGGAACCAAACATACATATCGGCTTTGACACGTCATGAGCTTGTCCAAAAACAAAAACAACTGTTATATAATGTTTATATTATTCATTAAAATAATAAATATTAATAAAAGCAAATTTCAAAGTTTTGACATTTTCACAAATACCTTGAGATATCTCAAGAATTCAATAATAAAATAAAAATTGTATTCTTACTCAATATTGTGGGCACGTGGAGAAATACTATCACATAACAATGATTATAAACTACATAGGAATTTTGATTTTATGTTGATCTCTAGATTTCCTTTCTGGCGTTTACGTGTAATTATTTTAGGGAGGTGAAATCTTCTTTTAAATAAAACTTCGAAAAGACAAGGTATCCTAGTAAACTGTGAAATTATTAGATAGTAGTTATGTCATGTATATTTTCAGTAACATATTTTTAAGTGGAGTCATTCAATTATATAAAAATAATTACCTTACGGGGTCAAAGTACAGCAAAAATAATTTTTAGTTATTGATGGCTTTGCTAAATAGTATAATCGTGTCATTGACAAAGTCACAACACCAATTTTTGAAAATTCAAGACGTTCACCTTAAGATCATGATCTCAAAATAATGGCTTTGAAAGTCCAGAATGTCCTTTGACTTAATAAGTTCCACAAGAGATCCATGAGATCTTCAGAATTTGACAAAGAGGCGTTTATCCAAAATAGTGTCTAGGCCAATGCTACGGTGAAGATATAGATGGATATATATATATATTTTGGATATTTCTATTTATATAAAAAAGGTCATAAAAAACGGAAAAAAAACTATGCATCATATAAAAATATTCATCCATTTTCCATTCTCTCTTAACGCAATGAAGAGATTCCTCTGATGTAGAGAAAGAAGAGAGAGGCCTTGATTAAAATATATTAAAACTTAAACTTCACCACGTATACCATATATGGTTTAGAATGAGGTAAATGTAGGGCAGAATATCAGGGTGGTAACGTAGTAGAATATCTTGTTCGAACTGGAAGCATCTTTTAGTTGCACGACCGAGGCCTACTCTTTCATTCCATACACCAATAGTCTTCCTTGTATTGAAAGATCCCGGCATTAGTCAAAATTGGCTTCGTTATTTAAAAACGTCCGACTTCACCAGTAATCTTTATAAAGAGGAACGGCGTTGATCAATGCAACAAGGATTCCATAAATGTTCCTAAAATTAAAGATAGATAGGCTAGAAAATATTTTTATTATAACGTCGAAGTAATAAAAATATTTACTGGCCGAGGTATCTTTAATTTTAAGAACTATGAAATCGGCAAGGCAGCCTCTATCTTTTCAATAAATGTTGACAGCATTGAATAGAAGAATAAAGTATTGCTTTTTTGTAGGACTTTTACATCTCTCTTTCTCTTTGTCTCTCTCTCTCAAACAATTCCTAATTTTAACAAGCCTAATATTTTAAAATTAAGATATTTCAACGTTGACTAGATTGACACATTGAACCTCTCTTCTGAAGAGCTATTCAGTGGAAGTTGAAGATGTCGTCGAGAGTTAGATACAGAAGAATTGTTGTTTTCCTGATCGACCGTGTAATGGGCGGTCAATTAGAGGAATCTGTTCTGACAGATAAGCCACCCGCCATTACTGGACATTACAAATAGACATGTGGCGGTTGGACAAAAAAAATTCCTTCACTCAGAGACTGAGTTATGATACAGATATTGGCTCAGTATTGCCTAATATCGATAGGATTTGAATAGAGGAAATATTCACCTATAATCCACCCACAGAGACAATATTTTAGTAGTAATATATTTTAATATTGATAGAACAATCAATCATCTTAATGACTCTATAAAATGTCATATAAACCTGAATACGTTACTATTACTACTTGCGGCGACGGTCAATAGATGGCGTCAGATTTTGACGTTAATTTTGACGGGAGAAGCGCCCATTGCTTCTATGGATTAATTTCCTCCCGGCAAATTTTCCATCTATATATATATATATATGATATTTAAAAAAAATCAAGATATAAAATAGACAATAATGTATCACACATATTTGTAATACAACAACGACAAATAAAAAAATTCTAGAAATATTTTAAAAATCGAGAAAAAAAAAACACTAAGACTAAAAAAATAGCTTCGAGCAAAGACATTATTTTTATTTTGAACAATGGAAATCTCTCTGCTCCCATACATTTTTATTTTTTAACTAATATAAATATATTATTTAAAATTATATATATTTAATTGAAAAGAGGTATATATATGATCAAAAATAATTTATTTTACCAATATTTCAGTTGGCTGAACTTCAACCTTTTTCAAGTTATTATAAGATATGATTACAACATATATACAACATAAGATAAATGTTATAATAACTTGAAAAAGGTTGGCGTTCTCAGCCAACTGAAATATAGGTAATATGAATTATTTTTGATCCAATATATGCCTTTTTAATTAAAAATATATATTTATGGATTGCTCTAATAAAAAAAATAAATATATATTATATAATCAAAAACTCAAACATTTCTATATTTTAAAATATATATATTTTATTTTATTCATTGATAATATTACTTTGTTATCATCGTTTTCAGAAAGACTTTCAGTTTTAGTTGTATAGTTTTCGTTGTAAATATGCGTAGTTAACATATCATTCCTTTTAAATCACTAATATAGGATTAACTTTATAAATTCTATATAATGTGAAAATAACTAATGTGTAATCTTTCCTCAAGTAATTGAAAATAAAAGCTACTTGACGGTAAATAATTATCTTTTTTTTTTATCACGACTGCACCTCAACCCTTTATCTTATCGATTCTTTGTCTTATCAACTCTTTATCAACAACAACAAATTTATTCATAACATATATATCTTATAATATAAAAAAAAGATATTTTCTGCCCGATATTTGATCATGTTGAGGATTATTGTAATGGTGGTGCAGTCGTGGCTATAATATTGAAAGAATAATGGTTTTGATCAGATATTGCTTTATTGAGCTGAGAAATGATTCATATTAAAAACATAATTTTGTACAAGTACTGCCTGGCTTAAGGCGTAAGAATAAATAAAACAAAAATTATTTACATAATTACATATGGTTTGAGCTGACCAGCGGGGAAGAACAACAACGAGATTTTTATATGGTAAGCGTGACCTCTGGCGGTCGATTTAAACAGAGTATTTATCTATGAAATATATAATTTTTAAAATAAAATAATACTTTAATATAACATAATTTTAAATGAAATATTTTAATATAACATTTCCCCCCTGTGAAGAGAATAATATGGGGTAATTAAGAGTAAAGTGGTAAAAAATATAGCTTTAAAAAAGATAAAATGATTAATGGAAAGAAAATAATGTGTGAGAGGCGATATTCATTTATCATATTGGTTTTTGTATGGTAACCAATAGACAGGAAAGTACAAAATTATATAAATGATAAAAATGTGAATAATAACAAAACAATTGGGAGCAAGTGAAAATAAAAATGTGATAATCCATAATCATATTGGTTTGTTGTTAACCAATAGAGACAGGAAATTACAAAAATGATAATTTGAATAATGATAACAAAAATGTGGTGAAGAGTGAAAATGTGGTTGATTGAAAATTGTGGCAAAGAGTGAAAATTGTGGTAAAGAATGAAAATTGTCGTAAAGAGTGAAAATTGTGGTAAAAAGTGAAAATTGTGGTAAAGAATGAAAATTGTGGTAAAGAGAGAAAAAAGTGTTCCATAATCGTATTGGCTTATTGTGAACCAATAGATTGGATAGACAAAAATAAAATACACATATTATATTAAAAATGAGGAAAGAAAATAAAATGAATGCATATTAAAAAAGTGAAAAATAAAAGGGTGATATCCCTTGATCATATTGGCTTGTTGTGAGCCAATAGATTGGGAAAAACATGATAAAATGACATTATTAAAAATAAGAAAAATGCATGATATTTACAAAAGTATATAAATGAAAAATGATGAATAACATTGAAAACAATATTAAAATTACATTAGTAAAAAAGATAGGTGGAAACATTTGATGATTATAAGAAAAGGCATTTATAAAAAAAAGCAATAAGTTGAGACAAAAGTATATGTACAAAAGGCAAATGTGAAAACAAGGTATGAAAATGTAAAGATTAAAAAAAAGTAATGGTAGCAATAAAGAATGATCATTTTAAGAAAAAGAATCAAGGTGGATAATTATAAGAGGTAAAATTTACATAGTTAGTATCGCTAAATTTGCATATTTGTTAGGTGATATAAGAAATATGATGGAAATAATTGTGTTATCAAAATATAATAAAAAAGGAAATGTTGAAATATGTTAAACAATGAAAAATATTAGCTAATTATTTAAAAGATAATGATAGTGTAAGAAAATGCAATTTATTATTGTTGTTCTCCTGGCCGACTGCTTTGCATATGATGTATTAAAACTGATATGGTGTAAATGGCCTAAATTATTTGAAGATAAAAAATGGCGTGAGATATATTATGGCATTTAGGAGCTAACTATACAAAGGAAAATAAGAATTAAAAGGATTAAAGGGCAATGGTAAAATTGGTATCTGAAAATGTTTAACAAAAAGGAATATCTCTAAATATGTGAATGAAAACTATTGAAAAGTATGGGTGAGAATTAGAAAGTGCACATTAGTAATGTAAAAGGCAGATACAAAGTACCTTGAAATAGAAGATGGGCTGGATTTGAAGATCTCGGGAGATGGCCGGCGTTGGGCGGAAGGTGTGATGGCCGGAGTTGGCTGTAGATGGAGATGGCCATGTCTGCTTGAAGATTGGTATGTTTTCTTGTAGAGGCTATGTTTTCTTGGAGATGGACTATGTTTGGTTAAAGTAGGTTATTTTTGGTTGAAATAAGCTATTTTTGATTAAAATGAACTATTTTTGATTGGGAGATTTGCATATTTGAGTTTGAAAAAATTTTGCTTTTGGCATATTGAACAAACAGGTAAATATCCTGTCGACTAATAATATATTTTAATATAAAAAAGATAAGATTTTCTGTTTGTTTTGGATCATCTTGATGATTATGCTATGGTGGTGCAGTCGTGGCTATAATATTGAAAGAATAATGGTTTTGATCAGATATTGCTTTATTGAGCTGAGAAATGATTCATATTAAAAACATAATTTTGTACAAGTACTGCCTGGCTTAAGGCGTAAGAATAAATAAAACAAAAATTATTTACATAATTACATATGGTTTGAGCTGACCAGCGGGGAAGAACAACAACGAGATTTTTATATGGTAAGCGTGACCTCTGGCGGTCGATTTAAACAGAGTATTTATCTATGAAATATATAATTTTTAAAATAAAATAATACTTTAATATAACATAATTTTAAATGAAATATTTTAATATAACATATATATATATTAAAAAATGGCATATCCTGACCAGGAGCACATGTGCTTTACAGAAGGCATATATAATATAAATATAAAGCTTATATATATATATAATATATATATATATAATAATATATATATACATATATCTATATATATAAAAATGAATGTTTGTATGTTTGTGTGTTTGTATGTTGGTTTGTATGACTCCTATACAAATTCGCAGTAGATCACTAATTCAAACCAAAATTTCCATACATAGGTAAAAAATAACGAGGATGACGATAGGCTATTTTAAAATATATATAAATCATTTATTAAAACTATATAATCAAATTATTCAACTTAGCTCACGAGCAGCGCCCTCTAGAACACTCAGGCGGGCGATGGCGGCGCGCGACGATTGGCTGCCGGCGCAGCACGTGACTTCCCTGCCCCCCCCCGCCGAGTAAATGAGATCTCCCGGCTGACGGCCGGTTGAGCGGCCGGCCGGCCTCACGAGCAGCGCCCTCTAGAACGCGTGACGCTTTTGACGGCGCGGGGCGCTCCCAGTTGGACAGTTGCGCGGGGCAGAGTGACCTCGCGGGTGCCCTCCGGGAACTACGTCCATCTTCCATATGTAATATACATTTAATCGTGTAAACCCGGGCGTTGCCCGGGTCATTCGTCTACAAATTCTCAGTAGTTCACTAATTCAAACCAAAATTTCCATACATAGGTAAAAGAATACCGGGAAGACGATAGGCTATTTTAAAAATTTTGCTTTTTAAAAATTTTGCTGTATCATGTCTGATTATCAGATACAAAATTATTTCGGGTAAAATTCCAAAAAACAGAGACCACGGGTGAAACAGGGTACATTTAATAGGGTAAAACCCGGGCGTTGCCCGGGTCATTCGGCTAGTATATATATATATATATATATATATATATATATATAAAATGGCATATCCTGACCAGGAGCACATGTGCTTTACAGAAGGCAGAGCGCCATCTGGTGGAACAGAAATCAACTAAACATTGATTTAGCCTGTTCCCTGATATTTGGCCAACCCAATTTCTTGATAAATCAAGAAAAGCCATCCACGAACGCGTTTCGCGCTTTTTGGCGCTCGTCAGCGTGGAGTAGGCTGAACCATTGAGACCAAAAAAAGATTTTTTGATCCCAATGGCTTCCTGAAAAACCAAGAAATGGGTATTTAAGGCCAAACTTGCGTAAATACGCTTAGCACATTAAAAAACGAAATAAAAAAATAAAAGATAAAAAGATCAGGTGTTGAAATCAATATAAAAAATGGCATATCCTGACCAGGAGCACATGTGCTTTACAGAAGGCAGAGCGCCATCTGGTGGAACAGAAATCAACTAAACATTGATTTAGCCTGTTCCCTGATATTTGGCCAACCCATGATTCGTGGATGGCTTTTCTTGATTTATCAAGAAATTGGGTTGGCCAAATATCAGGGAACAGGCTAAATCAATGTTTAGTTGATTTCTGTTCCACCAGATGGCGCTCTGCCTTCTGTAAAGCACATGTGCTCCTGGTCAGGATATGCCATTTTTTATATTGATTTCAACACCTGATCTTTTTATCTTTTATTTTTTATTTCGTTTTTTAATGTGCTAAGCGTATTTACGCAAGTTTGGCCTTAAATACCCATTTCTTGGTTTTTCAGGAAGCCATTGGGATCAAAAAATCTTTTTTGGTCTCAATGGTTCAGCCTACTCCACGCTGACGAGCGCCAAAAAGCGCGAAACGCGTTCGTGGATGGCTTTTCTTGATTTATCAAGAAATTGGGTTGGCCAAATATCAGGGAACAGGCTAAATCAATGTTTAGTTGATTTCTGTTCCACCAGATGGCGCTCTGCCTTCTGTAAAGCACATGTGCTCCTGGTCAGGATATGCCATTTTTTATATTGATTTCAACACCTGATCTTTTTATCTTTTATTTTTTTATTTCGTTTTTTAATATATATATATATATATATATATATATATAAGAGTTTCTGTTGATTTTGGAATATTATTTAGATATATTATTGAGATATAGAATTATTGATTGCTAATTATTTTGAGGATACAGAGTATATTTGTAATATTTCAGTATTTTATGATATTGATTATTGCAGTCGTGGTAAAAATAATAAAATAAACTTTGAATCACAATTTGCTATAATTTTACAAATGAAACAATTTAAGAAGAAATACCTGATTTAAAGCGTAAAGAAGAGAAAATAAAAATAAGGTATTTACATATGTACAAAAAGATTTGAGCCGGCCAACGGGAAAAAACAACAATAGATTTATATAGGGAAAGCCGCGACATCTGGCGGTGGACTTTTACAGAGTAATTTGATCTGGTAATTATAATTTTAAAAAAGAATATAATTTTTATATAACATATATATTCTAAAATTATATTTTATAAAGGCTACAGATGACCTGAGGCTATAACTAGACTAGATTAAAGTTTTAATAATGTAAACTCTGTATCAGATTGGAATATTACAAGTAGACAAATGTCCCCTCTAGAGGTTTCAGAGATTTTGAAGTATAGCGTCGACATTGGGCAACTAAGGCTCGAGCCCTAATAAAAGCCAGAGCCATAAAATCCCCTCAACTGCGCCTGACTCCTGCTCAAATTTATGGCCTTGTTATATAAGGCTCGGGGAAAACGGCCAACTTTCCGCCATTGATTCCATAACTTAGGGAAATTCTAAGGAAAATATCTTCTCTTCCGCCTTAACATATGTCTCCATTCTTTTTTAAGACATCTTCCTTGAATACCAATTGTTTTTGATCCCTATGAAATATTTTTTGTTTCAAATTAATATAGAAATCAAATAATATTTATTAAATTTTCTTTTATTCGTGGATATTCTTGATTAGCTCTTTATATAGTGTTGAATATGATTTAAACACAATTTAGATTCATGAAGCTATTTTCACAAAAATGAGAGTGATATATATATTTTATGATAATTTTTGAGAGAAAGGAATCATTACAAAAGAAGGAATCGCCTGACATCATCTTGAAGAAGTAAAAAAAGTTAACGGCGACGAGTTTTTTTTTATTAATGCTGTAAATTCGGCAAGCTTTCGGACTTTTACGTCCTTCGACAGGCAACTTTTCAAGAAACTGAAAGATAATGGTAAATCAAAATTCAAAACTATTTTAAAGGCGTAAGGTCTTTTTGATATTAAACAATTTCTACTGCCCTTACTGCAATGGAAAAATTAATGAGAGGGCCTGGCTCATCAGTGGTGAACCCTCTCAGCGGTTTCGCCAGTTTAATCTACCATACCGCTGTCTTTGAATTCAAAGAGTCTATCAACAGTATCACTATAAAAGGAAGTTTCAGAAATGCAATATAACAGCGGTATGGTAGATTAAACTAGCGAAACCGCTGAGAGGGTTCACCACTGATGAGCCAGGCCCTCTCATTAATTTTTCCATTGCAGTAAGGGAAGTAGAAATTGTTTAATATCAAAAAGAATCTTACGCCTTTAAAATAGTTTTGAATTTTGATAACAGATGGCGCGCTAGTGCATCATATTATAATGGTAAATATTTACATAATTATAACTTTTCTTAGCGAATTTAATGATTATTATACAAAATTCTTTCCTCTTTATCTATGTAAACAAATTTGTTCTAAGAAAAGGATGACTACCTTAGGATGCAGGGAAAGGTAAGAAACCATCTGAAACCCCTCAGACATAAAGGTGTTAGAAACTTGGGAGGTTTGATATTTTTCAAGGTGAGGGGAGGGATTGGGTACTATTGTTATTAAATATGTGTAGGTATTGTGGAGGAAGGTCAAATATTATGTTAAAACTGTTAAGTTGGATGGATGTAATTGCTTCCAAGATGAGGCGCTGCTGTTTGTTTTTTATTCCTGTATGATGTGCAGTAGCTTGGGTTAAGTTGAAAGAGTGGCCTGTACTCTTGATATGTTGGTATATTAGGTGTCTCTATTGTTGATGTATCTTTGGTGCTCTGTTAAGCGGATGGAGAGGCCGGTTTCCCCTACGTGTGTGGCATTGCAGTTGTTGCATCTTGCAGAATATACGAGTATGGAGCCAGTTTGAAGGAGTGGATCGGGAGGAGAGCTTTTACTGATGGAATTTCTAAGTCTATGGCCAATGTTAGGAGGGTTTTGGAAGTAAACTGATATTCCGTGTTTTCTAAGGGTTTTGGCTATAATGGTGTGAGTATAGGTGTATGGGATGGAACATATTGACCTGTATATATGGGGGTGGCGGGGAATATTTGGGTTATAGGTATATCTCTGGATGATGTGTTCGGGGTAGCCCATGACCATTAAATAGTTATATATTTTGCATCTTTCAATGGTTTTAAAAATAGGGAGAGAACAGTGAGTGTATATGCGTTTGGTTAGTGTTATAACTGTATTTATATTGTGGCTGGTCGGGCAACTTGAAGTGAAATGTGTGTATGCGGGGGCTGTGTGTTTTTGTAATGAACTGTGTGGTGGTATTTTGATATGGATCTGAAAATGAGTATGCCCAGGAATGGAATGGAGTTGTGATGTTCTGCTTCTGCGGAAAAGTTGCCTGTCGAAGGACGTAAAAGTCCGAAAGCTTGCCGAATTTACAGCTTTAATAAAGGAAACTCGTCGCCGTTAACTTTTGTTTCTTCTTCAAAAAGAATTCTTATTAACTTGTTTTTCGATTCATGAATATTTTATGGTATTGGGTATGCAGTCGTGGAAATCTTAGTAAAATATAATTTTAAAAAACTTTAAATAACAATTTTCTTTAATTGTTTGATAAATTATTTGAGAAAGTGAAACCTGACTTAAGGCTTCAAGAATAAATAAAATGAAGATTACGTATTTACATATCTACAGAAAGATTTGAGCAGGCTAAAGTGAAACAACAACAATGGTTTTATATAGGGAAAGCTGCAACTTCTGGCGGTCGACTTTGCAAAGTAGTTAGGTGTATAAAATATGATTTTAAATTTTAAAAATGTATAAAATTTTATTCCGAGGATAAGTTTCTTTATTTCACAAATGATATCTCGAGCTTTCGGGTATCGTAAACTCTTCGACAGGAGTGTATAAGACTCCTGTCGAAGGGTTTACGATACCCGAAAGCTCGAGATATCATTTATGAAATGAAGAAACTTATCCTCGGAGTTTTCATGTGTTACTGCAACTTATACATCAGAGGATTCTATCTTACGATAAAATTTTATATAACATAAAGTTTCGGGAGGAATATATTTATGTACCTAGATAGGGTGAAAACATAATGCATCGTTTTGATGTATAATTAAAGGGAGAGATGCCTATCTAGGTACATGAATGAAACTTTATGTTGTATTATATCCTGAAACTTTATGTTGTATTATATCCTGAAACTTTATGTTGTATTATATCCTGAAACTTTATGTTGTATTATATCCTGAAACTTTATGTTGTATTATATCCTGAAACTTTATGTTGTATTATATCCTGAAACTTTATGTTGTATTATATCCTGAAACTTTATGTTGTATTATCCTCCTGAAACTTTATGTTGTATTATATCCTGAAACTTTATGTTGTATTATATCCTGAAACTTTATGTTGTATTATATCCTGAAACTTTATGTTGTATTATATCCTGAAACCTTATGTTGTATTATATCCTGAAACTTTATGTTGTATTATACCCTGAAACTTTATGTTGTATTATATCCTGAAACTTTATGTTGTATTATATCCTGAATTTTTATGTTGTATTATATCCTGAAACTTTATGTTGTATTATATCCTGAAACTTTATGTTGTATTATCCTCCTGAAACTTTATGTTGTATTATATCCTGAAACTTTATGTTGTATTATATCCTGAAACTTTATGTTGTATTATATCCTGAAACTTTATGTTGTATTATATCCTGAAACTTTATGTTGTATTATATCCTGAAACTTTATGTTGTATTATATCCTGAAACTTTATGTTGTATTATATCCTGAAACCTTATGTTGTATTATATCCTGAAACTTTATGTTGTATTATACCCTGAAACTTTATGTTGTATTATATCCTGAAACTTTATGTTGTATTATATCCTGAATTTTTATGTTGTATTATATCCTGAAACTTTATGTTGTATTATATCCTGAATTTTTATGTTGTATTATATCCTGAAACTTTATGTTGTATTATATCCTGAAACTTTATGTTGTATTATCCTCCTGAAACTTTATGTTGTATTATATCCTGAAACTTTATGTTGTATTATATCCTGAAACTTTATGTTGTATTATATCCTGAAACTTTATGTTGTATTATATCCTGAAACTTTATGTTGTATTATATCCTGAAACTTTATGTTGTATTATACCCTGAAACTTTATGTTGTATTATATCCTGAAACTTTATGTTGTATTATATCCTGAATTTTTATGTTGTATTATATCCTGAAACTTTATGTTGTATTATATCCTGAAACTTTATGTTGTATTATCCTCCTTAAACTTTATGTTGTATTATATCCTGAAACTTTATGTTGTATTATATCCTGAAACTTTATGTTGTATTATATCCTGAAACTTTATGTTGTATTATATCCTGAAAATGGACTTTGCCATTTCACCAGCTTAACTACCTGTTTGGTAAATTCGACCGATTTCATAACCTCTCGTAGAATGTTATGAAATATAAGCCGCCCATGTATTTATGAAGGCCATAGCCCGGTACCATGGTA
Source organism: Cordylochernes scorpioides (assembly GCA_030710605.1). Lineage (NCBI taxonomy): Eukaryota > Metazoa > Arthropoda > Arachnida > Pseudoscorpiones > Chernetidae > Cordylochernes > Cordylochernes scorpioides. The sequence goes on along the minus strand of CP092865.1, from coordinate 31,189,783 downwards.
TTCAGGTTGGCTTTAGTCTGAATTAGCTAAACCTTGTGTTTGTCTCATTATTCGTGACCCCTAAGTAAAGTTTTATACTAGGGTGATGTATACAATGTATCGTTCTGATGAATAATTAAAGGGAGACGCCATCTGTTGACTATCGCCGCAAACTAGCGGCCTCAGATCGGTGACAAAGCCACAACTCCAGCTTTGGCAAACTGAGAAGTGTCTACCTAGAGCTAATAGCCCTCGTCAGCCTAGGGTAGCTTTATTCCAAGAGATCTACACGGGATCTAATGGAATCTTCACAATCCTCCAAAGAGGTATTTAGCAGACAAAATGGATGGGCCAAATCTAAGACCAAAATATAGATGGAAGTTTTTCCGGGAGAAAATTGATCTTGTCACCGACCCGAGGCCGCTAGTTTGTGGAGACGGTCAACAAATAGCGTCTAGTTTTGACGTTTATTTTGACGGGAGAGGCTCCCTATGATTTTAAATATCAAAATTTTCCCGGAAAAATATGATCTATATATATTATAAAATAAAAGGATTTAAAAGCGCGAATGTTTCTTTTATACATAAAACGAACTTCTACTGTCCTTACTGCGATGAAAAAATATATTGGGAGGGCTTGGCTCATCAGTGATGAACCCTCCCAGCGGTTTCGCCAATTTAAATCACCAGACCGCTTCTCAGAGCTCTAATACTGTATTGGATCATTCTGCTTTTATATGCTACACTGAAGGATGGAATCTTAGAAATGGTTTTCAAGTAAACTATGGAAATAAGCTTATAGGACAGTAGAATTACATTCAAATGTTTGCTTCGAGCAATGCTCTTCAGCAAACTATAAAGACAAGGCCAGTTAGGAATAAATCAACACAAAGCAATAACGCGCCATCTATACATATATTATATATATTATAAAGAGGGTATACGAAAATTAATATTTATTCTTCAGGGGAGTCTTCGAAAGAGATCGCCTAAAACATGGCTACACCAAGTCACTCCTGGAGACATATCAGAGATTGTCATCTCGCGGACAATGTCATGAGATGTCTTTCAAAACAAAGAATCTCTAATAAGAGACCACCTTCAGAAGAAAGTGGTTTCAGCCAAGTTTTTGGTTAACTCTAATGGAAGATTCTATTGTAAATAATTCTGTATATATACACAATAATTCTATAAATATCTTATTAAGACACAATAAACATATTTAAAAAATACAGCAAACCTATATTGATTGAAGTTTTGAACAGTCTCTCACATGATGTTATATATAGTTCTTTTATATTTTAACCTACTTTTAATAAATAAAGAAACTCACCACTTTCCTCTTTTATATAGTTATTTTACAGGAAATACAATATACTATGTTTGATTTGAATTCTTGATTGATATTATATTCAGTTTATTTTTAATAATATAATCAAATATTATCTCTACAGACCTTACTGCAATGATATAAGCTATTGAATGAGAGGGATTGGTTATCAGTAGAGAACCCTCTTAGCGGTTTCGCTAGAGGATCTACAGATTAATTTGGCGAATCACTAAACACCCCTAAGCTGCTTTCCATAGAAAATACAGGGTATATCCCAAACCAATCCAATATAATAGTAGAGCGCTCTATAGATTAATTTGGCGAAAAGCCCTCTCATTCAATAACTTATTTCATTGCAGTAAGGTCTGTAGAGATAATATTTGATCATATTATTGAAAAGAAACACATTACTAGTAAAATTATATGTTAAAAGATTTATCGATAGATGGCAATTAAATTTATAAATTTAATTAGGTTGAGTGTTAAGATGACTAAGAATTTCATTTAAATTTGCTATTGTCTTGTATCTGATTTTGATATTGATTTTTTAAAGTATTCTTGTTATTCTCTCAATGCCACAATATTGCATTGGCAGTGCACAATATATGCTCGATTCTTCGCTATTGTTTGTAGGTGTGTTGATGTATCTAATATATATGTTTTTTGATGAAAGTTGGATGATATTATTTATTTTTCATCTAAAAGTTTTAATATTTGAGTAGCAGTGGGTGGAAATTCTATTAGTGTTACAATTACGAATATTTTATGATTAATGGGGATAAATGAATTAAAAATTAATAAATATTTGTCTGTATGTGTTGATTTTCTATATATGCTGTTTTCTATATTATTATTGGTTCTGGTAATCTTGATGTCTAGGAATGCCAAAGAGATTTTATTTTATATTTAGTATGTAAAGGTTAAAATCGTCTTTAACTGTTGAGGAAGGTTAGAATAATGTCGAGGTTGCTATTTTCACATATACAAATCATATCATCTATACATATTTTCCAGGCTATTATTTTGAGTTGTTTAATTGCAATGTTTATATTATCAATATTATCCATATAAATTTAATGGAAAGTATAGAAAAAAAACGGATTGCCATTAGCAGTCCTTTAATTGATTTGTAATATATGTACTGGCTTTTGTAACTAAAATAACTGAAGGATAAACATAAATCGAGGAATCTTTTGAGTGCTTCTCTGGAAATGGCTATATAAAGTTATTGATTGGTCACAACATATATATGAGTGCTCGAATGCATATTTAAATGGAGACGTTCCACCTTTAGTGTCTATATATGTATATACCAAAATTTGCACATCTCTCTTTAAATTTCCTTTAGAACAATATGCATTTTGTTGATAACCTCAGTAAAAAACTTAAAGATGGTGATGAAAAATGACTACTACTGCTATTCAGATAGAAATTAACGACTACTTTTGACGGCGAGATCTCCGTCCTGCCGCGTCATAGGCATCCCAGCTCCCTCAGCCACTCCAGAAATGAAATAAACTGCGCATTCGTAATCCGAAGCATGCGTTAGCCAATGAACGGGAAAATAAAAAAGACACCATTGCGATTAAATCGTATATTATTGCAGATAGCTTTAGTTGGCAAATATAAATAGATTTTTCACCTTAATATTTAATTTAAATAGATACAATTATCCAATTTATAGCTTTAGATGAAAACATATATTGGATGATAAAATTATTTTATCTATTATAATTTCTTTTGAATGAACCTCAACTTATCAAGGTGTAAACATTAGAAACTATTTTAGACGCGTAAGAATCTTTTTGAAATTAAACAATTTATCAAGGCATAAAAAATGCACAATTATATTCAAATTTATTTGAAATAAATAAATCAATAAACATTTAGTAATTAGCAAAATATTGATAAATAAATTAATTTTTTATCTGATACATTTTATTTCGCGCATTAAATTTAATTAAATGAATGCTACAGGTTTATGAAGATAATAAAGAAAACCATCTACAGAAACCTGTTGAATTTGTTCAATTAATATCCAGGAGATTTAAAATCCATTGAGCATTAATATGGCTAAAATATTTTATATACTCAGATAACTTCAGGTAATTTGGAGAATTAGCTTTTATCATATATATATATTTTTTATTGAGACTTTATTTCATCCACAATTCAAACCAAAGCTGACCTACTTTCGCTGATTCACCTGGGCAACTGGAGGAATTTATTGATTGTATGGCCAGAGAGGTTATTGTGTGAAAACCTACCCAGTTATTTCTTCCACTTTCATATTGGACACTGGAGGGGGAGTGAGTGCTGTATAGCGGCCAGCGCACCTCTAGATGGTGTTATACATCAACTTGAAATGTATATAATGTAGAAATAAAACATGTAATCATTGTACAATTTAACCTTGCTGATGACTTGCGCCATTTATCGGAATACATATTTAAAAAGTGTTTTTAAAATGAATAACAAGAAGAATCATGTTTCAGAATTCTCTCTCTCTCCATTGAAAAAATTATTGAATAATTATAGATATATAATTGTATAATTCATTGGATCTCTGAAAGAGAAGATAATAGAAAAGCAAAATACGATTCAGGTAAACTATTTATTAGTAGGTTGTGTTAATATGAGTGTAAAGACATTTTTAAATTACTGTTTGAAGAACACGAACGAAGACCTGAATTCCCAGAATATTATAAACATATTTCATAATAATCAGAACGTAATTTGTGTGAAAGAGAGAGTATTCAACGTTTGTGATATTTCTTGTCACCCACACCTTCTAGAAATAACTAGAATTATAACGAGAAAATAGAAAGTGGAAGAAGACATCTACTTACTTGGATCATCTCCTTCCTTAACTTGCGAGTGAGGTCGATACTCCTCTTGTAGACATGTTTGATGTAGACGGTGTTGCCTCGATAGAACCCAATCTTTGGCTTGGACTTCTCGACCGACAGCCTGGAGGTGTCGAGGTTGTGGATCCTGGCGTCACCCGAGTAGATCTCCGGCGTGAACTTGTCCATTGCCACTTGGGACTCTAGTGGCAGGAAGATGATGTCCTTGATGTCAGCCTTCCACAACAGTCCGGCCAGCTTGGACTCGTACATGTAATGTCTGGACACCCGAGGTACCATTCTCAGATACAGCATGGCTAGTCTAACCACTCAGAGGGCCTTAGCTGGATAACACAAGTTAGCCTGTAACCACTCAGAGGGCCTTAGCTGGATAACACAAGTTAGCCTGTAACCACTCAGAGGGCCTTAGCTGGATAACACAAGTTAGCCTGTAACCACTCAGATGGCCTTAGCTGGATAACACAAGCTAGCCTCTAACCACTAAGAGGGTCTTAGCTGGATAACACAGGTTAGCCTGTAGCTACTCAGAGGGCCTTAGCTGGATAACACAAGTTAGCTTTTAGCTACTCAAAGGGCCTTGGCTAGATAACACAAGTTAGCCTATAGCTACTCAGAGGGCATTAGCTGGATAACACAAGTTAGCTTTTAGCTACTTAAAGGGCCTTGGCTAGATAACACGAGTTAGCCTATAGCTACTCAGAGGGCCTTAGCTGGATAACACAAGTTAGCCTATAGCTACTCAGAGGGCCTTAGCTGGATAACACAAGTTAGCCTTTATCTACTCAAAGGGCCTTAGCTGGATAACACAAGTTAGCCTGTAACCACTCAGAGGACTGGAGCTGGATGACACAAGTTAGCCTGTAGCTACTCAGAGGGCCTTAGCTGGATAACACAAGTTAGCTTTTAGCTACTTAAAGGGCCTTGGCTAGATAACACAAGTTAGCCTATAGCTACTCAGAGGGCCTTAGCTGGATAACACAAGTTAGTCTATAGCTACTCAGAGGGCCTTAGCTGGATAACACAAGTTAGCCTATGGCTACTCAGAGGGCTTTAGCTGGATAACACAAGTTAGCTTTTAGCTACTTAAAGGGCCTTGGCTAGATAACACAAGTTAGCCTATAGCTACTCAGAGGGCCTTAGCTGGATAACACAATTTAGCCTTTAGCTACTCAGAGGGCCTTAGCTGGATAACACAAGTTAGCCTATAGCTACTCAGAGGGCCTTAGCTGGATAACACAAGTTAGCCTATAGCTACTCAGAGGGCCTTAGCTGGATAACACAAGTTAGCCGATAGTTACTCAGAGGGCCTTAGCTGGATAACACAGACTCTCCCGTATATAGTTACTCAGAGAAAAAAAAGCTGAATAACACAGATTAGCCTGTAATAACTTGGAACACACCAGCTAGGTAACATAGGTTAAACTGTAGCGAATAAAGCCTTTCCGTTCATGATAGTTACATTGCTTGCTCTAATTCTCTAGCTAGCATAAGCTATCAGGAACGTTTATGTGCATGATCAAGATATGCCGTCTGATAATTATTATCCAATTGATGGAGCAAGAAATCAGCATAGTGCAGTAGCATAATCTGGAGATGCTTAAAAACGGCAGCAAATGTTTTTTTTTTTTTTAATTTATAAATAGGTCTATATGCGTTTGTTTTATAAAATCCAATATTTCGATATTTTAAAAAGAAAATAATTTTTTAAAAAGAAATCTCATTCAAAAATGGTGAATTTAGGTCCCGTTTAAGCGTAGACAAATAAAACTGAGCAGCGAGACGACTTATTCCACGGCTAAATATCGTAAACCACCGGAGACCTTCAACTTATGATCCTGGGATTTTCTGGGACTATGGCCGCTCTCCTAGAAACTGGAACACCTTCCTGGATGTCGGTCTAGGCTGTGGTAGACTGGTTCTACACTATCTACCTGTAGACACATAGATAGCGTATAGTTTCTGATGTCTATTTTGGCTGGAGAGGTGACTCCTTTATTTTTATATTGCAATTTTATGTTTATTATAGGCATTCGAGACTTTTAGAATGACAAAACATTCTTTAAGCGCTCGATTTTGAAAGTCATCACCTCCTAAGAGCGCTCTATCTGATGACCACCACACACGTTTATAGAAAAGGAAATGATTTGCCTGATAAAATACAACCTCCGATAAGCGATCACCTACATGAGAGACCTAGAGTATTCATGTTGTTTGGGTAGACCTTCATGAGAGATTGTTCTATATTATTTTAGGGGGAAGAAGGTGAATATGGTACGCTTCACGATTTTGTGTGTCATCCTTGCGAAGGGGCCATGCTAATCCTCTCTGTATCGTTACATTTCTAGTGTATGTGACAATATCGTTGCGGGGTTTCTTGTTGTTCGATTTGAATGGTGAGGATTGGTTGAAACGCAGTCGTTTGAGTGGAAGTTTAAGCATACAGTTAGGAATAATCAGGACACGTGATTGGGTTTGAAAATAAAAGGCAACTGGGTTGGAGGGAAGAAAGCTTGAGAAGAGCTGAGCGATTTGACTTATTAATTATCTGATCACATGGCGATGATTGGATTTAGATGAAATGAGCGGAGAGAGAGAGATCTCTAGAGTAGATGTTACCTTGTTGGAAACGAAGGAGCAACTATCCGAACTCGGCGAGAGCCAGTGAACAACTGTAGGTGTTGTTCCTATGATAGCGAAGACGTTACTAACCATTCTTGCTTTTCGATTTAACACCAAGACTCAGTTTCTCTCTGATTGGTTGAGAGATGATCACATGATCTTTTCCTATTGGTTGACCTACTTAAGGTGCTGTCTTCTGATTGGACCGCGGTTCTTTTTGGTGAAAGATATGGCCTGCCTGATAGGAAGTGTCGAGTGCTATTTCCACTTTATTTACTTCCGCGTTATCAAAATACGTCCTGCTTTGTCAGGAAGTATTGAGTGCATCTTGACTAATATAACTTCTGTGGATACCAGATAGGAAGTATTGAGTGATTCGCGACTAATATAACTTCTGCGGTCACTAGAGACGTCCGGTCTCTGCCCTGCAATATTGACACAGGGGTGCCCAGAATAGTCGTGCCAGCTTTAGGCCTATCCTATGTCTTTTGTTACTTTCTTTCCTCCAGTTACCTTATTCTTTTATTAAATCTTTGAAAATCATACATTTGTACATGCATAGTGGGTCGGGGAGCATACAGTTATATACAAATTATGACAGATGCGCCCCCTACATGTGAAGAATTCAAGAAGGGGTTAGCCTGAGAGAATTCTGTAAAGTGAAAAATAATTTTGTGGGAAAATTAGTTGTGGGTATGAGTCTATATACAAGCATTGCTGGTGATATAAAAGAAAAATAGAATGGTGTTGATGATATAGGTTGAGTATAATTAATAGAAATCAAAAAATTTTTTAAGTGTAAGAAATCAATAAATGCTATGGTACATAGTGGATTAAAAAGAAAAGGAAAATGCGCCTAAACGAATTCTACTCGAGCTAAGAAATGAATTCGAGGGAGTTCTATTAAGGCTTTTGAAATCAAAAATAAAATAATATAAAAATAGTTGAATGAAATCAAAATTGAATGTGTTTGGTTGAAAAAGAAAAATATTTTGTTGCATGGTGACAAAGACAACTGCTTAGTTACTTTTTTGCTCGAATTTTGAGAAAAGAAATCGAGGAAATTTCATAAGGCGCTTTGAAATCAAAACAAAATAAAATAAGAATAGTTGAATGAAATCAAAATTGAATGTGTTTGGTTAAAAAAAAAATTGTTTTGTTGCATGGTGATAAGGGAAAATGCCTAGTTACTTTTTTGCTCGAATTTTGGAAAAGAATTCGAGGAAATTTCATAAGGTATTTTGAAATCAAATAAAAATAAAAAGTGGTTGAGCGAAATCAAAGTTGAGTGCTTGGAAAAAAAAAAAGAAAAATGAAAAATAAAAAGGTTCCAACAACAAAGGGTGATTTAATGTTTTTAGTTTAATCGAAAACCAATGAGCTTTCGTTGATAATTGAGTTGTGGCAATATAAGCTAAGTGGTAAATAGAATGATAATTGATAAAAAAAATGATAATATAAACTAATTGGAAAAAAAAGATAATTAATGATTAAAAGTGATAATAAGTTGGATAAATTGATAAATTGATTAAGTACTTACATTTTTAATTGAGAGAAAATAATGAAAGTGATTAATATGAAAAATAAGGTGTATTGGCTTGAGCCCTTTTGTATATCTACATGCCCTGATCTAAATGTATTGATTGCTCCATTTTGCCCTATAAATGTTTTAATTGCTCAATTATGCCCTATAAATTTTTTGTCTCATCTGTAGCGACACTTAGGTGTAAACGTGATTCTAGCCCTCAAGTGCGTTTATGTTATGTGTACAGGAGACATGGAAATCTATATAACCTTTATGTGTAATTTTTTGTCTTTGTGTGTGTTGTGAAAAAATGTTAGAAGTCTGTTGTGTAAGAAATGTGTGGGCTAGTTCTATGTGTTGTCTTGTGGATGTGGAATTGGGTGGTAAAAATCGATATGTAGACTCGAACTGGAATCAAAAATTGGTGGCATAGAGGAATCTGTGGCTGGGGAGAGCGGTGACCTAATTTGGATGAGCGGGGCCTTGTAATGAGACGCCGGAAGCGGGACGTGTCGGGGACGCGAGGTCCGATCCTAAAATTACCCTCCCACACTATTTGCATGTAATTGGATCAGGAAGTGGGGGAACTACGTTTCCTGTCCGCCTAATTGCTATTTGCATCTTGTTTTTGGAGTGTGACTTCTCCGACATTGGTTGGTCATTCTTCAATTACTTCTATCTCTTCGGAGTCTTTTTAGGTTTTCTGCAAAGATGATTCCTAATGTTTGTCCAAAATTAAAAACTGCCTCTTGTAGTTCGAAGATTTTATGAGCGGGCATGGTATAGATAAACAAGTAATTGATGAATAAAATTGGAATACAGTTGTATGGCAGAAGTAACAAACAAAGGATGAAAATCAGATGAAAAATAGGGTATTGCCCCATGTTCGTCCACATTTTTGTAACTGGGGACTCTGAAATATTTGCTTGAACCTTATGAATTGTAGAATTTGAATGATTGGTAGGTTCGCAGTTCTCCTGTTTGATATCTTTAGGGAGTGGTGTGATATGATTGAGCTGGTTGTCAGGTTTGCAGTTTTTAACATCGGGGAAGAGTGATGCAAATCGTCTTGTTGTAAAAATGGCAGGGTCTAAATGTCTGAAAGGTTCGCTGCTGGTGGGTTTGAACCTTAATGACTCTGTTTGGAATAATTCGGGTGTTAAATGTTTGAAAGGGAACGTGTAATTGGGGTTGTGCTTTATATGATATGTGCTAACGGCGGGTGGTAATATATAACGGATTTTTTCTGTATACAGTTTAAGTTTGTTGACGTGGATTGTGTCAGTGTTTCTTTGAAGTGGTTGATTTGGTCGATCTATGCGGACCACATTTGGTGAAATAATTTCTAATATTGTGTGAGGTCCTGTGAAATATGGCGCAAGTTTCCCTGTATTTGGGTGGTGATATAATTTTACTAACACTAGATCACCTACTTCGAAATGTGGTTGCTTGTGTCGTTGGTCATAAATGTTTTTGTCTTGTAAATGTTTGTTTTGTGTGCGTGTGTGTGCAATTTTTCTAGCTTTGTCGATATCTGGGTACGGTGTGTTATGATTAGAGATTTCTGGGGGTAGGATACCAAACATTAAGTATGTGGGTGGAAAACCTGTGGTAGAGTGGGGTGTCTTGTTATATATAAGTGTAACCTTCTTGACCAACTTGGTCCACGCGACCTTAGGGTTTTCTAGGTGTAATAACCTAAGTTTTCCCGTGAGGGTGGCGTTCAGGCGTTCACATAGACCGTTGGCTTGTGGGTTGTTGCTGGTTGTGATTAACGGGTGAATATTTCTATTAAGGAGAAAACTACGAAATTTGGGTGAAGTGAAGGCAGGGGCTCTATCCGTAAGAAGGCGTTTTGGAGAACCATCCTGGGATACTCGCTTAAGTACCTGTTGGTAGGTGGTGGTACTGGTGGATTTAGATGGAAAAGCCCATGCGTAGCGTGAAAAATGATCGACTACCACATGGAGATATATCTTGGTGTTGCCATATTTGGCAAATCCTGCTATGGTGTCCAGAGATAAAAGGTCGAAGGGTTCTTTAGATTCCGGAGGTTGACTTAATTCTCCGTAAGTGGGTCCTACTGGACGTTTTGTTAATTGGCAGGTGGGACAGGTTTTAACTTTTTGTTTAATATCTTTTGACATACCTTGCCAGTAATATTGTGTGGAGATGATTCGTGACATTTGTGAAATACCGGGGTGATTGTATTGTGTGTGTACTGTTTGTAAGAGTTGTTGTATGAGTGGTTTTGGAAGTATAATCTTGGTTATACCTTTTCGGGAAACTGTATGTAATCCATTACGATCAATGGTCAAACTAGACTCTTTCGATGGAGGAGGTTGGTGGGTCTTGATAAGGGTGGCGTACAAGAATCCACAAAACGGGTTACGGGACAAGAGATCTGCTTCATATTGTAGTTTTCCCTTTATGTAGCGGACCTCATATTCGTAACTCGATAGTCGTAAACTCCATCGAAACAGTCTGCCGGACGGGTTTTTGATGGTTTTCAGCCACTGCAATGCGTGATGGTCAGAAAATATAGTAAATTTTCTGCCCATAAGATAGATGCGAAACTTCTCCACACTCTCAACGATTGCTAAGCACTCAAGTTCAGAGATGGAGTAGTTTTTCTCGTGTGGGCGCAATGTTCGGCTGAAATACTGAACTGGATATACGTTCCCGTCAGGGTGAACTTGTTTGAGAACGCCTGCTATACCGAGGGTGGATGCATCGCAATACACTTGGCATGGCAGACCTTCTTTGTAAAGGTGTAAAATGGGGTGTTGTGTGAGTTTTCCTTTCAGGTCAATGAACGCCTTTTGACAAACTTCATTCCAGTTCCACACGACATCCTTTTTGAGGAGATTGTTGAGTGGTGCTCGCAAGCGAGCGTATTCCGGAATGAATTTGTTATAGACGTTCACAGCGCCTAAGAAGGATTGTAGTGTTTTTCGGTTGTGTGGTTGTTTAATGGCGTGGATGATGTCGGTATTGCGTGTAAGTGGTGAAATTGTACCAGCTGTGATGGTGTAACCTAGAAAATTTATGGATTGCTTAAAAAATTCGCATTTCGCGAAGTTAAGTTGTAACTTCTCCGCTTCGCAAAAGGCGAAAAATTGTCGCAGGTGGTTTTGATGTTCCTCCAATGTGTTGGAGTAAATGATGAAATCATCAAAGTAATGTGCCACACAGTCAAGTCCGTGTCTCTGTAGGACCTGACTTATGGCTCGTTCGTAAATCTGAGGACTGGTTTTTAACCCGAAAGGTAATCGAGTGGGTTGGTATAGTCCTTCAAAGGTGGCAAATGCTAACAGTGATCGAGAATCGGGGTGTATTGGGACTTGCCAATACGCAGAGGATATGTCGGCCGTGGAGAAATATTTGGCCTGTGCGAGGCGGTCTAGGATATCCTCGATTCTCGGGAGGGGATGGACATCAGAGCTGATTAGCTCATTCACCTTCCTATAATCGATACAAAACCGTTTGGTCTTGTCGCGCTTAGTGACGAGGGTGACAGGGCTCGAGAAAGGTGAAAAAGATTGCTCTATGATGCCGTTCTCCAGCATTTGTTGTATTTGGTTACGGATTTCTTGTTGGTCACATATCGGAACACGATATGGACGTATGGTGATTATTTTTTCGGAATTCGTGGGTATTTTTACTGGTGGAATCCGTAAGCATGGTACGTTGAATTTGTCCTGTGAAAAAATGTGAGTGTACCTTTGTAGAAGTGTTGTGAACTGTGGTGTATAGTGAGTGTTAGGTGTTGTGTTGTAGTATGCATGGGGTAAAGGGTTTTGTTGTGTATTAGTGTGAGTGTCGAGTTCGTTGTGTGGGTTGGTCATGTGAGAGTTGTGCCACGGTGTGTGATCACCTATGTTTTTGGTATGCGAGTTATCCCGCTGTGTGGGTGCGTTTTGGACAGGTTCATAAGTTGAAGTTGTTGTGGTTTGATTATTTGAGGGCATGTAAAAAGGGCAATTGGCTTTAGTGAAAAAGGGGCATGTAGATAAGTGGGTTTTTCTCAATGAATGCACGCAATGGTTGTCATAGGCGGAAAGTTGGGATGTGGGGAAAATTTTTTGTGACATCGCCTGACACTGCCAGTACGTGCATACATTGGACACATGATTAAAATGGTAGGAAATGGTAGACAATGGGGCGCCCAGCTGGAATATAGTGCAATTATTAAAATCTATGGTTAATCTGAATTTATGGAGGCTATTGATACTAAGAATTCCAAATGGCAATGGTGCATTCACTACATGGAAATTCTCCTTTCGTGATATTTGTCCTATTGTCAGTGGGATAGATAGTTTACCCATGGTTTTTGCAAATCCGTTTAGGGTTTGGAGGTGTAGTGAATGTCCCTCAAGGGTTAAATTAGGCAGGTGGGTTTTTAGCATATGATAAATATTATATGGCACTATACTCAGGCTGGCGCCTGTATCAATTAAAAAGGGGCATGATACATTAGGGGTTAGAAAAAGTTTGACAGTCAGTTGGTTTAGGAATCCTACCTCAGTCTCGAAAGGGCTGCTCGGCTGGGGTGTCCCTGGCTTGACTTGGTTGTTGTGGAATCGTGGTTGGTTGTTTTGGGACTGTTTGCACCGTCCGCACTTTTTCGTGGGTCGTCGGGACTGGTCGACGTCGGCATTCGCTGTGCCAGTGTCTCGCGCCGCAGAACTTGCAATTGGATGGTGGAAGAGGTGCATTCCATGCACCTGGGCGTCGGGGTGTGTTGTGGTACGGACCCGACATTGTGGGTGGTTGATCTTCTCTGGGTCGCGTTGTCGGTGCACTGGGCCCGTGGATCCGCTGTACCAGTCGGAACCATTCTCCTAGGTTCTCGGGAGGTACTACGCGGACTAGGCGCTGGTCGTTGAATGGCAGTCCTTCTGTCAGTGTCTCGAGGATCATTTCTTGTGGAAGTCCTAGTTGCAATCCCATGGCGGTTTTTTCCCGGTAGTAGGTCTCTAGGTTGGCTTGTCCAGTAAGTTTCATGGCGAAATATTTCGCAAAGGACGCTTCGCTTGATTCAGGGTAGAGATCTAGGAGGATTTGTCTCACCTGGAAATAACTCCGGTCGGCCAGTCGAAGTTTCCTGAAGAGCTCCAGGGGTTGTCGCACCAGGTAGTTTGGCAGGCGCAGTAATTTTTCTTGTTCTCCCATGGATGCGTCTTCCATTTTTCGGTCGAACGTCTGGAAAAACTGTGTCGCGTTGTATGCGCCGTCGAAAGGTGGGATCGCCGACTCCGCTCCATCAGAAATTTTTACCCGGGTCAGGAGCGTTGACAGCTGGTTGACGGCGTCCGCTAGGGGCGCAGTTGTCTCTCGGCCGGTCACCTCCTGTCTTTCTCCTGTCGGTTCGCTCTCTCTTACTTCTTGCCTTCTTTCCATTGTTTCCGTCGGACCGTCTGACTTTACGCCTATGGGATCCTGATTTAATTCCATCTCTTTATCCTGTCGACTCTATGTAATATAATCCAAAAAGTTATTACACTGCAATATTTGATGTATTACACTGTTGTAGAATCCTGTCGACTTAACCGTTCTGTGACAATATCGTTGCGGGGTTTCTTGTTGTTCGATTTGAATGGTGAGGATTGGTTGAAACGCAGTCGTTTGAGTGGAAGTTTAAGCATACAGTTAGGAATAATCAGGACACGTGATTGGGTTTGAAAATAAAAGGCAACTGGGTTGGAGGGAAGAAAGCTTGAGAAGAGCTGAGCGATTTGACTTATTAATTATCTGATCACATGGCGATGATTGGATTTAGATGAAATGAGCGGAGAGAGAGAGATCTCTAGAGTAGATGTTACCTTGTTGGAAACGAAGGAGCAACTATCCGAACTCGGCGAGAGCCAGTGAACAACTGTAGGTGTTGTTCCTATGATAGCGAAGACGTTACTAACCATTCTTGCTTTTCGATTTAACACCAAGACTCAGTTTCTCTCTGATTGGTTGAGAGATGATCACATGATCTTTTCCTATTGGTTGACCTACTTAAGGTGCTGTCTTCTGATTGGACCGCGGTTCTTTTTGGTGAAAGATATGGCCTGCCTGATAGGAAGTGTCGAGTGCTATTTCCACTTTATTTACTTCCGCGTTATCAAAATACGTCCTGCTTTGTCAGGAAGTATTGAGTGCATCTTGACTAATATAACTTCTGTGGATACCAGATAGGAAGTATTGAGTGATTCGCGACTAATATAACTTCTGCGGTCACTAGAGACGTCCGGTCTCTGCCCTGCAATATTGACACAGGGGTGCCCAGAATAGTCGTGCCAGCTTTAGGCCTATCCTATGTCTTTTGTTACTTTCTTTCCTCCAGTTACCTTATTCTTTTATTAAATCTTTGAAAATCATACATTTGTACATGCATAGTGGGTCGGGGAGCATACAGTTATATACAAATTATGACATGTATGTACTGCCGAACAAACGTGTATAATAAGGTAAATAGAGATACAGGATAAGTTTAGAACTTGTGTTTAAAGTTACTTCAAGTTTCACTGGTGCGCGCTGTCTGACATGCTCTGAGATAAATTTAAAAAATATGATCTGGGGGATGTTTGGGACACGTGTGTCATCAAAGATGACAGTGTCCGGACATCGATTGAGAGCTCCGGTTATTAATGTCCTCGCTAGAAAGACCAGGTCATCCGTCAGAGAAACTCTAATTGCCACATTAATCTTGTTTCTTCACCCCGTCCGTGTTCTCCGATGTTCAAAATATTGGTCCTCTTCTCTTGATAGAACTTTAAAGCCAACCCCTACTTCAGGAATCTCTGAATCTTTTCAATATTTTGTCTTCATTGCCTTCTTTATTGTTTATAAACGTTCTATTCTCTTATGCTCAAATATGTTTTAATTATGTTAAAATTATCGATACCATATAAGAAGCTAAATCTAATTATTGAATTACTATTTGCATAGATATGCACAATAGAACTTCGCTGTGATGTTAACCGCTTACGTCGCTTCCCGGGTATAAATTGATTTAATTTGTTCTATATATATCATTATCTCGCTTGAGAGCTATATATATATTATGATAAATTTGCTGAGAAAGTGATTATTTGCTGGTTGTTTCAAGTTCGTGAGCATTTTGGCAATAGTATTGGTATGCAGTTGTGGAAAATACAATGAAACAGTTTTAATCACAATTTGCTTTAATTGTGCGGATTAAAATAACATAAGAGAAATACCTGACTTAAGGCGTGAAGAATAAATAAAATATTACAATATAAATATATTTATTCCGGACTCAAATATTGTATTTTTAAAAGTTACCGTGTTAATATAATAATTCCGTTTATAGCGAAATATTTATTTCCGATTACAAGTTGTTTTACATTTGCCATACATTGATTTATCACGCTTATAGCGCTATATATTTCCTGGGTTCAAATAGCATTTTGTCTAACTTCCCATATATATGAAGCAATCCTACTCATAGGGTACTTCTCCCTGTAGACGCCTTTCTGAAAATTATTATATGGTGCAGCGTAAAACAATTTATTGAGGCGCATATCCATTTCCAAATATAGAAAATGTAACGGATTTCAATTGAAGATGACTTGCATAAGCTAGAGTCGCGTTGAATTGACGAAGAATTGATTCGAAAGTAGGGGAAATTTTGAAAGATTTCTACCAGGACCACTAGAGCTCTAGCCCGTAGAAATGTGACTGAGAGAGTAATCCTTATAAATTCAAATAAAATATCCTTATGATTTTTTAGATATAAAACAGATAGCGCATCAATTTTCATTAACGGCACGTATAAATATATTTTTATTATAGAGCAATACATAATATCAATATTTTAAAAATAGGCTTATTTTGAATTTAATAAGAATTTTTATTTATCCAATATTTCGATGGACCAATCGTCCATCTTTTATGAGGTTTTTGTTATGAAGCACACAGCAGGTCGCGCGCTTCAGGTGAGCCTCGGACGTCTTACAAGCTTGTTATTTATTGTTATTTATCTATATATAAATATAGGTAGATAGAATTTCCATTCTCAACGAACTCTCATAGAAAGACAGTAAACGAAATGTTTCCTAAATATTGATTTTCAATTTCAATATCATTTTATTATTATATTCATTCCGGTTTATATGGAGAAATGATAACACAATTATATAAATAGATATACAGTCGAATTGGATAATTCGAAGTCCAAGGGACCAAAAAAAAAAAATCGAATTATCCAAAAATTCGAATTAAAAGCGGAAATTCTATTTATAGGATATTCTAGGGACCAAGATAAATATTTAAATTAAAGACGTTCGAATATTACAAGTTCTGCTGTATATTATTAATAAATATTAATTACCCCTTACAATATATATTGTAATACATTTCACGCCAAATATAGATGGTACGTATCTACCTTGGAAGATATAGATACACTCATGGACAAAACTTAAGGAAGTTCTACCTTTTAGTATGTATATCGGGATTCAGAGAATAACTCTAAAAGATACTTGATACAAAACTGTTCTTTATTGAAGACATCTACTTATATATTTGCCTTATTCTGTCTGTTTGTCTGAAGCTCGCCGATAGAATGCGCGCCCATTGGCTGCCAGCGAACACGTGGCCTCCCTTCCCCCCTCTAGACAACCCTGTTATCAGCTGTGCGATACATACACCTGTCTATAGCGGCCACTCTAGACAACCCTGTTATCAGCTGTGTGATACATCCAACTGTCTATACAGACCACCCTGTCTATAGCGGTCACTTTAGGCAACCCTGTTATCATCAGTGGGTTACGTTCACCTGTCTATACAGACCACCCTGTCTATAGCGGTCACTTTAGGCAACCCTGTTATCAGCTGTGTGATACATCCACCTGTCTTTACAGACCACCCTGTCTATAGCGGCCACTCTAGGCAACCCTGTTATCAGCAGTGTGATACATCCACCTGTCTATACAGACCACCCTGTCAATAGCGACCACTCTAGACAACCCTGATATCAGCTGTGTGATACATACACCTGTCTATACAGACCACCCTGTCTATAGCGACCACTCTAGACAACCCTGTTATCAGCTGTGTGATACATACACCTGTCTATAGCGGCCACTCTAGACAACCCTGTTATCAGCTGTGTGATACATCCACCTGTCTATACAGACCACCCTGTCTATAGCGGACACTTTAGGCAACCCTGTTATCATCAGTGTGTTACAATCACCTGTCTATACAGACCACCCTGTCTATAGCGGTCACTTCAGGCAACCCTGTTATCAGCAGTGTGATACATACACCTGTCTAAACAGACCACCCTGTCTATAGCGGCCACCCTAGACAACCCTGTTATCGGCTGTGTGATACATACACCTGTCTATAGCGGCCATTCTAGATAACCCTGTTATCAGCTGTGTGATACATACACCTGTCCATAGCGGCCACTCTAGACAACCCTGTTATCAGCTGTGTGATACATACACCTGTCTATACAGACCACCCTGTCTATAGCGGCCACCCTAGATAACCCTGTTATCGGCTGTGTGATACATACACCTGTCTATACAGACCACCCTGTCTATAGCGACCACCCAAGACAACGTATTTAAAATACATTCGCACTCGGGTAATCCCCGGGCGTTGCCCGGGCCATTCGTCTAGTACATAATAAACAAGTATGAACAAAATTTCTCTGTCTCCTTAAAAAAACAGACGACCGAGAATATCAAAGCCTTTCTACTTCCTCAGTTTTGTTCATGAGTATATATATATGAATTTTATCAAGAATGCAAAATCTTAGTTTTCCTCATCGAAAGCTCAAGTCTATTGTATAAAAACCTCTTTTTTTCATGTCATATAAATACATTTAGGGAAAAGCAGTACAATCACTGTGTGTGTGAAACCATGGATTTCATTATCTAATCTGTATAAAACAACTTATAGTTACACCATTTCAATAGTCCATGATATCTGTAAACTGTGCGGGAAGTCATCAGAACATATGCTATCGTGCAAAAATCATTTTTGCTTCTGTGACTCTACACTCGCTCCTTCCGTGTGATAAGATGTACATAATTTTTAAAACTAATTTGCGCATATTCTCCACTTTTCGGGGAATCTGTATAAGGCCAGTGGTCTTAATAAAGTTGTGTGTGTGCTAATGTTTAAATATGTAAACCTTCCCAACCATGTATTATAGATAGATATTGTCGGTCTTATGAGGATGTTCTTACGAAAATAAAAACATCAAGTAAAAAATAATTAACCTGACGTTTGCTGAATATGTGATGCGCGGATCAGCAGGAGAGACATTGTTGACAGTATTGGAGCTCCAGGGAAAGAGATCGAGGGGAAGGAGACTACAGGGATACACAGACGATCTAAAACAATGGACTGGACGACACACCTACGAGGAGATGGAGAGAATGGCGGAGGAAGTATGGAGAGACCATGTGGCCCACTCTCAGTAGAGGAAGGCATTGAAGGAAGGAGATATGGAGAGACCATGTGGCCCACCCTCAGTAGAGGAAGGCATTGAAGGATGGAGATATGGAGAGACCATGTGGCCTACCCTCAGTAGAGGAAGGCATTGAAGGAAGTAGATATGGAGACACCATGAGGCCCACCCTCAGTAGAGGAAGACATTGAAGGAGGGAGATATGGAGACACCATGTGGCCCACCCTCAGTAGAGGAAGACATTGAAGGAGGGAGATATGGAGACACCATGTGGCCCACCCTCAGTAGAGGAAGACATTGAAGGAGGGAGATATGGAGACACCATGTGGCCC
The DNA here is from genome assembly GCA_030710605.1 of Cordylochernes scorpioides. Classification (NCBI taxonomy): domain Eukaryota; kingdom Metazoa; phylum Arthropoda; class Arachnida; order Pseudoscorpiones; family Chernetidae; genus Cordylochernes; species Cordylochernes scorpioides. Next base: position 31,170,688 of record CP092865.1, on the reverse strand, counting down.
ACCCTCAGTAGAGGAATGCATTGAAGGAGGAGGAAAAAGTATTTAAAGCGGAAGGCATTAAAACGACGAAGAAAATTTCATTTATTAACATTATCGTAATAAAAATAAACTTATCTATATCAATATTCCTATTTGATTTCTTTTATTTAACAAAAGATGATTATTGAGTAATTAGCAAGTGACTATAGTAAAATGTAAACATATCAATATACAAAAATTGTATTTGTATTGTACTTTGGTTAGGATGTAGACATCAACTTTCGATTACCATAACTATATTGTAAGATTATAAACTTGAAAGGAGATTCTTCTATAGAACATGTTTGTTTCGCGAGCTTTCGAACGACATCGTTCTTCAACGGGCGTAAAGACAAGGTGTGATGTGAGATGCGTGCAAAAAGAGCCAAGGTATTTGTACTTATACTTTACTTTATGCTTTGTATTTGTACTTGTATTTAAAAAACTCGTTTTTAGTGACTTTTCACAATACACTTTGAAATAAATAGATCTAATGCATAAGCATTTTTATAGATGCAAATACATGCTCTATAAAAACGACCAAATTTTCAAGTAGCATTCAATTTTGAGCTGTTTCTACTCAAGAATTTTATGGCACCCCATAGAAACAATGGCTCTGTCATCATAATCATAAAATACACACCATTCAACTAATATATTTAAAATAGGTATTTCGATATATACCTTCTTTTAGGATATAATCCGAATGAATATTTTAATCACATTTTTATATTCGATATATATTCAAATAAATACGGTCTTTTTTATTCAAATGCGGCTAACAATTTTTATAGCTCACACAAAGAAAGCTGATTTCAATTTCAAAACAAATTTTAAAGAATCTATTTCAAAAGAAATTCATCCAATAGATGTGCGATAAATTTCAATTCAGTTTTTACGATTATTTTGTGGTTCTATATGCTATTAATATTTTGTCGCCGAATATTATATAATGAAAAACATTTTTAAAATTTCTATTTTTTTATGTAAATACAGTTAAACCTGTCTATAGCGCCCCCTCTAAATAGCGCCTCCTTCTCTATAGCGCCCTATTTTAAATACTTAGTACGATGCGATTTACATTAAAAGTGATCTGTCTATAGCGCCCCCTCTCTATAGCACCCTATTTTGGTGAGTCTCAAGAGGGGGCGCTATAGATAGGTTTAATTGTATTTGGGTAGTTGTAGTGACATCATGTTCGTTCCAGAGGAGAGAGCCCGGGCTAAATAAACGAATAATACCATTATCAATTATTATCATTATGACGATGGTTTTCTCGCTATTCGTTAAATCGCAAGACGGTGAGAATAGTTTTTTTTATTAATAAAGGTTAGTACAAGTTCTTTTATACTAGTCGCCCATCTACGGGTACAAAGAAGGGCGTCTTTCACGAAAGCTTGTACTAAGGTTTATAAATTGAAGAAATTATTATATAATATATATATGTCGTGATCGAATGGAAGAGGGTGCAACCGTCATGCATACAATCCCCAAGAAATAGTTCCAGCCAAGTGAACAGCGCACCCGCGAAGTGCCGTAGCATTCGCCCGCGATGTCTGCCACGTTTATTATTATTTTTTTATACAGTTTTTATAGATGGATGAATTTTCATATTTATATTTTAACACAATCCTAACATATTTACATACTTATTTTGGCGAAAAGAAATCATACATCTAGGATATTATACAAATTATGACATATATATAATATAATTATTATTATATCCTCGGCTTGCGAATATTTCTATCATTATCAGTTTTCTAACGCTGAGAATTGCTATACAATTCAGCGCAACTGTTTATAATTTAAACCTATATTTATACAGGACTTCGTACTGCAATGATAAAAATTTAAGATGGATGAGCTATGATGCGCAACCTATTAACCATTTACTTATTTCCAAGTTGCATAATTGAAAAAAAGAGGTGTATATTTTAATAATAAAAATTAAAGATAAAATGTGTATAAATTCCAACATCATCCTCTTACTCTTCGTTGAGGTTCTGCTCTTTCAAATCATTAAGATGCAGGGATTGATTTTCTCTCACTCTTCTATGTGAAAATATAATTGTTTCTACAGAGAAAAAATATGGTTTTACGGGCCAATAACTAAAGTATAAGATTTTTGAGCTCAAAAATGAATATATCAAGCAGACAAGCCGCAATGCACTATAGCAAAGTATCAAGGTGCTGCACGCCACCAAGGTTGTTCAAAAAAGTTAGATTCCCCAGGTCAGGGAAGAAAAAAGAAAGACAGCTGTTGATTAGATAAGACTATTAAATAAAATGGGAATAATTCAACAAGTGCTGGAAAAAGATAGATCATCTTTTTTTTTGTTTCTTCACAAACAATACGATGTTTTTATTTTAACCACAAAGCTGAAACAATATATTCGTGTTATTTATTTCAAGTAAAGAAGTCTTTTACTAAAGAACAAATAGTATTTTTGACCTGGATCATCCAGCCGTCTTGTTAATTACATCTACTAGGCAGGAATAGTTTAAGGTAGGCCGTAGACTGGGAAAAAAAGGAAAATTTGATAGTTTTGAAAACCTCAGTTTTTGAAAATAAGGAATCGCATTTCAGACGTTAGAAAGGTCAGTAGAAGGGTGGTCTAAACCGTTGGTTTGCGACCGCAACGACCTGGGACCGAACCCCGCATTGGGCACGTATTTCTAATTAAAGAAATGCTCCAATAGCCCCAGAATCTTGCAAAATTCCAACCCCAACAGAAAGTGCAAGTGCAAAAGTCGAACTACTTTCCATTGTGTAGACATGTGGTGCACTTACAGTAAAAGCAGTCGCCAACATTCACCCACCATGATTATCATGGCCTGTACCACGTGTACTTGGGATAATAAAAAAAAACTTTAATGGCGAGACAGATGAGTATCTCTTCAGTGATGTGCACCCATCACGCACTGCAGTTTGATTACCAGCGAATGTTGTAGCTTCACAGTAGCAGATATTAAATAAAGACGGCTAGTCGTTAGAAGAAGAGAGTGGTTATTTATTGCATTGTGTTAAAGTATTTTCGCGAAAGTTACTCTTTGCAAGCGGCCTGCTGTCTTTATTTATGAGATGCCATGTTCGTACAAAATAGTACCATTTATCATCGATGAGCGAGCTTGTCAACTTATTAGTTAAATGGATACTCAATTGATGGACGTACCTGATGATGAGCGCTATCGCCACGATGACGACACAGGTGCCGATTGGTGCCAGGACCAACTCTTTCCATCCTGAACACAGGGTCTATAAGGCCGACATTCCACACATCGAGTCCTCCTCACCTGGCTTGAAGACACATCTCTCGCGGTGGAAGCCGCACTCTGGCTCGCTAAGAGGTGGGGCACCTCCGACCCAATCGATGTCTGTGTGAAGCCTCAGGCTCTGAAAGCAGCAAGATGGTGATGCTTCTGATTCTTCTAGGATAAGTAACGGTAGGGTGGGAAAATATGTGTCTGAGGTTGTCTTGTACTTAAGATGGCAGTGTAGGAACTCACCGGCAGATCCTGGCCGGGGATGTGGGCGAAGTACCCCACCGGCCGCATGGAACGCGGGATGCGGGACGTGGTATTGTCAGGACTGAGCAAGGCCAGTAGGGTGTAGTTGCCCTCGGCGTCCCCCCGCTCGTCTATCCGCACACTGAAGCCCAGGATGCCTGGACAGTCCGCCTGTCAGTTTCTTGGCCACTTATATTGAACCACAGATAGAAATAGTTTATAGCAATTTTATTTAAACTATCCGCGCGCGCGTTAACATATGTTCCCCTATATACGTACTCACAATTATATATGAATTTTATAATATATCAAGCCGGTTATTTTATAGATTTATTTATTTATTTAAATTTAAATCGCTATGTCCCCCTAAGGACAGTTGCGCTGTTATACATGTATGCCTCTACATTTGTTTATAGATATTTACTATAATTTCAGGACGTGAAGAATAGTCATAAGATATTAACAAGGAGAAAGAGGGAGAAAAAAAAAAAAAACATTGTCATCAAATATTCACAACAAAATTGTTCATTTATCACTATCATATTAAGAGAAGAGAAAAAAATTATGTGAGAGTTTAAACATTCTAAGGGCAAATGAAGTTCTCACTTCTTAACGAAAACAAAGAACTGTGTACAAAATAAAGAGATTTCTGGCAATATCTACAATTAATATTGTAGCGGATGTATGTAAGTTTTTCTTTTATAGCTATTTTTAATGTAAAGGAAATAAATAATCAAGAATGTATGTCTCGTTAGTTTTTATTTTTAACCAACGTCTCATTTTTACAAAGTCGTCATGTAAACAATGCTAAGTGATGATGATCATTGGAATAAAGTTCTATGAAAAATTAAATATGAGAATAATAATTTTGAGATGTTTACAGCACGTATCATTTACCCCCGCTTTGATGCATTTATTCACGGAGAATAAATAAATAATTATAAATTATCCGTTTCCTAAAATATATTTGTTGCTATATAATTCAAAAACATAAATGTCTGAAAAGGGTATTATATTTAATATACGTTTCTTTACTGTATAGATAGTGTGTGTTAAAACAATTCTTATAATATAATACTAAATCTTGGTAATAGTAGCTACTTTGTAACGCCGTTAGGTTTTTATTTAATAAAACACATTATCTAAGACACAGGTAAACTTCTCACAAATGAAAAACTCTTTGAACGACCTCTTTCAAAACATCAAAACTAACTCAACCTGGTTCAATCCAACTCCCAATGAGCGACTAGGGAGACAAGGGATTTCCATAGGTTTGGCCAGAATCACATGGAACGTTATACAGTGCGAGTCTTCACAAAAATTTACCGAACATTCCTTGATGTACAAATTAGAGATTGAAAATGTTTCAAATAACAACCATTTATTCTTATATTTGAATTCAATTATTACCAGCGTGCCCTCTTTCTCTCGTACTCTTTATATTGAATACAAATAAATAAACAAATACACATACAGCTTTATTAAGACCACCGGTCTTTTACAGATTCACCACAGGGAGAAAAGAATCATAGATGGAGCTCCTGTACTCCATGTAGCGCAGAACCCAACAAGAGCCATACGTTAGGTTGACGTATCACTGAAAAAGCTAGTGTTGAATATACCTATTATTATTTATTTAAGTAACCCAGGTTCCTGGAGCGTACAGAAGTCGCCAACTACCCGGGATGTCCTTCTGACCTAAGTCTTCTTGGATTTATATACAATGCCAGTGGAAGTCCAATTAATGAGGTGTCGCCAGGCAGATTTATTTCTTGGGAGATTTTCTAGGGATGCTGGACATATGTTGGTGATACCTAGGAGAGTGGCTGTCTGGAATCTTTGGTATTGGAAGGTTGGGCAAGTGAAGAGGAGGTGGTCTACGGTTTGGTCTTCATCTTGGCAGTGGGGGCAAGTTGGGTCTTCTTTCGATACCGTTGCAAGGTGAATATACCTATGCCATAATAGTAATACAGTAGAATTTATTTTCAGGTCGAGCTATCCAAATATTCTTTTACTGATGTCAATAGAAATTTACCCACTTTAATATTCAAGATTGTAAAGACGAATGACATTTTATTTCTATTTGGTGGAAGAAAATACATGTCAGCTATTTTACGCAAAAAAAAAACAATATATAAAAATATATGAAAAATAAGTTTCATATAATTTCATTTTCAAACCCAAAATTAAAAAAAAAAATCCTAGTTCTATAATTATTATATTCATCGAGTTTTCAAGTATTTAACCATAAATCCTAGTTTGCTTTCTTTCTATAGTGGCATTGTTGAACTCCAAGTAGGTGAACCACACATAGGTTTAAAAATTGGGTTTTAGAGCAATGCAAACACATTACCATCTTTATTCTGATAGGATATCCCCTGGTAGTAAAGCTTCGAACTTATATTTAGGTTTTCAATCTTAAAAAAAGACGTGTCGCTAGGCAAAGGTTGATTGTTTGTTGAATGATATTAATTTAAAAATTTTTATGAAATAATTTAATTTTTGATATCAATTTTAGAGAATTACTAAAATTGATAGAATTTGATAACATTAAAAAATAAAGATGCCTAATTTTCTTTTGTTACTTATTGATTTATAACTCATTCCATATTTTTTTATCGTTAATATTAGCAACTATATAAAAATCGGGAGGTAGTTATAAATCAACAAGTAACACCAATAATAGGCATCTTTGTTTTTAATGTTAATATTAAATGCCTAACCTTACCTTGAAAAACTACAAGCAACAATATCGATGTACAAGGTGGTTCTATTCACTCCCCAGAGACAGACAAAAGTAGAAAACATCGAGAAGAACATCTCTGTCATTGTATCAATATTCAGCTAGCGCCTTGTCCACTCTGACCTTCTCTAAGTAGCTTTACTTGATCCGATTGATCCGAGAAAAATAGTTCGCACACGCGATCCGTTAAATATTTATACTTTTATTAAAAAGCACATGTGCTTTTAGTCAGGATATGCCTTCTTTATTTTTAATACTTTATTTTTTGGTTTATAACATAGAGAGTAGTAAGCTTTAGGAAGTGGAAATCAGGGTTACCTCAAGAGAGAAGAGAGAGAGGAAGTGGAAAACATGAATTTCCGTTCTTCCCTCTCTCTATTAGCATATTTACAAACATTTTATGTATGACTTTTAATACACAAATTGCAAATACATATATGCATTTTCGTGACACATGATTGTAACATAGCGTTTTTGTCGCTTTGTTATCTCAAGATTTCTGTTCCACTAGATGGCGCTCTGCCATCTAAAAGCACATGTGTTCCTGGTCAGGATATGCCTTCTTTATTTTAAACTGATTAATATATTTCAAAGGGAGAAAGCCTCTCTCATTTTTGTGCATGACTACCATCCTCTCGCAACTTTTATAGATAACTATAAATATCTATTCGATTCTTGGAATAAAATATTACAAGTCACGCGAGCGTCTTCTTTCAAATCCCGAAGTTAGAATTTTATATTTTCCTATAAAAATAGTTGGAAATAAACCTTACAAACTACGACTGCCTCCTTTTTAAAGTCTTATTTCTATATATTTCAAACTAAATATAATTTATTATTATATTTCCAATTCTTAGACACACAATAAACCTTGAAAGTAGTGACCACCTGCTTTTTTAAAACGAGCTATATTCTTTCTTTTTTAAATCAGTGTGTGTATGTCTCTTCAAAAAATTAATATAAGATAAGCCACTTATTCAACATATTGAATAGTATTAAAATTTCAAGCAAAAATACGGCCAAACATATTTCAATTTTGTTGAAATTATTTTGACAATAATTCTATATATATAAAAGTTAAAGTTCGGATTTTTTTCAGGTGCAGAACCATTTTTTATACCATCATTTACGAAACTACATGCTGCAAAATGCTAAAATAGAATATATTTAATTTCATCCTAATGAAAAAAAAAAAGAATATAACTTTCTTGAGATATTGCACAATTTAGCCATATTTGCGATTTTGATACCAAATAGCTAATATGCTAATTTTATATTTATTTAAATAGGCCAATATATGGCTTCATATACACATTTTATAAAAAAATGTTCTGTTTAAAGAGATTTTAATTATAATATAAATCTTATTTAAAAAATAAATTAAAACCATCTTCATTTAACAAGTAAAGCATAATTTTTCTCTTTTAATTTTAAACGGACGTTGAAATAATAAATATCGGTTTTTGTCGCGAGAGATAATAAGAATACATATGTTTAGTTGGAATGTATTGGAAGGGACTCTTCTCCACATGCGCAATTTTAAATATATTAATTCTTGTCGCTATGACTAAAATTAAATCATCATAAGTGTTTTCATAGTAATTTTGAAAATCAATTTTATACTGTTATATTTTGACGTCTGAATTAAAATACTTGAAAAATTATGAATAAAATATAAATACACTCTGGTAGGTACAATAATTGAGATATAAAGAGGGGTATATCGTCACTTGTACATTTTCAATGTAAAAAGTGATGAAAAACATAAGAATTGATGCTAATATCTACAGGGATAGGGATCCATAATCTAAGGAATTTACCACGCCTTCAAAACTGGACAGATGTTTTTTAAGATCCATTTCCCAAAAGGAATAAATATAACTTCTGAAAAAGAAAAATCTTTTCGATTTAGCTGCTGATTTTATAAAATTGGGAGATATCCATGAAAAATCAAATAACCTATCTCAAATCAAGAATGAATGTTCTGAAAAACGAAGCAAATAATACTTTCTTAAGCTTTTTTCCCAAGAAATCCCTAAATACTTTCGTCCAAATTTTTATAATACTCAATTTATTACAAACCACGGGAATTTCAAAAGTTTTTAAAATAGATAAAAGGCAGTGGAGGATTCAAGTTGCTTTTGTGGTATTGAGGAACAAACCTCAAGACATCTACTGATCGATTGCCCAGCATTTCAAGATTATAGAATGAAGAATGAACTAGTTGTTTGTGAACTTAACGATTTGATTTCCGATAAAAAATCATATTTAAAGTTCAATTCATTTTGTAAATACATTCTAAACTTTCTACAAAATCTGGATCTCTAATGTTTTAATGCGTTGAATAATGTAAATAACTTATGTAAATAAACGTTTCTCCTTGTTTGGCGCAAGTATCCCTTGCGGGATATAGCGCTTTGGAAATAAAATAATTGTAATTGTATCTATAAGAATTTTCTAAAAATATTTTTAAAGACCTGCACAAAAAGAAAGCTAATTAAGAAAATCATATGTATTTAAAGTTAAAGAAAATAACAAATCTTCAAAATAAGTGAAATAGTAAAGAGGATATTTAGCTTTTATAATGGATGGAACTTTATAAAAATACTTTTCTCATGAAAGTGTAATAATGAATTTATTTTATTGATTAGTCTCAATTTGGATTATAGATTATAAACACTAGGTAATAAGAGACCAAATCTAAATAAATAGATAGTGTGTGACGTTTTGGTAACAGCGTTGTTATCATCTTCAGACTAAAGTACTGAATGAGAAATATATCATAGCATGTTTTAAATCATAACTGTTATCAAGTGTGTAAACAAGAAAGCAGATAAGAAGAAAAATTCTTTTCTAAATATTTGAGTTATTTTAGACCCGTATGGTTCCTTTAAAAGAAAATCAAATTTCTACTGCCCTTATTGCAATGATAAAATAATGGGAGGGCCTGGCTCATCAGTGGTGAACCCTTCCAGCGGTTTCGCCAGTTTAATCTACCATACCGCTATAATATCGAATTTTTCGATTTTCCTTTTATACTGATACTAATGCTATAACAGAAGGCCAGTAATGCATCGTATAAATATTGTGGTTTAACTCGCAATTTGCGGAAGAGCAATGCTCGAAGCATATCATATTTTTATAATTATATGTATTTCTACTGTCCTCAAAGCTTATGTCCATATTTCATTTAAAATACCCTTTCAAGAGTCTAGCATCAGTATCAGTTAAACTGGCGAAACCGCTAGGAGGGTTCACCACTCATGAGCCAGGCCCTCCAATTATCTTACCATTGCAGTAAGAGCAGTAAAAAATTGATTTTATTTTAAAAAGAATCATACGGGTTTAAAAAGTTCAAATATTCTATAACATTTGGCGCGCTAATGCATATAATTTTCAAAGAACTAAAATTTTATTCTTAGAATTATAAGGAAAATAAAACTATCTTTTTTTTTAGATATAATCAAAGGCATATCTGTAAATATCATTAATATTTCTTCTTTCTTCCATTCTGTTAATTGTAGGACCCCATTTTTTAAAAATGAAAATTTCTTTAAATTGTTTCTTAAAGTAATATTTTTCATAATCTAGTATCTTTGTTTCTTTTAGAATGAAGTTGTTAAGCCCTGTGATTTTTCTATGTTCTACAAGTGCAGAATTCTCAATATAAATCATTTTAGAGCGTATTCATGGTATTTCATTCTTTCGTTCATACAATAGGAAGTCCAATATACCCAAATGCAGCTTGTATTACTATAGGCCAATTAGAAATCAAAGCTCTAAATTCACTTTAAAATGATGTTTATAATTTCATAAATATGTGAATGACTCCATTTTATTTATTAATCAGGGAAGTGAACAGAAAATATTGGATACTTTTAACAATGACCTGATTTTAATTACTCTATGGAAGTAGATAACAACAAATGAATATATTTTCCTGGACATGAAATTAACATGCAATAATAACATTATTACTACCTCTATATACAAAGACCAACACATACAGGAACTTATTAGAACTATAGTTCACAGCACAATTTTAGACAAAAAGTAGGATTAGAAAAACTCATATATATAGAACCTTTACACTCATTAATGATACAGTTAAAGAAAATAAATTTAGAAATTAACATCATAAAAAAAAAAGAATGAAGATTTTCCTATCAAATTGATAGATACAATAGAAGAAGACACATGAACCAAAAATATATGAGAATAATAATTTAATTCAAAATCTAAAGAGTATAAAACCAAGAAGGCAAAATTATTCCATTACCATTTATAAACCAAAAGTTTGCAAGAGAGAGAGAGAGAGAGATTTTTTTAATATATTCAAAAAGTATGAAAAAATAAAACTTGCGTGTAAGCCATGTAACCCTATCTCTCAACATATCAACAATCATAAGAAAACCCAATTATTCTTCTTAACTGCTATCTTGTTTACACACTTGATAACAGTAACTACAAGTAACTACAGTAACTACTACTTGTATTTAAAATAGGCAGTGATATATTTTCTCATTCAGTACTTTGTCTGAAGGTGGTAACAACGCTGTTACCAAAACGTCAGACACTATTTATTTATTTGGTTTTGGTCTTATTACCTTGCGTTTATTTTATCATATTCAATTTACTGAAATAATATTGCTGACAATTTACTCTTCATTTAATGGACTCAACGTAGAGAATCTTTGCAGATATACAGATATGCAATGTCAGCAAGCATGGTGACATGTTCTAGTAAAGTCACCTCTTTTGCTATTAGAAAAATATTCCTCAGCTTCTATTAAAGTCGTTTTCTCACATTCAAACGTTCCACTCAAGTTATCCACATAGATAGAGGTTGGCATAATTACGGTCCTGCTATTAACAGAGCTTTTAGTCAAATATTTTAGCAAAGGATTATTTTAATCCTCTATTTCCTCTATGTTGATTTCAACTTTGGACTTGAAATGTGTTTATACAGGACATCCGAAATTTATGTTGATCCCATTTAATTTGTATTTGAAAAGATATTAGCCTACATTCTATGAAATTAAATGACACATCATCAGCCAAAACAAACGCTCATACTAAGCGACTTCTTTTGACGATCTTCGGAAACTAGCGTACTCGGATCAGTAAAAAAAGCCATAATATAAAGCTTTGGAAAACACAGAAGCTCACCTAAGACACTTTTTTGTGCTATGACCCTCGTTAGTTCAAGCTAAGCTTTGAATTCATGAGATTCACAAGGGATTCATGGAATTTTTAGAAATATCCAAAGAGGTATTTATCTAGTGAAATGGCTAGGCCAATTCTATTGCCAAACACACAAATACCCTCCTGGAAAAATTTCCCTCTCTATTAGCCTACAAGTATTCCATTATATAAGAAAAGCCGTGTAGGCTTCCCCCAAGTCTCTAGGAGACATTTCCAGTATTCATTGTAGGCTGATGTATTTAAAATAGAAAATATATTCAAAATGCACCGTGTTCTTCTTTGATATTTTCTCTGAAAATTATATATCCAGATTCAAATCAGCGAATAAGAGATATCGTCAGATTTGGAAAATTCAAACAAAGGGGTATCTGAATATAAGCAGCTGCTAAGAGAAAAACTAAATATATTTGGCAGTTCATAAATACCTCTTATGTATTCATTAAAGAAGTAGGGGTTTCTTTTTGAAAAATGAATGCCATCTCCTTCCGTAGTTTTACAAAATACAAATAAATATGTACATAAGTATATTGACATTTGACTACACAATGAAATTTATGGAAACACTGTATATCTTCACAATGATACATTTTAAGAAATGAAATGTGGCGCTTTGAAACAACTTTGATAATTTCGGAAAACAGAATCTGTGTTCTTGAATCATATATGAAATGATTTTTTTACATATAATATTACGCATGGACCTTAAATATGACTAAATTCACAATGACACCGTTGTGTAGACATGTGATAAACTTGTATGACCAGCGATAATACTCACTTATAAATGGTCTCCTCTCTAAGAGGAAGCGAATTGTATTGTTGGCGAAGAATGCTTCGTATAACTTGGACATCGCGTAGGACAAATGCATCGATACTATCACAACTATCGATTTCGGAAGATGAACGACTTCTGTACAACGGAATTGTTTGAGATTCTTTGATCACATCGCGCGACGCAGGTAAATGGATTACACCATATTGACCGGAAAGACGTCTGGGCGACACATACCTGGACCTCCACCGACACGCTTCGTGGACCAATTAAAGGAACTCACTGGTCGCCGAGATGGTACATAGAGCTCAAGACAGAGATGGCTGGTGTCTCATCGTGTTTGGGATGTAATACGTACAGTGGGCCACAACGTTCGATCGCGAAAACAATGATTTTACTTACTGAGGGGAGGGGATAATGACTATTACTATATGTGTCATCAATTAAAATTCTATTACAAATAGAACAAAATATCGGTTTTAGGAGGATACACATTCGAGGGATCGATAAAATAACCGAATAGCACAGTAGGTTCAAGTAATTGTGCTAGATAACGACGGGACTAGGTAGTTGTTAGCTACATACAACAGGTTGTTTGCAGGATTCCATACATGGGATATTAAAATAAAGAGAGCTTCTTCCCTGATTTATATCTATAATAAACTGAATAAAGCTTCTAAGGCTAGGTATCTTGTACTAGAAACTTACCCCTGGAAGCTTTATTTATTTTATTATAGTTATATATAATTTATTACAAATGAAAACACCAAAACGCTAAGTTTTTTTTCACAAATAAGTCAAACTTCTACTGTCCTTACTGCAAAGAAAAAATATTGAGAGGGCTTGGCTCATCAGTGGTAAACCCTCCCAGCGGTTTCGCCAATTTAATCTACAAGACCACCTCTTTAGAGCTCTAATACTGTGTTAGATCGTTCTGCTTTTATATGCAACACTGAAGGGTGGAATCTTAGAAATGGGTTTTAAGCAAACTATGGACATAAGCTTTTAGGACAGTAGAATTACATTTAAATATTTTTATCAAGCAATGCTCTTCCTGTGTTTTCTCAAATACATAAACTAAATGGTGGTGGCACTTATCCTGTTGGCTTCCGTAGGCGTCTCTTACTGGGAAAAAGAAAGAAGAGATTCCATTTAATTATAAACTAATACATGCATTTATTTAAGGAGCGACCCGCTCCAACACAATAGTTACAAAAGAAGCAAGCGAGCGGAGGGGGGGGGGGGGGGGACAACAAAAACACAGTCCGCAGCGTAGTGGTGGCGTGACGTCAGCGTTGGTGTATCCCCTTTTTTATGGGGAGCTCGGTTTCCATATTCTGTTTATTATATTCCGTTTGTCTGCGGCTCTCTGGTCGGGATGGCGCCTACAATCCCAAGTTCGCCATGATCATCATAGTGGCAGTGAGCAACTTATTTCAATGTAAGTGCATCACATGTCTAAACATATAGAAATAAGTGGAAATTTTGCACTTTAAAGTGTGTCAGAGTCCCATTTATTTACTTACACTATTGGTGGGGTTAGACATTTGAAAGAATCGAGGGCTAATGAAGTTTTTTTTCTTTTCAGAAAAAGTAACCAATGCGTGATTCGATCTAGAGTTGTCTGAAATTAACGGTTTCTACCATTCCTTCACTAACCCCTATATCAACCTATATAGTAGAAATTGATGGCACCACATCCAGAAGAAACTGGTCGAATATCAATAAAATCAGCATAAATGTGCAGGCTAATATATCAAACAAATCTTATAAAAATGAAATTACGCCTTAATTTTTTGTGTCTGGATGCTATATTTATGGCGAACTAAATAACTTAGTCCCTATTTCTGCTCCGCGCTTATGGAATTGAAGACTTGAGGCGATGGCGTCGACCTTTCATATTAAATCTTACTTTTCCTTATTACTAATAATTGTATATAGTTGCTGAACTACTGGTTTCCTGTGCTGCTCTTTTCCTGTTATTGCACCTTGTACGGAGAATCTGTATAAGACTAACATCTTAATAAAGGCTTTGTGTGTGTGTGTGAAATTACGCCTTAATTCAATTAATTTAGGATATTTTACATCCAAAACTCAATACACTACAAGAAATTAAAACTATTTTCTACGCGTATGATTATTTTCAAAATTAAACAATTTTCTACTACCTTTAATACATTTCTTGAAAAAAGAGATACTTCGGCCAGTATAAATCTTTTTATTTCATCGACGTTTCGACAAAAAGCTTTTGTCCTCGTCAGGAGCAAATAAAAATTAAAACATATAGCAATATTTGTATATAGTTGAAAATGGGATTAGGAATTTGAATGAAAATGATAGAAATAATATTAGAAACAAAATTTCAAATGTTATATCAAGGACAACAAAAAACCAAAATAAATTTGAGTTAGAGAAGAAAAAACGCTCCGAATGGGAGGCTATAAAGAAATTAAAAAATGATGACGACATAGTTATAACTAGAGCAGATAAAGGAGGCAAGACAGTCGTGATGAAGAGAGAAGATTACAATGATAAGATAAAGAGACGCCTTGCTATATGTTTTAATTTTTATTTGCTCCTGACGAGGACAAAAGCTTTTTGTCGAAACGTCGATGAAATAAAAAGATTTATACTGGCCGAAGTATCTTTTTTTTCAAGAAATATGAATGCCGGCCAGGCAGCCTCTATCTTCACCTTTAATACAGTGATAAATTAGTGGGATGGCCTGGCTCATCAATGGTGAAACATTCAAGTGATTTAATCAGTTTAATTTACTATACCGCTATAATATTGCATTTTTCTGTTTTCATTTTATACTGATACTGAAGCTGACCTCTTGGAAATGACATTTTAAATGAAATATGGACACACATATCCTTTGAGAGAATAGTAGAAATATATAATGGAATTAATGCAAAGATAAGTTAATGGAAGGGCCTGTCTCATCATCTGTGAGCCCTCGCAGCGATTTCGCCAGTTTAATCTATCATACCGCTGTAATATCGAATTTTTATGTTTTCCATTTATATCGATACTGAAGCTGACACCTTGGAAATAGTATTTTAAATGAAATATAGAGCTATGCTTTGAGAACAGTATAAATACATATAAATATAAAATATGCTTCGAGCAAGCGCTCTTTCCCAGACATCACGTGGAGTCTTTCATTAGAACAATTATAATGATGCGAAAACGCATCACACACTACAAGAAGTTAATTAAAAATAAAATTAAAAACCCTTTTTGGGTGGAATATTTTGTATTTCTACTCTAGTATAGTACTCGTCTTTCCGAGTACACCATAATGACCGGAAAGATGTCTGGGCAACACATACCTGGTCGCCCGCTCCTGGGCTGGGTTAACTGTCGTCGAGATGGTACATCGAGCTCAAGACAGAGATGTCTGGTGTCACATCGTGTTTGAGATGTAATACGTACAGTGGGCCACAATGTTCGATCGCGAATAAAATGATATTACTCTAGTGTGTGTGTGTAGTTTAGAAACAAAATCAGAAAAATATAAATATTTCATTAAATGCTAAAAACAATATTGGTATGTAAAAGAAAGGTGTGTTCATGAATATGTGATCTAATAAAACAACACGTTATAAACACATGTGAATGAAAAAAGACATGTTGTCCTAAGATTCCCTGACCTCCATTCATCTTCCCTAATGGAGCTGGAAGATGTAAAGCGTCAAGATGGATCTATCGTCCATAAATCTCCCCGGTATGCCTTCTCAGTTAGATTTTGAATCTCTCTCGCTCAAATACCAAAATGTGTATTAACGAACAAAATTTTCAGCATCATTTGTGGATTGGAAGTTTGTTTGATAAAGATACAGCTAAATGAACAAATATTTCTTTATTTTCTCGCCCCAACGTTTTAGTTACTCCCTGGCCATCTCCTCAGGGATATGATTATTTGGAATATTTTAACTTCTACTTATCTTCTACTTATTCTACTTAAGTAAATATTAGAATTCTGAAATAACCATTCCCTAATGAGAGGGACAGAGAAACACTGAAACGTCAGGGGAAAAAATGAAGAAACATTTGTTGATCTAGCTATATATTAAAAAAATAAAATTGAAGTTGTACGGGATTAAGTTGATAAAGAAAGCATATCCTGATTGTGCAACTGAAAATTGCCTGTGGCTTGTTCATCTTTCAGAATTAATATAAACTAATTGTTAAAATCTAGTTCTTAAAATTAAAGATACAAGTACGTACAAGATATATACAGTATAAATCTTTTTATTACGATGCACTAGCGCGCCATCTGTTATCAAATTACAAAACTATTTTAGACGCGTAATATTCTTTTTAAAATAAAACAATTTCTACTGCCCTTACTGCAATGGAAAAATTAAAGGGAGGGCCTGGCTCATCAGTGGTGAACCCTCCCAGCGGTTTCGCAAGTTTAATCTACCATACCGCTGTCCTAAAAGCTTATGTCCATAGTTCATTTAAAATTCTCATTCGAAGAGTCAAGCATCAGTATCACTATAAAAGGAAGTTCCAAAAATGCAATATAACAGCGGTATGGTAGATTAAACTGGCGAAACCGCTGGGAGGGTTCACCACTGATGAGCCAGGCCCTCCCTTTAATTTTTCCATTGCAGTAAGGGCAGTAGAAATTGTTTTATTTTAAAAAGAATATTACGCGTCTAAAATAGTTTCGTAATTTGATATATCTTTTTATTATCTCGACGTTTCGACAAAAATATTTTGTCCTCGTCAGTAGGGAATGACGGTCAGGCAGCCTCTATCTTTACGATGTTAAAATTTAATTATTCCTGAATTATGGATAAATTCCTTTTCTTGATTAATTACAAGAATTAATATATAATTTAATATATATAACATTCGAAACTATTATAGACGCGTATGATTCTTTTTAAAATTAAAAAAAATTCTACTGCCTTTACTGCAATAAAAAAAATTAATGGGAGGGCCTGGCTCATCAGTGGTGAATCCTCTCAGCGGTTTCGCCAGGACAGAAGATTTTTGTCGAAACGTCGAGAAAATAAAAAGATTTATACTGGCCGAAGTACAAGTTTTATTGTATCTTGTATGCACTTGTACTTGTAGTTTTGAGCCAGGGGCCCTCCCATTAATTTTTCCATTGCAGTAAGGGCAATATAATTGTTTAAATTTTAAAATAATCATTCGCGTCTCTAATAGTTTCGAAATTTCATAACAGATGGCGCGCTAATGCATCATAATATAGAAAATATAGTATAAAATACTACTTTATATTTATTTCGACACACAGATGGCACAAGCCATCAGCAACTTTGAGTTTCGCGATCAGGAGCTTATTTTTTTCTTAATTTATAGAGTTTGTTAATTCTAGAGAACCTAACTATATCCACATTCCATTAGTGAGATCATCACTTATTTATTCATAAAGAACGTACATAGAATTGCTACATTTGATTTATACATATTTATATATCAATTAATAAATACGAAACATTTTTCAGAAGAAATACATTTTATAGGTTCGATATTTTCCCAAAGAAAATTGGAATATGTCGTTCTTTATTAAATTATATTATTAAAATGTAATACAGCGTTTATCTCTTTGAATATTGTTAATGGTATTTAAAGTTTCCAAAATTTATATCAACAATTAACTATTGTTTTCATTGTTAAAGTAGAGCGCGTTCCTCTATATATTCAACTCTTACTTAAGTTGAATGATATAATAGAATACAGTGGTACCTCGACATACGAGCGCCCCAACATACGAGTTTTTCGAGATACGAGCCGACGAGCAAGTGATTTTTTGCTTTGAGTTACGAGCGAAATTCGAGATACGAGTTCGGTTCGGTAGTAGCACGCAGTCGCGCCATCACGATCAGTTAGCAGCGTGCTTCCGCTGTGATAAGTTGTGTTTTGTGTTCGCGTTTTGTGTTGCGTTTACATTTACAGTTTTAGTTCATTTATTTTTATAACCATGGATCGGAAGAAAGTTTGTAAAAAGTCAAGTGCTAAGAAAAATATGATTAGTATTGAATTAAAACGTGAAATTATAGAAAAACATGAGCAAGGTGTTCGAGTTGTTGACTTGTCGAGGCAGTATGGCCGTAGTACGTCCATGATATGTTCTGTGCTTAAACGGAAGGAGTCGATAAAGAGTGTAACACCGGCTAAGGGCCTTACGATGGTTACATTGGTTTTGAGGAGTCAGAGGAGGAGGTTATTTCTACAAGTGAGATAAAGGAGATCTTAGGAATGTGGGAGAGAGTTTCACAGTTCGTGGAAAAAAAAAACACCCAGAAAAAGTTGCAACAGGTCGTGCATCTGACCTTTTTAATGACACTTGTCTAACTCATTTCCGGATCATTCTGAGAGAGAGGAAGAAACAAACCTCCTTGGACATGTTTTTTTCTAAACGGCCTACAGGTGAAAGCGAGAAAAATGTAGCGAAAAAGGCAAAGACCAGTGAGGATATCTAATTTATTTCTTTATACTCTTTTTTGTTTTGTGCAATAAATATTTGATATTTATAAATACGTTTTTATTATTCAAAACCACGCAACAAAAATAACTGGGGTGACATTTTGGAGGTTGGAACGGATTAATGGTAGTTCAATTGTTTTGTATGGGGAATTTGCTTCGAGATACGAGTAATTCAAGATACGAGCAAGGTTGCGGAACGAATTAAACTCGTATGTCGAGGTACCACTGTATACTTTTATTAAATTTCTGTACTGTTCTGATATAGCTGATATAATAGTTTGATAAAATATTAAAGATAGGGATAGTAGAGTAAAGGAAATCCAGGTGCGTCCTTTTTAATATGCGTATATGTTCTGAAAATTAATCTTTAATTTTCACAGAAATATGAATGCCGGCCAGACAGCCTTTATCTTTACGTACATGTCGTGATGCAAATAATCCTGTAGGATGACTGTGGTGTGGTTGGTTAAATACAGTTGTGATGGCCACAATGTTCAGAGAGGTTTCAGGCGTGAATGAATTGTACAAAAGGACGAGGCATGTTGGATGTCACCTTTTAAAATGCGAGAGAAGAAGTAACCAGGTAGCCAATCCGTCAAGGGATCTTATCTATATTTGAGCAAAGGGGGGACCTCTGGGAATCCGACTATGTTTTTAACGGACCGACGGTGTAATCGGAGACCTTCCTTTTGTCTGGCGCCGGCTGTCACTCAAGCTAATTTTATTATTTCGTTTTGATATTACACTATAGTTATATTATATATGGAGATATAAATATATATTGAAATATATTACAACATATATATATATATTTAAATCTAGGCGACTCTTACTAAAGGAATTTCGCGACACAAATGTGATTCTTCCATTGTGAAACATTGTCCATATTTTCCCAAATTACCGCCTCGGTGAGCGCTGAAGACATATAGTATTTGGTGGAGTCCAGGTGCATTAGGAGTTGAAGGCTCTTTATACAGAATAAATATATATCTTTCAAAAATAATTAATTCGTAGTTTTGCGATTGAAAACAATATCTGAAATTAATAATTTGCATTTTATTCTAATAATGTTCGTGTTTAAAAGAGAGAACACATATTGGCTCTATTATTTGTAGATAATTTAAAAGCGTAAGCAAGGTAACATCATTTGTGCTTTTTACACTGAACCTGCACAATAGTTTGTGTGAACGTAAAATGCTGTTACACGGGAGGAGGACATTTTGTCTTACAAGGTGGGCAATGGTCTGTAAAAGTTTGGAAACCTATGGGAAGTCCATTAAGATAATGTCAAGTACATCCTAGAGAAGCAGATGGCCTCCCAGACCTTTCGGTCCATAAGCCGGGATGTCAATTACATCTTTGGAGCAGTGGCCACCCAGACCTTTCGGTCCATAAACCGGCATGCGATAGCATACCCATTGCTGACATCCAGGTCACCCAGCCAAAAAAGGAATGATGCATTCTCCATGCACCGAGTGGCCATTGTTTGGCCCCTCGCGCCCGCCATTATGGTCTGGCTCCATGGGGTCGACCAATCAAACCGACAGGCGTCTCCGAGAGTTCATGGCAAGGTTGCTGACCGAGCCCTCTCGTTCGGACTTAGTTAAACCCGTCCTACGCTCCAATAAGGATGTCAATTACAATGTTCACTAGGGCTCAAAGAGAGAAGTGGTCGAGCAGTACTCACTGTCGTAACTCTGACCACGGATTCGATTAAAGATGGCCACGCCGTCCGTCTCGGAGCCTCCCGCGGCCAGAACCTCCGTCAGGGCCCGGGCGTAGATCAGCACTGCGTCGTAGGCCAGCCCGGAATAGATGGGCACCTACACAGAGAACGATTGATACTGCTCTATATCACATCGTGGTAGTGAGTAAAATTGATATTATGTGAATAAAAGTAATCTGAATAGCATGCCACAATAGTTTATTGAAAAATATTTTAATTGGAAAACTTTCAACCTTTTTTGCACTTCCTCTTTAACAATAAAATGAAGGACGATAAAACACAGTAGAATAATATATAAACATAGTATAAAACAATATAGAAACATAGTAGAATATATTTCAAAATTTGACCCATCTATAAAAGATGTCGCTTTATAACAAGTGTTTTGAGAGAAAATTTGATGATTTCAAAAGCTGACCGCTCTAGACCTCTGTTGACAAATTCTGTTTTGTAGTCATAGATATAGACTGGGAAGTGCAATCTACATATCCATGTGTTAGTAAAACTTCGCCTTTGCCGTTCCCAAGCACGGATGAAAAACAAGGATAAGGAGCAGTAACAAGCTTGCTAAAAACCCTGGGCTCAGCTAGCCCGGCTGATAGTACCCTGTAAGAGCTCTTGATCCAGGGATACAGGATGAGTCTATACTCCATGTTAGGAACGGCTGCACATGGCGTCTATTCCTCATCTCAGAGGCGGCCATTTATTTTGGAACTAAGTCGGCCTGCCACTGAGTAGTGCTCCCAGTCTTGATGACAAAGGCATTCTACTCCAGAGATAGGAAAGAAGAGTTAGTAAGAGTCGATAGAATGGTACTTACCTCGAAATTAACACTCGGGTGGTCAGGCACGTCAAAGGGCGGTTGCGTTGAACGAATGCGAACTTCCTCTTGGAACTCCGTGTAGTTGGGGTTGGTGGGAGCGCTGTGGGTGAGAAGAAGTAGCGATCTGAAAGGCTCCGTGTCGTTCTCTGGACCCTTGTCGAACTCTGAACACACCGCATGTTGAAACTTGTTGTTTCATCATTCAAGGCTGTCGCTTGCAGTTCGTTTAGAAATTAGTAATTTTTATTTGTTTATTTTATTCGTACAAAACTTTACCTGAGCTAATGCGTAACTGAGCTAGCACCATAATAAGCCTGGTAACAAGATAAATCATTGTAATTTTATACTAGCAAACAAGGCTAATATAAGTAATATCTCTTTCCTATGGCAAACTTGTGGATTTAGGAAGGATGAAAAACATCAATATTTCTGATTAATTCTGATAACAAAATATAACTATCTCCCGTTCATATTTGCTAACAATGATTTTAAGAATCTTTGAGCCGAAATATTTGACACATAATCTTGACGGGCTTAAAAATGAGAAAAATGAATGTATTTGAACATCAATATAGTGTCGATGAAATAAAATAAATTTTTACTTCATTATAACATATCATCTATTCTATATAAAACGCTAAGAAAAATAAAATGATTGTACCATAACATCATAACGTGACCGTAGGGCTCTCAGCTTACTTACTATTCTCCACCCTCCATTGTTCATATTTGTGGTTAGTCCAAATTCCCGTTTTTTGGTTGAATATTCATATATTTATTAATTTATAGACACTTTACTATCTCTTCCTCTCTATATACTATATATTTTCTCTATATAATAAATACACTCTAATAAAAATAAATACATGTCATAATATATGCTCTTCCTGGAATAATAAAGCAAACCTACAGTCAACCCAGAGAGAGAGACGGACAGCTAAAGTAAGGTCATTTAAGACACTAGCGACATTCCAAGGGGCGCGTTGGGGCCCGTACTTGGAACCTCAGGACTATTAGGGCGACAGTTGGGGAATTGTGTGCGATACGAACGGCCGGCCGCTCAGCGGTGGCCGGGCCGTCTCTCTCTCGCTTGTTGCCTGGGTCCCTTCTCAAACTTGTGGTGTGATTATTTCTCTTTCCCCACCTTATTATTATTATATTGCCACATACACTTATTATAGCTAACTTCAGACTGTTTCGAAATATTATCGTTTGTAAAAAAAAGTCTTACACAGGGACCTTATTACTCTTCACACATACCAAACAATAAATATATCGCGAAAGTATAATTGAGATTTATTTATTGATTATATATCGATTTTATTGAACTCTGAACTCATGAAAAAGAAGATAACCCCCCAAGGTATCTGCAAATCTAAAATTTTTGAGTTCACATATAGAAATGATTTTAAATATTAATACGCTCACATTTATATTGCTTCAACATATTATCGTTTGCAGAAAAAACAGGTCTTATACACAGGGTAGATATTACTCTTCACACTACACGATAAATATATTTAGAAAATATAATTAGAATCCATTTTTGTTCATTTTAGAAAAAAAAAGATCGTATATTAATCCCATGAAAAGGAAGATACCCAAGGCCTGCTAATATGTTTGTCTAGTTCACTTATATCGATGATTTTCAATATTATTAAGCACAAATAATCTCTTTATATAAAAAGCATGTATTGGATCCGATAATTTATTTCACAATAGTTCACTTGGGTGAACGCCCAACCATTGTAGGATACAACAGCGTATTCTATATACAGTTACGAGCGTCATTCCTCATCTCCTAATCAACTCTGTCACCGTTTGCTTTTTTTTTTTTGGAATGGCGCCCTCCTATTGGTTGGCTACGAACACGCCACCTTTGCCCCCCCATCATGCCTCCCCCACTCGCTTTTTCGTTTTTGTAACTATTGTGTTGGAGCGGGTCGCTCCTTAAATAAATGCATATATTAGTTAATAACTAAATGGAATCCTCTCTTTCTTTTTCCCAGTATGAGACGCCTACGGAAGCCAACAGTACATAGACAGATAAAGCACATAGGCTATAGTTATTAACTAATATATGCATTTATTTAAGGCGCCAATTTATAATTGTAACAAATAGTATTTGAATAAAAACATTCAATCGGGTAAAACACGGGCGTTGCCCGGGTCATTCGGCTAGTATCTATATATTTGTACAACAGAACGTAGATTACGTATTGACAAAGACTGGCGTTCAGCCAACTGAAACATTTGTGAATAGATCATTTTATTATAAATATTTATTGATATATATTTCTAAATATTTAATCTATTTTGGAGACAATTTTAAAAGTGTTTGCTTGTTACCAAATCTAATAGGCAGATGACCAGCGCAATATACTCAATTCAAGATTGTGATGCCACATACGTTGATGAAACCGACAAATCAATCAAGATTCATTGAACATAAAAAAAAAATTAAAAATCTACATTATTTGATCTACCAGCTTTTCTCACAGACAGGCTACCCTCACAATATAAGTGAAGTCAAATGTCATTATATAAACATCACAGGGTTATTACACCACAGATTCCATATAGAATTTCATATATCTAATGACTAAAATAACAACAACAAAAGGCTTATGTTACAAACAGAACTCCAATTCCCCGAAAAAAAACAATAAATTCTTTACATTAACAGTTTGAAATATACTTCACTATAAAAAATAATCTAAATTTTTTGCTTGTCATAAGTTTATGTTTTTGGCCATTTTAATATTAATCTTTAAAATTGTCCAATGCACTCTCGCGACAACACACACAAACATATTTTTGTAAATAATTTATTTTCTTCCTTTATATTTATGAAAAGTCTGTAAAATAGAAATTTTGTTCGAAATATTGTTTTTTTTTTATCAAAAGAAACTTGATGTTACTTTTATATACAAAATTTTATGAACTAAATTTCATCTGTGCGTGAAGTTTAAACCCTTTCTTTAATAAGAAGTGCTAAACGAGTCCACACCATGGGTTCCTGTTGAGAAATAGGGAAATATAGTTTCTAAGTAACAAGAATATTTCATACTATTCAAACAGAGAAAGGAACTTTTTTGGATGATTTAATCTGGTCTCAATCCGATAGTTAACAAATATATAACTGGATTAATATAATTATGTTTGATCAAGGTCTTCTTTTTGGTTTATATAAATTCTACAAATCCGTAGTCACCGTTCGGAGGAGATTAATAGAATCGCCGAATGTCGTGGTCCATTTGGAAGAAGAAAGCAAATAATAGAACGCGGCTGATTCAACAATAACTTTTTCAGTGATACGCTATCCTTGACGTATGCACGAAGAAACGTGTGGCCACTGGACATGCGTCGGACCTGTAGGTTGTTGTTGGGTTCTGCGCTGCCTGGAGTACAGGAGCGCCATCTATGATTCCTTTCTTCCCGTGGTGAATCTGTATATGACCGGTGGTCTTAATAAAGCTGTGTGTGCGCGTACTATTCAGCTTTATTCAAGTATAACGACAAAGCGCACTGTTCCACAAAGGACACTGGCGCCAAATGACAAAAGAGAAAAATCTATATATTATATATCTATATAAACATATATAGGAAATTATATATGTAGAGAGTCATACTGAATTTTTTATTTAAAATTTAATAAAATAGTAAAAAAATATAGCATATACAAGAGTCACTCCAAAAGGTTTTGCAATAAATATTAAAAATAATTGATATATATTAAAATAAAATTAAACCATTAAAATCTACATGCATTTTTTTACCTAACAAACATATACATAAAATAGTAACAACAATGACTCATAGAGGGCGCGACTTTGTTTACAGCGGCAGTGGTAATTTCTAAACATTGCATCTAACACAATGGAGTTGACTAGAGAAAGTTTACGCGCCATGATCTTTTATAATTATGAAAGTAATTTAACTTCTAAAGAATCCCATTAAATATTGATGAAAGCTTTATGAGATAAAGCTTCATCTATTAGAACAGTTTTTAATTGGTTTAATGAATTTAAATTTGGAAAAATCAACCTTGAAAATGAACCTCGTTCAGGTCGACCACCAACAGCAATGACCCAAGAAATAATTGAGCAGGTAAGATTTTTACTTAGAGAAGATAGAATAAACACGTATCAGCAGTTAGAGAAAAGTGCGGGCATTGGATTGGCAGTAATCAACACCATCAATAATGATCATTTAAAATACAGAAAACTTGTTAGTAGATGGGTACTTCACAGCTTGACTGAAGACCAAACACTTGGTCGCGTTTAATGGTATAATTTCATTTTGAAAATCCATGGCTGTTTTTAATATTATTACAGGTTACGAAACTTGGTTTTACAATTTTTATCCAGAAACAAAATGGCAATTTACTCTTTGGTGCTCTTCAAAATCACCTCTTCCTAAGAAACTTCGCAGAGCTCGAAGTGTTGAAAAACAAATGGTCGCTTGTTTTTATAGAAAAAGTAGTTTCATTGATATTATGAAGTTAGAAGATCGAAAGACAATTAATAGTGACTGGTATACAAAAAAATGCCTTCCAGCAGTATATAAAAAAATCAAGCAAAGCACACCAAGAGCGAACTTAGAGGAGTTCTTCTTCACCATGACAATCTAAGACTACAGACTTCAGCCCAAACATTAGACTTTTCAGCTTACTCTGGTGTCCAAATAGTCACTCATCCATCATATTCACCAGACCTAGCACCTTGTGACTTTTCTATTTCCAAAAGTTAAGTTGTAAGGGATAAAATTTGACACTGATGATGAAGAACTGCAAGCCTTTATCAATGCCGTAAATTCCATCTCGAAGATGACTGGTGTAAGTGCTTCGAATATTGGTTTTCGCGGGTAAAACTTGCATTGGTGCTAAGGGTGAATACCCTGAGAAACTCTGAAAATTTGAAAGTTGCAGATTTAATAAAAATAAGTGATTGAAAAAACCTTTGGAATAAACCTTGCATATTTTACAATCAATTATAATTTAAAATAAAGATTATTTGAAAAGTCATTTAAGTATTCACTAAATCCATTGAATCTAATGAAAGAGACTTTGTTAGATTTGAGTCCTCTTGGATAAGTACAGTATAATACCATTATTATGTCTGTAGTCTTGAAATGTTGTTCACTCGAGTAAAATATGAGTAGAATCATTGACAATAACATGCTATTGTTAAATATAATAAGATAATTATTTTATTTGGAGTGTGTGAGTGTACAACTAAATTAACAACAATAATTCTCAAACATTTATATGCGAAAACAACTACAAAGAAAAAATCCTGATTCGAACTCACAATAGAATATATGCTTTAAGGCCTCACAATGCTCTCTCTCTCTCTCTCTATAACTACTGAGCTGAAAATTTGCACGCGCTGATTGGCTTACTAAAGTCATGTGACAGAAGAGAACCCCAATCAGCGGGAGAATAAATCCCAGACCTTATTAATATAATAATAATGTTACCGTTCGTGTCGCACACAATCACCAACTGTCTTAAAAGTCCCGAGGTGTTAACTGACGGACCCCAGTGGCCCTCCCTATATACATATATATATTATGACACGTTGCGTCACAGGCCAAAAAAAAAATTGAACCCCGGGATCGAACCAGGGACCATTAAATCTTAAGTTTAACGTCCTGCCAAGGA
The DNA here is from genome assembly GCA_030710605.1 of Cordylochernes scorpioides. Classification (NCBI taxonomy): domain Eukaryota; kingdom Metazoa; phylum Arthropoda; class Arachnida; order Pseudoscorpiones; family Chernetidae; genus Cordylochernes; species Cordylochernes scorpioides. The sequence goes on along the minus strand of CP092865.1, from coordinate 31,143,755 downwards.
GAGAGAAGGAGACGACACCTAAATCTTTGAAACCACACTTTTTATGCGATACAAAACGTTCAAAATATATTCTTTATTATACAAGTATTAGTAAAGTACATACAAGTATTATACAAGTATACTTGTATTTTTAAATCCTAAATTATTCCAGAAAATTTTTGAAGCGTGTGGGACACGCTTATATATATGCATATAAACTGAGTGAGGAGCATGTATTATAGGCTATCAATTATATATGATTCTACACACTAGAAGAGAACACAAATAGCCAATGTTTTATATCAGGCACTCCTATAGTTTCATGTCCTATATCTAAGGAACTTTTCTTATAATAGGTATTCCTCAATCTCTCTCCTAACTTCATTTATTACCATTGTGTTGGAATTAAATCGTTC